>JAFEMH010003600.1:0-256393 GCA_022495995.1 Adenophora triphylla var. japonica
TTATATGCTTTTGATATTGATGTTAATTTTATGTGTCTCAAATTATGTCTTTAAATTCTTATATTAAGATGAGATGATTGGGAAATGATTTTAAAATCTTAGGACTGCAAGAGACATTAAATACATAATGATGGGGAAAAATATAAAAACAGAAAATAAATAAAAGATCAAAATGACACGTGTGTGGGCAAAGGAAAATTAGAATAAAGGATTTGATTTCACTACCTTAGAATTTAGGGCAACAAATTGGCCATTTTAGAAAGCCTAGAACTAATTGGGGATGGGGGCAAATATCACCTCCCCCTTATTTCCCTCATCTTACTTTCCTTTAAGTCAACAATCACCATACCTCCCCCCATACTCTTTCCTCTCTTGTCTTCTTCTATTCCTCCTCTCCTCTTTTATATGTTCATTTTCTCCCTTGTTACCTCCCCAAGAATTTCCCACGAATCCTTATCTTGAAGCTTTACTTCCCAAAATTCTAGAGAACTCAATTCTACTCCATTTTCTAATTCAAGAGTACTTTTAGATGGGTGCATTCAGGAGAGGTTGATTGGGTCAACAAAATCTTTTAACTATCTCTTATTTTCTAAGGTGAGTTATTATATTCCTTCCCTTCATTAAATGCTCATGAATCCTAAATGTTCATATTGTTAATATGATGAACATTATAATGCTTTGGAATCCACTTTGTTGAGAAATTGAAAGCTGATGATGGAAAAATGGCAGGTGGCATGGAAGTGGGATTTAGAGTGTAACAATGGGTGGAGTTAGGCTCAGAAGATTTCCATCCTGAAATGTGCCAGGTAGCAATGGGCTGAAGGTCATGTGGTAAATGATCTAGGTTTGCTATCATTTTGGGCTTGAATACTTTAGGATGCTGCACTGTTGGCTGTTCATGAAAGTGGTAAAGAGCAGAAGTAAATGGGCTGGGTTGGATTAGGATTGAAATCTTGAAAAATGACAGTAAATTGCGTGGAAAATCCACTAGCACGATCTAAGCTTTAGGACATGATACCTTTGAATTAAATAATAGCATGAAGCAGTTATGAATTCCTTTCAGGTTCACCAACCATGAGGAGACAGGCATAAATCTTGGCTTTTGGGAATCCCTCTACAATATCAGCCGCCGCTACAGCTCGGCCGTCGAGTGCACCCAGCCGCACCTCTTGGCAAGACGGTCATGCCCTTCGCCAAATCGCGACCACGAGTCGCAGCCTAGGAGGTCAACCACCGTTTCGAGTGACTTAAGGGAATGAGCACGAGTCGCAGCCCCGGCCTCGGCTCTTTTTTTTTTTTTTATTATCAACTTTGGGAGCTATTCAAACCCAACCTCAAACTTGAACCAAAATGCAGTCTCTTTTAACCTAGATTACAGTGCAGAATACTTTGGCCGGGCTACATAATGAGAGCCCAGTGATCAACATGGGAATTGGGGCAGTTATTTCAAATGTTGTTTGGAAAACGCCAGTTGGTCCTAGTTTGGTAACTTGATAAATATGATCTCACCCTGATAGATAGCTTGTCTTGGAGCTTTAAAGAGGCTATGTGTTGTTGTATAATGATCTTGTAGGATGGGTTGATGATATTTCAGCCTTACTTGGAGTTCATATACATTGCATTATGCATAGTGTGCTGAATAAATGTTGCACCATGAGATTGGTTGGACATGAGCAGGTTTTACCATGCTGCTATATTGTTGTCTCTTTTTGTGGATTATGCTTCAAGTGCTATTATGTGCTTGATAATGTGTTAATCAGCTGATGTTTGGGGGCATAACATACATTTATCAACCATGGAAGTGTGACGCACGTGATCGGATTTCATGTTGCCTCGTGACTGTCTCCTTCGTGGCCACAGCTGGGTGAGCCAAAGGCAGCATCCAGGCTGAGCCAAAAGCTTCACATAGTTAAGTTACTATCTCAGTGGTTCTCTGAAAATGGGTCTTATAAGATGTGAGTATTGCTTAAGCAGCTCACCTAAGATTGGAGTATTATTACAAACAATGTTGTACGACTATTGAACTAGACGGATGTAAAAGGTAAACCAAGGTAATGTAAGGTGTTTACAGCTTTTCCAATGTGTTATATGCAACTTGTTGGTGTGTTGCATCTTATATGGCATATTGCTGCATCTATAATAGCTTGCTGAGATTTATTCTCACCCCTCTCCCTTTGGTCAGTTTTTAGATCCTGAGACAGGCGGACCGGCCAAGTGAGGACGGAAAGGAGTTCGGATGTGGTATTTCGGGAATTGTCGGGGCATATATAGGTTGGCATAGAAAATGTATTTTGGCATACCTAACCTCAACTAAGAGTTCACCAATTCATTTACCACGGTACATGAGATAATTCAAGGGTCTTTTACTTAAATATAACACATAACCCAAATGACCCTCACATTCCTTAGGCCCTACTTTCGACATTTACGTATATATGACATAATAGAAAATAATGACTTATCCGCCTCAATCACACACCGGAGGCAAATCAAACATAGATAAGGAGGCTCGCTTCTTGCGACAGTCCTCCCAAACACAACAACTACTCAATCAATTCGGTCAATATAACAATAATTCACGGATTGGTATATCTACCATATCCACCTAAGCAATCCATGCCCACTTAATCACAATTACCATGATAATTAAGAATGATTCGAGGTACTCTCCCATAAGAGTAGAACCTCTAGCACATAAGGCAACTCTTGGGTCAATTATGCAAATAAAAGAGAAATATAATGCCACATGAGAACGAAATGAACGTGAATCTAGAAAAGTATGACCCCTAACTCCGAAGACAGGTAATATACCTCAAATGATTGTGGAGGAATCTATCTCTCCATATTGCTCACATTTCCTTGATTCTTTGGTTGGTCATTATCATTTTACGTCATTTGAACAATTTCTGCATTAAACCCTCGACGTCGGTTATCACACACTCTCGCTCAGCTAGACTCTACCCGAGAACTCTAACCGAGCTACGATAGCCAACCGTGAGGACCCCGACCCGGAACCTACACGTGTCCCGAGCTGGAGCGTCCTCAAACTAACCCAATTTTCCTTGACTTTTAAAACTTTGATTTAACTTTCAATCATAAACACAATTATCATAACCATTTCAAAATAACTCTACGCCTTCCTACGATGGAGAAAGAGTTGACTAACTTTGAAAGTAAGAAACTGTTTTAGTTACAAAAAGGTATTGGTTATAACATAAAATTAAGATTTATAAATACCAACTCCGTAGAGGAATTATACCAAAATACATTTTCTATGCCAACCTATATGTACCCCGACAATCCCAAAATACCACATCCGAACTCCTTTCCGTCCTCACTTGGCCGGTCCGCCTGTCTCAGGATCTAAAAACATTAAAGGGAGAGGGGTGAGAATAAATCTCAGCAAGCTATTATGAATGCAGCAATATGCCATATAAGATGCAACACATAACAAGTTGCATATAACACATTGGAAAAGCTGTAAACACCTTACATTACCTTGGTTTACCTTTTCCCGTCTGAACAATAGTCGTACAACATTGGGTATAATAATACTCCAATCTTAGGTGAGCTGCTTAAGCAATACTCACATCTTATAAGACCCATTTTTCAGGGAACCATATAAGATAGTAGCAACTCTGTAAGGCTTTTGGCTCAATACAGATGCTATACCCCAACTTTGTGGCCCACGAAGAGGGGACGGTCACAGATATAACATAATCCGATCACATTAGGTCACACTTCCATAATTGATCGTATTATGTTATACCCCCAAACATCAGCTGATTAACACATTATCAAGCACATAATAGTTACTTGAAACATAATCCACAAAAAGGGATAACAATATAGCAACATGGTAAAATATACTCATGTCCAACCAATCTCATAGTGCAACATTTATTCAACACACTATGCATAATATAACAATGTATATGAACTCAAGTAAGGCAAGGAAGTATCATCAACCCATCCTACAAGGTCATTATACAATAACACATAGCCTCTTTAAAGGTCCAAGTTAAATCTATCAAGTTGGGATCATATTTATCAAGTTACCAAACTAGGTTAACTAGCGTTTTCCAAGTAACATTTAAAGTACTTCCCCAATTCCATGTTGATCACTTAAGATGTCATTGTGTAGCCAAAGTATTCTACTTTAATCTAGGTTAAAGAGATTTCATTTTGGTTCAAGTTTAATTGGGTTTGAATAGCTCTAAAGTTGATGTAAAAAAAAAAACCAGGCCAGGGCACGACTCGTGCTCATTCCCTTAAGTCACTCAGAACGATTGGACCTCCTAGGTACGACTCGTGGTCACGATTTGGCCAAGGGCATGACTCGTGCCAAGGGGCACGACTCGTGCCTCGGCCCAGAACAGGTAGCATCAGCAATATTGTAGAGGGATTCCCAAAAGCCAAGATTTATACTAATCTCCTCATAATTGGTGAACCTAAAAGGAATTCATAACTTTATTAACTTCATGCTAACCCATTTAATTCAAAGGTATCATGTCCTAAACTTAGATCATTACTAATTAGTTTTTCCACCCAATTTACTATCATTTTTCAAGATTTCCATTCTAATCCAACCCAACCCATTTACTTCTACTCTTTACCACTTTCATGAACAATAACATATTTCACAACTTCATCCTAAAGCATTTAAACCCAAAATGATATAAACCTAGATCATTTACCACATGATTTTCAACCCATTTTACTAACACATTTCAAGTTAAATCTTCTAAACCTAACTCCACCCATTTATTACACTCTAAATCCACTTCCATGCACCTTAACATTTTTCCATGTCAATTTCCAATTTCTCAACTCCAAGAATAGTTCCAAAGCATTAAACAACCATCATATTAACAATAACAACATTTAGAGTTCATGAGCATTTAATGAAGGGAAGGGTCATAATAACTCACCTTAGGAAATAAGAGATGGATTAAAGATTTTCTTGGCTTGATCAACTCTCCTAGATGCACCCATCACAAAAGTACTCTTGAATTAGAAAATGGAGTAGAATTGAGTTCTCTAGAATTTTGGGAAGTAAAGCTTCAAGGTAAGGATTCCATGGGAGTTCTTGGGAGGTAGTAAGAAGAGAATGATTATGTAAAGGGAGGAGGATGAAGAGGTAAGGGAAGAGTATGGGGAGAGTATGGTGATTGTTGACTTAAAGGAAAGTAAGATGAGGGAAATAAGGGGGAGGTGATGGCCCCCCATCCCCAATTAATTCTAGGCTTTCTAAAATAACCAATTTGGTCCTTTAAATTCTAAGGTAGTGAAATCAAATCCTTTATTCTAATTTTCTTTGCCCACACACATTAATCTCATTTCCATTCTTTATTTATTTTCTATTTTTATATTTTCCCCATAGAACATTATTTTATTTCCCAATCATCTCATCTTAATATAAGAATTTAAAGACATAATTTGGGCACATAAAATTAACATCAATATCAAAAGCATATAATATTTTATTAAAACTAGTGCCTAGGGTTAGGGTCGTTACAGCATGCGCTACTCAAACTGTATTTGCGCAACTTCTCGCTTTTGCCGAACACATTTCTCAAACTTGCTTTCCAATTGGCGATATGAAACTTCTCGCTCTTGACGATCTATCTCCACTTGCCTTTGTACCTCTTTCTGAACTCGAGCATCGAATGTATCTTGATCCACATTCTGACTAATGCAAGAAGAAAAGCATTGTATAGTATGGATGCTTAATGGCACGTCACAAAACCCATCACCATGTGTTTCGAATCTAGGCAAGCGATCTACTTTTGGTTGCTTGTCTTCAAGGACAATAGCATTCCAATTTTTTTAACGAAATGCGGGCCGCTCGTTGCTCTCAGGATCCATACTTCAATCTTCAATAGCTTCCTCGCGAGCACACTTGACCAAAAAAAAAATTATCCAATATGATAGAAAACAAAGTTTCTTTAACTAAATAATTTATAATTTACTAATAGAAAATACTATTAACACTTAAATAAAGGCTCTGGTAATAAGGGTTAATCTATTTTGACCCTGAGTCATCAGGAGCCTGCGCAGTATGCGTAGCATTAAACATATCAGCTTCATAAGCCTTATCTCAATGCTTTTTTTTCTTAACATATAAATTCAAAATTTCATCAAATAATAACAATATATTAATCAAATAGAGTACTGCTTAATTTACAAATCGAGAGTAAATTAAGTAAATAGACCATACGGTGCCAAGTCTCGCTGAAATTAATAGATCCTCCCGTGTGTACACTCCTCTGCCCTTCTTTTGAGTTCCGTTTAGTCTTTGCTATTTCTTAATTTCTCTAAAATTTCTCACTTCTCTAATGTGCTTCCCACTGCTCCCATACACTTGGCGTGCAATTAGCTGAAGGCAAACAATCCTTTAGCCACTTTTGTTTCATGTCAAACACTTTACCACCGTATCGCTTAGCAACTAATTTCTTGAAAACCTTCTCTATCTGAATCTCTGAGAACCCGGGGAATGAATATTTGTGCTACGAAAATAGTAGAATTAGTTAAATAAACAGGGACCAGAATGGAATTTATAAATATACAGGGATTATACTGGAAATATAGTGAACAAAAGGATCAATTTGTAATCTCAGTGACCAAAATGGAAAGTTAAAGAGCTTATAATGTTGCTACTTCAAGCACTTTCTTTTATAGCTACCACTCAAGTTCCTAAAGAAAGGAATTGTCTGCTTTTCGCCAAACCTATACTGTTATACTACAATACAACAACAAAACTTTGCACAATCAAGATTTCTTCACGGGATTCATCGATAAGTCATATCTTGGATCTGTTTATATAACTTTCTCTCGTATTCCTCTTGTTTCTTCCGTATATTTTCAAGTTCTTTTTGACCAGCAATAGCCATCCGAAACTGAAACCAATAGATGGTTATAATTGGGACTTGGGATCTATCAAGAACTACTTTATATACAATATGAATTATTAATGTGGACTTACATCGTTAAAATTCTTCAAGACTTCATAAAATTTAGAACAATTTACTTTCAGCTCCTCACTACAACTTTGAATGTTGGCTAACTGCATTCCAGATCATCCTTACTGTCCCCTCCAACAAAGTCTCCATCTAGAGACATGCATGTAACATAATCTGACTTGCAACAAGATACTACTCTCATGATCATGCAGCTATGGCAGCTAATTAAATTATGTCATTCTCTGACATATACTTCGAGTGAAACATTGGATTATAACCACATATATATGGCAAATAAACAAGTCGTTAGCTAAGTCTTGATTTATGACACAAAATTTCTTAATATACTATAAAGGCTACGTACCTAAATCGTGTCATTGCCTAATGATTTTGGCTTGCACTAGTCACACACAATTGAACTTGGACCAGCCTAAACACACAAAATTTCTTCTGTTGTTCTTAGTTCATCAATGCACTTTTGTGTCATTAAGTTTATGTCTGCCGCCTATAGGCAGTGTAACCATTCTATTCGAGTTGTGTCTCATAATGTCCCTTTTGCTCGAGGCAAAGTCAGAATAAAACCAGAATTAACTTATCCCTTTGAAGGAATGTTTTCTTGATTGCTTTGTATTACCAAAAAAACTATTCCTTTTACTGTGGATGGGGGCAAACTTCAATTACACCATATAAAGTACATCACATGCAGAAGTTCAAAAATAAATCTACGTAAGGAGCTATGACATAGTTACTCCGATCAAGAACAAAAATGACATTTATTTTGGAACGGATCTAATACTCCCTCTGACCCAAACGAATGCCCCCCCTAAAAAAAATTAAAAAAAATTCAATTTTGTTCTTAATCAAGATTAAATTTGAAAATTATATATGCAGCACATCTACTTCTGTTGATTCCCTTGAAACACATGCTGAAATTACCCGGATCACACGCGGGGGAACACAGCGAGCGGCTTTCGTAACTTGGGACCTCGCTGAAAAAGAGAGAGGAGTCACCACGGCGTTTTGTATTATGAGCCTAAACTTTGAAAAAGGCTGGTTTGAAAAAGGAGGTCGTTTTGATTGGTAGCCAAAAGCTTGGGAAAAGGATTTTTAAAGGGGATCGTTTTGATTGGTAGCCAAAACTTCGGAAAAGGGTTTGAAAAGAGGTTCATTTTGATTGGTAGCCAAAACTTGGGAAAATGCTTTTTTGACCAGAGATTGTTAGGTTCGGAGGTCACGTTATGTTTCGGGAAGAGTATATTGATATCACCCGAAATGCCTCATATGACGAGTCTTTCTACCTTTCTCGAAAAGTGTGCGTGTGTGTGTGTGTTTGTGTTGCTTTTAAAAAGGAGCTTGAATGACAATCTTTAATCTTGGTTTGAATGACAAACATTGATTTTAGTAAAAAGAGCGTTTGAATGACAAACGTCGATTTTGGGTTTGAAAAGAACGTTTGAATGACAAACGTCGATTTTGAGCTGGAAATGAGAGTTTGAATGACAAACGTCGCTTTTGAGTTGGAAATGAGCGTTTAAATGACAAACATCGATTTTGAGTTGGAAATGAGCGTTTGAATGACAAACGTCGATTTTGAGTTGGAAGTGAGCATTTGAATGAGAAACGTCGATTTTGAGTTGGAAATGAGCATTTGAATGACAAACATCGATTTTGAGGGGTTTTGAAAAGGAGTTCGAATGACGAACTTTCGGTTTTGAACCGGGCATTACGATGTTACCAATTTTATGAAAAATGGGGGTAAATGAGATGCGATCAACGAGTCATTTTGTGAGTCGGACGTTTGTGTGATGATGCCCGATTTTTCATTTCTTTTGAAAAATCAAATGGAGTCGCCACGCCGTTTTTAGTTTAAGGGCCAAAACTTTGAAAAATGCCCAAAATTAGAGAAAATGGGTTCAGAGGTCACGTTACATTCCGGGAAGAACGTTAGGGTTCACCCGGAATGCCTCATAAAACGAGTCTTCCTAATTTAAAACCATTTGTGTGTGTGTGTGTGTTTTGCAAAAGGAATTTTTTGGAAATGAAGTTTTGACTTGGCTGGACTGAAATTTATCAAAATAATGTGCTTCTGTAAGTGAAAATGACTGAAAAAACAAAATGTCTGTCCCTTACATTCTTATCCGCGCGGAACAGAGCGAGAGTCAATCCTGTCCGCGCGGATGGGACATCAAATATTCTTTTTTGCAGCTTTCCAGTCTGATTCTGTAATTTCCAGAATGTAAACTGGAGTTACAGAATTAGAACTGGAGTTGGCACCAGAAAATGATAAAAAAAACATTTTTGAATTTGGCATCCATGCTTGTCCCCACTTTCCTTAGGCTTTGATTAGTGATCACTAAATATGATTAGTGGTGATCTACTATATCAAGCCATCCTTAGGGTACATTAGGACTTGAAAGCATTTCATTTGCTTGGGATGGGGAGATTTAACATAAAACAAATATTTAATGTATGAAAATTGATATTAGGTTAAGGGTGTATCAACTTTAGAGTGGATTTCTAAGGTAGTCATTTAGATGACCATCCTTGAAATCTTTAAACTCAATGTATCAACTTCACCCTTTTTACAACCCAAGAACCTTAATGATCTTCATCCATGGAAATTGTTCCAAGGTGAAGATCTTAGGTTAGGAAAAACATTTTTAAGGAAGTAAAGACAATTTAGACCTTTTAAAATGGTCATCCATGGAAATTTATTCCAAGATGACTACATTTTAGGTCAAACAAGCACCATTAACACAAAGAGAGAGTGAGATTAAGAATATGGACCATTTAGTGTGATCATCCAAGGAGATGAACTCCAAGGTGACCACACTTTAGGTCTAGAGATCAAGTGACAACTAGTTAATGTAAGAAGAGAGACAACAAGTTAAAAGAAATGTTGATCCTTATAGAGAATCATCCATGGAAATGAGATCCATGGAGATCCTCTTGGATCTAGGGCAAGAAATGAAGAACAAGTATTTGAACAAGTTACATCTTTAAAATGTGAGATGTATGCATGGATGTGGGAGATTAAGGTAAGGAGAAGGAGGGTTTACCAATGGTTGTACCCTATCTTCCTTGGATTTGTGTTTGGGGCTTGAATTTGATCAAGATTTGTGTTGGGATTTTGTGTTTTTTGTTTGGTGTATAAGCTGCTTTCTGGATATTTTTCAAATATAACAGTAAGGGTTTGAGCTCTGGTCTTGTTAAACTGAGAGAGAATGATTTAATTTATAGGCAGATTTTAAGTTACAAAGATATCCGCGCGGATGAGACTGAGTCTCATTCCTGTCCGCGCGGACGAGAGTGTAGGCGTGCCTGACTCCGCAAAAAGCAGTTTTGGCTGCTTGCATTTAATGTAAAGTTGGTAAATTTCTTGGAAATGACTCTTCCCAACCGGTTTTTGACCTATTTTTGATATTCCTTTAAGGCCCTTTTTGTTTAAATTGCCTTAGGAAATGACCAAAATGCCCTTGACTGTTCATTCGACGTGGAAGTCGTTAAATTGGGCTGAAGGAACATCGGCGGTTTAGATTGGGACACTTATAGTTTGAAAGTAAATACTATCAACAAACCTAACGGTTTGGACTTGTAAATGACAGTATTGAAAATGCGGTATTAACGGATCGAACTATCCGAACGGTAAAAGTGCGATCGACGAGCTAAACGGCAATATCGACGGATCAAATGATCTAGACTTGTAAATGACAATCACGAACCAAACAGTTTTGATGGTTAAAATGCAAATCAACAGATCGAACGATCCGAACGGTAAATGACAGAAAAGTAAAAACGCGACTTGAATGCCATTTTAACCCGAAATTACTTCTCTTACGGGAGAGAAGATGATTAGGGACTAAAATGTATCAAGTCCCGTAGACGGCGTTACGTCAACATTTTGAGAATTTTGACCGGATCGAAAATAGCGTATGACGCATAAATCGAGACGAAAAGGAGTTTAGAGAGAGAGTGTGTGTTACCAATTGCTAGGTATTAACTCGTTGGCTTGGGAGGACATATACGGGATACAATTTAGTGTTTGGGAGGTGTTTCAGAAGTGTTTGGCTCGTGTTTGATTGGAAAACATGCTTTTCACGTAAATCGAGGCATTTTCGGGGCTCGGGGAGGTGTTTGGTTGGCTGGAACCGTGAGGATTTTGATAAGGTTTATATTTTTCCCCCTCTTTACTGAATGACAGCCTCTGCATTTATAGGGGTTAAATTTGAAGAACAGGCCGAACGGCCTTACCTTCAATTTGGGGTGTTTTTGGGTATTTTGGAAATTGCAGGGCCTTGATGAGGATTCTGGTTTTTCATGAAGAATAGGCCGGACGGCCTATCTTTTAATTTCAGGGGTATTTTGGTCTTTTCACCCTTAAATTTGATTGATGTTGATTTGGGAAGTTGTACACGTGTGCCACGTGTCCCTGTGAGTCATCAAGGTAGGGTTTTTTGTCCCGTTAATCCCGGTTTTGACTATTTTCTAAATAACTGTCCGAGAAAATATTTGGAACAGCCCCAAAAAGTCTCGGAAATTGCGTATTTCGAGGAAAATGGTACTTTTACGTGTGATAACGTGTGTTGAGTACACTTTGAAATTTGGATGCACGGGGCAGTCCTGGGATGTCTCGTTGACTCGAAAAGGGGGAGTTAACGGATTCTGGTTAACTTGGAAAGGGCCAGTTAACGGATTTCGATTAACTTTTAAAGGATTGTAACAATCCGGATTTGGGTACTTACAGTAGCCCCTCAGCGACGTCACTTTCGAAGGAAGTGGGGCGTTGAAAAAGATAAGGATCCAAATTGGGGGATGCCTTTTTGGAGAGACCTGAGCGGCTAAATGGCTGGACCCTTAGCGAAAGGATTCCTACCTATCCCGAGCGGAAATCAAGCCGATCGTAGTTCATGGGTGCGAAGGCATTTCGTAGGGGCCTCGACCTGCGGGGGAATGATTAGGAGGAGTTCATCCTGGTTGAGACTAATTTGAAGGTGTCTAAACCTGAGTGAGACTATTCGAAGGCGTCTGAACCTGAGGGAGACTATTCGAAGGTGTTCTAACTTGAGAGAGACTGTTCGGAGGCGTCTGAACCTACGAAAAACTGTTCGGAGGTGTTCTAACCTGAGTGAGACTGTTCGAAGGCATCTGAACCTATGGGAAACTGTTCGGAGGCGTTCTAACCTGAGTAAGAAATGTTCAGAGGCGTCTGAACCTATGGGAAACTGTTCGGAGGCGTTCTAACCTGAGTAAGACTGTTCGGAGGCATCTGAACCTACAGGAAACTGTTCAGAGGCGTTCTAACCTGAGTGAGACTGTTCGGAGGCGTCTGAACCTACGGGAAACTATTCGGAGGCGTTCTAATCTGAGTGAGACATGTTTGGAGGCGTCTGAACCTACGGGAAACTGTTCGAAGGAGTTCTAACCTTAGTGAGACATGTTTGGAGGCGTCTGAACCTATGGGAAACTGTTCGGAGGCGTTCTAACCAGAGTGAGACTGTTCGGAAGCGTCTGAACCTACGGGAAACTGTTCGGAGGTGTTCTAACCTGAGTGAGACTGTTCGGAGGTGTCTGAACCTACGAGAAACTGTTCGAAGGTGTTCTAACCTGAGTGAGACATGTTCGGAGGCATCTGAACCTACGGGAAATTGTTCGGAGGCGTTCTAACCTGAGTGAGAGACGTTCGGAGGCATTCTAACCTGAGTGAGACTGTTCGGAGGCGTCTGAACCTACGGGAAACTGTTCGGAGGCATTCTAACCTTAGTGAGACATGTTCGGAGGCGTCTGAACCTATGGGAAACTGTTCGGAGGCATTCTAACCAGAGTGAGACTGTTCGGAAGCGTCTGAACCTAAGGGAAACTGTTCGGAGGTGTTCTAACCTGAGTGAGACTGTTCGTAGGCGTCTGAACCTACGAGAAACTGTTCAAAGGCGTTCTAACCTGAGTGAGACATGTTCGGAGGCATCTGAACCTACGGTAAATTGTTCGGAGGCGTTCTAACCTGAGTGAGAGACGTTCGGAGGCGTTCTAACCTGAGTGAGACTGTTCGGAGGCATCTGAACCTACGGGAAACTGTTCGGAGGCGTTCTAACCTGAGTGAGACATGTTCAGAGGCGTATGACCCTACGGGAAACTGTTCGGAGGTGTTCTAATCTGAGAGAGACATGTTCGGAGGTGTCTGAACCTACAGGAAACTGTTTAGAGGCGTTCTAATCTAAGATGAAGGCGTTCGTGCCTTGGGACTGATTTTTGTAAGGCATTCGTGCCTTGAGTGCTGCACTTATAATGACAGCCAGGGTTTGTCTGTTGGGGATATGGTGGAGATGATGGGAATGGTTGTGTTAAACTAGCATTTTTAACAACACGGAAGGATTGACGTTCCAACATCGGGGTTAGGAACGAAATGTGATCTCGGGAGAGCATGACACATTGCTGGGGAAAAGCGTCCCGAGTTCTAACAAAGTTAGTTAGGAACTAAGGAGATTGATTGACGTTCCTTTAGAAGGAGTGTCTTAGGATCCTGCTAGGGAGAAATGTTCGGGCTTACGACGGCGGCCGAAGAGGGATTGTTGTAGTGGCTTACATTGATTGCCGTTGTAATGAGATGGTCGGGCTTATGATGACTGCCGGGGAGAAGATTGTTTACCTGCTGGGGAATAAGCTACTCGGACTTACTATGATGGTCGAAGAGGGATTGTTGTGCGGGCTTACACTGATGCCACTGAGATGGGATGGTCGGGCTTACGATTGACGGCCGGGGAGAAGATTGTTTACCTGCTGGTTAAAAAGGTACTCAGACATACTATGATGGCCGAAGAGGGATTGTTGTGCGGGCTTAAATTGATGCCGCTGAGATGGGATGGTCGGGTTTACGATTAACAGCAGAAATTTAACCTCAGGAGAGGGGGCGTTAGAAATGTCTAAATGGAATTTAACCTCGGGAGAGGGGCGTTAGAAATGTCTAACTGGAATTTAACCTCGGGAGAGGGGGCGTTAGAAATGTATAAAATTTGGAAAGATGAGGGGCTGAATTGGCATTTGGGCCAAAATGGCCCATCACGTAAAAGAGGCCGGACGGCCTTTCTCTCAATTTGGACAAATTAAAAGCAGTTGTCGGCCATTGGAGAGAAAATTGAGAGTTTTCTGCCGAGATAAAGAGAGAAAAGAGAGAAAAATTCGTCATTTTTCTTCAATCTTTGTTGAAATCATTGAGAGATTATTGCTATGGAAGCAAGATTGGGGCAGAGGGGTCGACATAGAAGGACCGATAATGAGAGGAAGAGGCTTAAGAGGATGGTGCGAACGACCACTTTTCCTATGGTTCCGATCGAGTTTTACAAAGCTCGGGATAGCCATAAATCCAAGGAAGGGATAACGAGGAAGGTAAGCAACCTCTAAGTTCCTTTGAATTTTAGAATTTGCATTCTTTAAATTTTGGAATTTTGATTTGAATTGAGTTAAGGTTCTTGGTGCTCATTTTGGGGCTTTTGACCTTGCAATGCCCTTTTGTCGAAATTGACTTTAGCTAAGTGCAATTGACGTTATGGGTAAACAACGTAGAAATTTTGGTAGAAAAATTCCATGTCTAAGGGCGTTTTCCAAAATTAAAGTGATTTTAATTCGGGACGAAGTAATTTTGAAAGTATTTGAAAGTTCCGGATTAGACGGGCTTTTCAATATGATTTTGAAAGTTCCGGTTTTGACGGGTTTTTCGAAATGTTTGAAAGTTCCGGGTTTGACGGGTTTTTCGAAATGTTTTGAAAGTTCCGGGTTTGACGGGTTTTTCAAAATGTTTTGAAAGTTTCGGGTTTGACGAGTTTTTCGAAATGAGTTGTACGTTTTGGGATTTCGAACCGTTAATATTCCGACTGGGACGGAAATATTTTAGGGAAATAAACCGTTAATGAACGGGATTTTGAAACTTGAACCGTTAATACTCCGATTGGGACGGAAATATTTTAGGAAAGTGAACCGTTAATGAACGGAATTTTGAAACTTGAACCGTTAATACTCCGATTGGGACGGAAATATTTTAGGAAAATGATTGAACTATATCTTTGTGTCGATATGTTTTTGTGATTTTGACATGTGCATGTGCATTTTGTGTACGTTATCCTTTAGTAACATACCTTCGTTGTGTTTACCTGTGTAAGTACGCCAATCCAATTCGCTACCCTTTTTGATGCATTTTAATATGATAAAATTGCATTAAGGGGCGTTTTGGTAAATTCCCGGTCTATTCCGAGACTTCCAGAAATATTCCATAAGTTTCTTGCGAAGGAAGTACCTTTTAGTACTTTGCTCATGCTAAAGGACCTGCAGGGAATAAACTTGTTTTGGACCTTTTGGGTATTTACTCAGAATGATCCAGAACCTGGTTTTGGCGCCAAAAACGGTTGGTGACACCTTGTGTCACGCGACAGATCGAGGCATGGAAAATGGTTACAGAAGGTCGTGCGATACCTTGTGACCATCAACTGCAGCCTATAAATAAGACCCTACCCCTCTCAGAAATGGATCCCAACTTTCACATACTGTTACTCTGCCAAAATTGGAGCGTAACACACACACTGCAAACACCTTTCTCTCTCTCTCTCACCCAAATCCACCTTCAATTCCCCCAATTCACTCCAATTCACCCATCACCTCTTATATCCTTCATCCATCAATCCAATCCAGTTCAAGCAACTCCAGAAGCAGCTGTAGAAGGGTTCTATACCAGCCTTGGTATAGAATTTGTGGAATCATCAAGGGTAACCCCTCAATTCCATCTCCCTCTCTCTCCTATTTTGCTACTTTCATAATTCCATCATTTTATCCTCCTTAGGTTCAGTAATCAGACTCCATCCGTCTTGATTATTGAACCCCAATCGCAATCTCTCTGTTTAACATTGTTGCTTTGAATAATTGAATGCTTATGGTTTAATCATTGTTGGAATTGGTATTTGATTCCCAAGGGAGTGTGGATCTACCCATATCCACACCCCCTTGGTTGAATTGTTGTTAATTGTTCATTTCGAAGCATAATTGGTTGATTGTTTAGATCTGTGTTGGTTTCTACGGTTGTGCATTTGCTCAATTGTCGATCCCCACTGCGTAAGGACACCTTGTGTCACGCGACACATTGTGTATGGATGGATCCTGTGTCACGCGACACATCCAGCCATGCATGTCCTGTGTCACGCGACACACTTTGTCCATTTGCAGAGATCAATTCTCAGTTGTAAGTTGTTCAAATCTATTGTAATTGGGATGTGGCCTCCCTAACCAAATGGCTCACAAGTTGTAAGATCTCAGTTCAAATCAATAAAATTCATGGTTTTCACATTTGTTCATTATCATTGTTTGCACATGTTTTTGGATTATTTGGATGTTTAATTAGAAAGACTCGTCCACGGACGAGGCGTGTTGGGTGAACTCTCGGTTCTTCCCAACACGTAACCTGACCCCCAGACCCATTTTCTCTTTCAAAGGTTTTTCAAAGTGTACCTTAAAACTGTTGGGTTTTATGGATCCATGCGCAGCGGAATTAAGCATAAAATTAACACAAAACCCAAGCCCTAAGATCCGTTCTATACGATTAAATTGAATTGCTATGAGATAGAATTTACCAACCTAAATTGCTTTCCGGTCTTGAGCTATCGAACGGATAATTATGTGATTCGTAATCACAAACTTTTGATCTTCAAATCTTCGAATCTTCAACTCCTTTGGATCTTCAGATATGAACTCTAGGTCTTTGATTTGTTTGAACAAAACTAAGACCCTCTTTTGGTAATCCACACAAATATGAATGTCAAGAACAATTCTCGGGTTGGGAATCGCTAGATTCCTAAAACTTATGGAAGAATATTGAGAGTATTTTTGTTATGATTTTCCCTTGAAAATTTTCGGCCAGACCTTAGGGTTGACAGACCTCACATATTTATACTACTTTAGTGTAAATATGTTTCCTAATCGAATTAGGAGAACGAGTGTCAAAAAGCGTACGTGGCTAGTTATGTCGCACGACATAAGTAGCCAGTGGCTAGTTATGTCGCGTGACATAAGTTGCCAAATACAGAAACTCTCAATCATTCTTCCCTTGGTTCAACCAACTCATTCTATTTGTGTGTGACCCAATAGGATTGTATTATGTTGGCAATGAGTCCGATCATATCGACCCTCATAAGACATAAGCGGACTCTAGCAAGCCATTATGTCCACCCAAATAACACAACGTAAGAGTTCACGTTTCCAATGGTACACTTCCATTTTTCCCTTTGTCTCACGATGTTATATTGAACACAAGTCATGGTCCACGTCAACTTGTATTTGTTCAATGCTTTCTCGATCTTGAGTATAATGATAGTCCAATCATATTGGGGTGTGGCCACACGCTTTCATCATTATCACTCATTGAGGGGCCCAAGCAAAACATCTCTCTTTCGAGGGACAAATTCCATCTTGACTTATCATCTTTCCCATCATGAATCCGATCATGCCAAAGATAGTCTTTATAGATATCGTGTTAAGATACCGTTTGACTAAAATCAAACATGACTTTCATCATATGTAAGGTTATGATAATCTCAGGTCTAGGGACTAAATGAAGTGACCATATGAGATTTAATTATGACATTTGACCATGACATAAATCTCATACGGGTCATGTCCAGTCACTTGTTCTCTAACAAGTACTCATAATTTCAATGTGCATCTCTATGCATATAATCATCACATGATTATCCATTGACAATTATACTAATTATTCTCTTAATAATCAGGGACGGAAATTATTACAATAAATATGCAAACTATATAATAATCAAATAATAAACATAAACGATAAAGATGATACATAACGGTTTCGGTTAAAACATAACTAAAGCCTAGGGCATTACACCAACTTGATCTCCCACTTGCACTAGGCTCCATTTATGTATCGAATACTCATGGATCTAACATGCCCATCATGCTTACGCCTATGCGAGAGATCTTTGTAAGTGAATCCCATATGTCATCATCGGTTGATACTTTGTATATTTTAACGTCTTCTCATTCTTCATGAATTTCTTGAAGAACGTCTAAGTGAGTGTTTGGATTATTTGTTGTGACCTTGGTTCCATTGTTTGCACAAGTGGCACCACTATTGTCATAACAAAAGTTTCACCGATTAGTGATACTTGGAAAAACACTTGGAGTATTTCCAAAATACTAAATGAACTTTTGATCCAAACTGCCCTCTTTTAGCTACATCATATGTTGCTAAAATATTGCCTTAATGCTTAGAATCGGCTACAATTTACGCTTGGAACTCTTCCAATCAAAATTGCACCTCTAATAAGCACAAACACAAATCCTAATTGCGATTTTAAAATAACTTTGTCAGTTTGGAAGCTAGCACCTATGTAACCCTTACAACAAGATTAACTTCCAATCTTTCAAATCCCAAGAACATATCCTTAGTTCTTCTTAAGTACTTAAGGATCATCTTGACTGCCCTCCAATGGTTTACATCGGGATCAGATTGGTATCGACTCATCATGCTTAGAGCATATGAGATGCCGGGTCTAGTACAAATCATGGCATACATGACAGATCCAAATGCCGAAGCATATGGAACTTCATTTATTTCCCTTTTGCTCATCAGTTGTCATAAGACAATGAATATTGCTAAGAGAAATACCATGACCCATTGACAAGCTACTCTTCTTAGACTCTTCTAAGAATCTTGTCAATGTGAACACTTTGACTCAAACCAATTTATCCTTCTAGATCTATCTCTATAGATCTTGATGCCAAGGATGTAAGCGGCTTCACCCATATCTTTCATTGAGAAAACTTTCCTTGACAAAGACTTGACAGTCTTAAGTGTCGGAACTTGTTTTTCCAATGAGTAAGATATCATTGTAATAAAACAATAGAAATAATACTACGCTCCCACTGAATTTCATGCATACACAAGGTTCATCTTTGTTCTTCGATGAAGTCAAACCCTTTGGCCAATTCATCAAAACAAAGATTCCAATTCCTTGAAGCTTGCTTCAACCCATCTCATGGATCTTTGCAACATGCATACTCTATTAGAGTTTCTTGGATCGTCAAACTATTCGGGTTGTGTACTATACACATCCTTAATAATCTTTCCATTTAAAGAAAGTCGTTTGACATCCATTTGTCATATCACATAGTCACAATATGTGATGATAGCAATTGAAATTCTAATAGACATTGGCATTGTAACCGGCGAAAAAGGGTTCTATCATAGTTGATACTATGAATTTACCTAAATCCCTTTGTTACAATCCTTAGTCATGAAAGTATACACCTTCACATCCATGTCGGTCTTTGAAGACCTACTTGCACCCTTTAGTTTTTACACTTTTAGGTAGCCCAATCAAGTTCCAAACTTGATTGTTAAACATGGATTGTAATTTGGATTCCATGGTTCCTAACCATTTATCCAAATTAGGAGTGGACATCGCCTCAAGATAGGAAGTAGGATTGTCATTCTCAATGACTTCCATTTTATTACTTTCCGAAACGAGAAATCAATATTTCTTGAGTCGCGGATTGTAACCTATCCAATCTATGATGGACTTGTGCATCTTGAACCGGTTCCACAACTCCTTTGTGAACTTGGTTCCGTCTCTACTCTTGGATCCATGTCATTTTCAGGTTCTTGAACTCTTTTCAAGATTTATTTTACTCCCACTTGATTCTTTATTGAAAAACTATTTCTCAAGAAACGAATCGTATAGAGCAACAAACATTTTGTTCTCTTTGCGGTTGTAAGATTAATTTCCGAAAATAACCTTTGTCAAATTTGGTGCTAACTTATAAGAGACAAGTCTCTTTACATAAGATTCGCAACCCCAAATCTTCATGAAAGACAAACTAAGTTTTCTTCCATGCCACATCTTATGTGGGGCCTTAGGAACCGATTTAGTAAAGACTCAATTCAGTGTAACCGCATTATTTCTAATGCATATCCTCAAAAGGAATTAGGAAAGTCAACTTGACACATCATCGAATGAACCATGTCTAACAAGGTTCAATTCCTCCTTTCAGACACACCATACAATGTGGTGTTCCGGGTGGAGTCAACTCTAAAACGATTTCATAGTTTTGAGATGATTTGTCAAACTCTTGGCTCAAATATTCACCACCTCGATCTAATCAAAGTACTTAATAGTTTTTCCAAGTTGTTTTGTACTTCATCTTGAAATGTTCGAAACATCTCAAATGATTCACCTTTGGACTTCATCAGATAGACATAGTCATATCTAGATAAGTCTTTAGTGAAATGTGATGAAATAATGAAATCCTCCCCTAGCAATGCTGCTTAATGGTCCACATACATCTCATGTATAATGACCGATAAGTCACTAGCCCTCCCACTACTTTAGTGTAGGGTGGTTTGGTCGATAATCTCAATAAACAAGATCCACATTCCTCAAATGATTCATCGTCATATGAGTCTAAAAGTCCATGTTAATGGAGTTTAGATATATGTTTCTTATTTATTTGACCAAGCCGGCAATGCCATATGAACGCGTTGTTCATATTGTTCGGTTTAGATTTCCATTTATATTATAGATATCTTCAACATTATTTTGTATCTTATCATCACGGATATGAAGACCATTCAATGACATATGCATTACAATAAGGCATATCATTAAATAAATATAAAACTTCTTATTGAAAATAAGAAAATTATATCCTTCATCATCCATTTAAGAAACATAAATAATAGTCCTACTCAAATCTGGAACGTAGTCATACTTGTTCAAGACAAGTACTACTTCACAAGGTAAAGTGACTTCATAAGTCCCTTATGGCTAATGTTGCAACTCTTGCTCCATTCCCATGCATAGGTTTAATTTACCTTATTTGAGTAGCTTTCTATTCTTTGTTCCTTGCACATTTAAACAAATGTGGGATCCAATCCGGTATCATATACCCAAGAACAAGAAGTCGAAGGAAAATATCTATCATATAGATATTTGAAGTAGTAGCAATCATATTGCCCTTCTTCACCTTTTAGGCCTTCCTAATAAGCCTTGCAACTTTGCTTCCAATGACAATCTTATTGCAATGATAGCAAAATGCATCCTTTTTGAGACACTTTGGGTTTAGCCTCTTCGGCTTTGACAACAATTGTCCTAGGTTTAGAAACTTTTGCTTTACCTTCTTTTCCTTCCTTTATGAACCCTTTTATTGTGTCAACCATTAACACAATTTGCGGATTGCTCCTTCTTTCATCTCATGAATTAAGAGCCTTCACCACAACATATATCTTTTGCCTAGCATGCACTTGGAACATTTCCCCTTTTGCGTTATGCTAGAACAGAAGAATAGTTATCATGTACTCAAGGTTCTTCACAAGAGCCTTTAAACATGATGGCAATTACAAGGCAAGCAATATTGTCAGAATCATCAATATGTTTCTAATGTTGCTTCCTTATTTGCCCTTTGCAACATTTGCAGTGGGTTCAGTAGGAACGGATTCGTCAAGAACGTACACATTTACCCAAGAACCATTCTTTAGGCTTCGATCCAATCGTAATTAAATGTATCGTTCCTTTCGAACTTTGTCCTTCATAAGGACGAATCGCAATTATCATTATGTAATGCTACTTCTACAACAAAATATACAAATTATATGAACACATATCAATATCAACACATTTATCATTTAAGAGCAAATAGTGTATTTTACAAATACTCCCACTAAATCATACACCTTCCAATGCAAATAAGCATAATATGCATTTAATGGGTTAAGATCCAACTTTAATTTAATCTCAAGTACGCTATGGCGCACCGCTCAAGATTAAACTAATTAGGTAGAAAAACATCAATCATATCGTATATGACTCTTAGGACTAAGATCCATCTTTAATTTAATCTCAAGTACTCTATGGCGCACCGTTCAAGATTAAACTAATTAGGTAGAAAACATCAATCATATCGTATATGACTCTTAGGATCTTTTATGAGATTTATTTAAGACATCATATGTCCAAGCATATTTTAATCTCATCTTATGCCTTGGGTCCAAAACCATTTTGATAACCCAATTAAGTTCATCCATTTTAAACGTATAGGAACCACCATTTCCTCATCTTGCTCGCAAACGGAATAGAATCAAAGCACCTTGCTATGGCAAGCCCACCCAAAACTATCCGAGTGGTCTCAAGTGTTTAAATCATGGATTGGCATAAAGAACTTAAAAGTTAAATGAAGGTTCTTTAAGGTAGATTATAAGCATATCAGCAAAGATAGTCATAATCATGCACCAGGTAAGTTCCCAGGAAGATAGGTGAGCCACAAGGACTACTTAAGTACCAACTCTTCCTTAGACAGAACTCTCCTAGTCATGCACAATTAGAAATCAACTCTGATTTGGCAATATAATCACTACCTTTTATAAACAATTAGTTTCCTTTTAAAATTTCGCGTAATTATGACTTGTTTCCATAAACAATCATAAAATCCAAAATTTACAATGTCTAAATCTAAACATATTAGGAAACTATAATGCAATGTTTCAACTAAACATTTTAGGAAATCACAATTCAATGTTTCAACTAAACATCTAATAAAATTCTTAACACTTAAGAACAAATAAAACATGCATCGCAATAATTATTAAAATCATATTTTAATCAATTAATCATGCATATCAATGAATCAATCTAGCATGGACTTATAAACTCAATTTTATAACATCCAGATTTTCATATACATTGCAATAATTATTAAAATCACATTTTAATCAATTAATCATGTATATCAATGAATCAATCTATCGCGGACTTATAAACTCAATTTTATAACATCCAGATTTTCATATGAACATATTAGATTGTAAACACAATCACAGAATAGCAGAAAAATTGAACAAACCGATTACGCCGGTTTTGGCTTATTATGTCGCGTGACAACATCGACCGAGGCTTGATATGTCGCGCGACCTAACAGCCAGTTTACTGAACTCCACATGGCTCAATATGTCGCGCGACCAAAGTAGCCGAGGTTACAGGAATTTCAGTTCGAACCAATACAGATTACATGTAATTAAATCACGTAAAACATCCTTTTTACAGATTTAATTCGGCATAATTCAACGATTTTCACATTGTTTCACATAAACAATTAAAATTCTATCGCATACAAAACATGCAATAAGCATATAAACAATTTATATCTTAAATCTAGCATGTTAATTCAAACTTAACCATACGAACGGGGCTATGATACCACTGTTGGGTTTTATGGATCCATGCGCAGCGGAATTAAGCATAAAATTAACACAAAACCCAAGCCCTAAGATCCGTTCTATACGATTAAATTGAATTGCTATGAGATAGAATTTACCAACCTAAATTGCTTTCCGGTCTTGAGCTATCGAACGGATAATTATGTGATTCGTAATCACAAACTTTTGATCTTCAAATCTTCGAATCTTCAACTCCTTTGGATCTTCAGATTTGAACTCTAGGTCTTTGATTTGTTTGAACAAAACTAAGACCCTCTTTTGGTAATCCACACAAATATGAATGTCAAGAACAATTCTCGGGTTGGGAATTGCTAGATTCCTAAAACTTATGGAAGAATATTGAGAGTATTTTTGTTATGATTTTCCCTTGAAAATTTTCGGCCAGACCTTAGGGTTGACAGACCTCACATATTTATACTACTTTAGTGTAAATATGTTTCCTAATCGAATTAGGAGAACAGGCTGTCAAAAAAGCGTCTGTGGCTAGTTATGTCGCACGACATAAGTAGCCAGTGGCTAGTTATGTCGCGTGACATAAGTTGCCAAATACAGAAACTCTCAATCATTCTTCCCTTGGTTCAACCAACTCATTCTATTTGTGTGTGACCCAATAGGATTGTATTATGTTGACAATGAGTCCGATCATATCGACCCTCATAAGACATAAGTGGACTCTAGCAAGCCATTATGTCCACCCAAATAACACAATGTAAGAGTTCACATTTCCAATGGTACACTTCCATTTTTCCCTTTGTCTCACGATGTTATATTGAACACAAGTCATGGTCCACGTCAACTTGTATTTGTTCAATGCTTTCTCGATCTTGAGTATAATGATAGTCCAATCATATTGGGGTGTGGCCACACGCTTTCATCATTATCACTCATTGAGGGGCCCAAGCAAAACATCTCTCTTTTGAGGGACAAATTCCATCTTGACTTATCATCTTTCCCATCATGAATCCGATCATGCCAAAGATAGTCTTTATAGATATCGTGTTAAGATACCGTTTGACTAAAATCAAACATGACTTTCATCATATGTAAGGTTATGATAATCTCAGGTCTAGGGACTAAATGAAGTGACCATATGAGATTTAATTATGACATTTGACCATGACATAAATCTCATACGGGTCATGTCCAGTCACTTGTTCTCTAACAAGTACTCATAATTTCAATGTGCATCTCTATGCATATAATCATCACATGATTATCCATTGACAATTATACTAATTATTCTCTTAATAATCAGGGACGGAAATTATTATAATAAATATGCAAACTATATAATAATCAAATAATAAACATAAACGATAAAGATGATACATAACGGTTTTCAGTTAAAACATAACTAAAGCCTAGGGCATTACACCAACAAAAACATGGCGTGGCGACTCCTATTTTTCATCATCAAAAACACGAAATTTTTCGGGCGAGCGCACATTCAGTGGCGACTCCGCTGGGGACACACTTTTTGAAAACCTGTTTTTCAAAATTAAGAGGGTCATGCTTTCATTCAATTTAACATCCAACATATCCATCTTTGTGTGCATCATTGATAATCTTTTGTGATACATGCATTTTAACAACGAGAATTTGATGACCTGGGAATAACAACCGAGGAAGCTTTCAATGGGTTGATGCGAAGGGGAATGATAAAGCCGCTTGATAATTATCATCCCATCAGACCCAATCCAGATTTGGATCGCAACAAGTATTGTTACTATCATCAGTACCCTGGGCATGTAACTGTTGGGGTTGGAGTCCTAAACTTTGAGGGAGAAAATCATCGGTGGAGATTCTGTCGTGGAGGGCGGCCGCGCTTGGATGAAGGGCGACCGCGCTGGAGGAGAAACGTGGGTGCAAAATCCTTCTGTTGATGAGGGCGGCCGCGCAGCTAGGAGGGCGGCCGCGCTAGGCCCGTTTTTTCTGCTGCAGATCTGTTTTGTTTCCTATTTTGATACAATCTCTCCTTTAATTGTTTTAGGGCTTCCTTGTATTACTATATAAGCATAGTTACGACCTAGAACACATTGTAGCGGCATATTAGAAGGTGTCTAATAAAATATTGGCTTGGCAATTGCCCCCGGACGTAGTTCATGTGTTGAATGAACCGGGTAAACAATTTCTTGTGTTCTTGTGTGTGTGATTCTTCCATTATTGTGCTTGTGGGTATTTTGTTCTTTGTCTAGATTGCAACGGGGTACCACCAAATTCACAAAAACTTGTATCAGAGCATGATAAATTTAGCAAAAGAGAGTAGGGAAGAAAGCAGTATTCATTGTATACTAATGAAATATGTATTGAATCTGTATAAAAATGATGTTACAGAGGTCAAAGATATATACATAACTAGGAGAGGAAGTTAGGGAGTTTCATATCCTAATACAATGTAACAAAAGAAATTATGAGACTGATATCAATGGTGTCATGAACTGAAGTGGAACAGACAGACGACTGTCTGTTGGTCCAAGGTTGAGGCGGGCGCACGGCAGGGAGCGAGGCGGCCGCCTGGGCCGCAGCAACACCAGGTGGAACCACGGCAAGTGAGGCGGGCGCAAGACAAGGGTGAGGCGGGCGCCTCAAATCCAAAACTTTCCAATGGAATATGAGGCGATATTCTACACTCCCCCTCAAGTTGGCGCATGTAAGTTTCGAATGCCCAACTTGTCAACTAAAAACCGGAAACGTTCCGTGCCCAACGCCTTAGTGAATAGATCGGCCACTTGATCATCAGTGGAACGAGCGACCTCTATCCACTCTCCTCCAAAATATCCAACGTATACTTTCTTTGACTAAGCACCATACCTTCCTTGGAACGAGCGACCTCTATCCCAAGAAAATATTTGAGTTTTCCTAGGTCCTTGATGCTAAATTTTGCATCCAAGTAAGACTTGACTTGCTCGATCTTGTTCCCACTGTTCCCTACTAACAAGACGTCATCAACATAAATTAGGGCAGCCACATAGCAATTGCCTCGCTTGAAAATAAAAAGAGAATGGTCTGCTCGGGATTGGCGGAATCCTACTTCAAGGAGGGCCTCTGTGAATTTGTGATACCAATTTCTAGAGGCTTGACGAAGCCCATAAAGTGACTTGCGTAACTTGCACACTCGTTGGTCACCATCCTTAGCAAACCCTTGAGGGACCTTCATGTACACATCTTCTTGCAGATCACCATGTAAAAACGCATTATTGACGTCGAGTTGATGCACAATCCACTCCTTCTTGACTGCTACAGCCAATAAACTCCGCATAGTAACCAACTTGGCCACGGGTGCGAAGGTCTCGTGATAATCAATGCCCTCGACTTGGGTAAAGCCCTTCGCAACTAATCTGGCCTTATAGTGTTCCACACTCCCATCGGGCTTATATTTTATCTTGTAAACCCATTTGGAGTCAACCACTTTCTTTCCGGGAGGCAAAGTCTCAAGTGTCCATGTCCCATTTTGTTCGAGAGCAAGGATCTCCTTCTTCATTGCATCCCTCCATTCAACATGTTTAACTGCCTGATGATAATATTTAGGCTCATCACGTGAAGTGATGGCCGCCAAGAAAGCTTTATGATTAGTTGAAAAACGATCATAATTTACAAAGTTAGCTAGGGGATATACCTCCGAGGATTCTGATTGTGGAGTTGGAGACGAATGGTCTATAGAACCCGGTAAGGTAACAACGTAGTTCTCAAGATGCTTTGGTTGTTTCTTGGGTCGATCACTCCGCCTTGGTTCAGCAACCTGGGTTTGAGCATTTATTTGCTCAGTTGGATTCTCAACTGTCTGTACAACTGACTGATCAACTAGCTGTTCATCTGGAGAGTCAGGCTGCTGTACGACAGTCTGTTCATGAGATTGTTCAGCCAATTGAGAACCTGGCTGATTCATCAAAAGATCACCTTGCTCCTCTGAGTCAAACAACGGCAGAAGTTCATCCTCCCAGTCAAATTCTCTTCTTACAACTGAATCATTTACGGGACAATTTTGTGCCATGTTCTTGAATGGAAAAACTGTCTCAACAAATCTTACATCACGAGAAGTGTAAATCTGTCTTGCTTCAAGGTCAAACATTCTGTAACCCTTCTGAGAATGAGGGTAACCAACAAAGATACAAGGTCGTCCCCGAACATCAAACTTATCTCCCCCTTTCCTATTATCTTTGGCATAAGCAAGACAACCAAAAGAACGAAAATGCTCATAATTTGGTCTTTTTCCAAACAAGACTTCGAAAGGGGTTTTATTTTGTAAAAGTTTGGTGGGTAGCCTATTTATGATGTAGGTTGCAGTTAAAACACATTCACCCCAAAATTTCTTTGGTAAACCCGCTTCAAAATGTAGAGCTCTAGCAACTTCCAAAATGTGCCTATATTTACGTTCCACCACCCCATTTTGTTGAGGTGTGTCCGTACATGAAGTCTCAAGAAGCATGCCATGCTCATGAAAATATTCTAACATTCGTTGTGATTGAAATTCAAAGCCATTATCACTACGGACCCTTTTAACTTGTGTGCCAAATTGGGTGTGAATCATGTTACAGAATAGGGTCAAGTAATGGTAAACATCGGACTTATACTTCATTAAAAACACCCAAACACCACGACTAAAATCATCAACAATAGACAAAAAATATCTTGCACCAGAGAGAGAGGGTGTTTTATAAGCACCCCAAATGTCGCAATGAATGAGATCAAAACAAGAAGTAGTCTGAATGGTGCTTAAAGAGAAAGGAAGCCTAGTTAACTTAGCTCTAAAACAAGAATCGCAATGCTTATCCCCTTTGTCTTCATGACCACAAACACTACTAAAGTAATCAGATTTGGAAGAAGCTGCATGACCCAACCTTCGATGCCAAGTGTCGGAGCTAACAACTGTTGTCAACGCTACTCTTCCACCTTTGACCGGCTCTAAGTAGTATAGACCATCACGTCGCCTACCCATTCCAATCAGCTTCCTCGAAGTTAAGTCCTGCATAGCACAAAAATCCGGATAGAAAATTAGCGAACAATTTAAATCTTTCGTTAATTTACTAACAGAAAGTAAATTGCACTTAAAATCCGGAATATTTAAAACATGATCGATTTTCAACCCATTGGGTAAAGCTGCACTTCCTACACCCTTTACAGGTATGGCATCGCCATTTGGAATTCTGACTGGCATGGAGTTCTTGGTGTTACGACAGTTGTGTAGACGACTGTCATCACAAGTGATATGTTCGCTGGCACCAGAATCAATTATCCAGGACATATTTTCAATCTTACCCGCCATATTTGCAGTAGCATGCGTCACATCGTGCTCACCATTATTCTGATTGCTGAAGTACTCAGCCATCTTGGCGTAATTTGCTGCGGATAGGCCTGGTATAGGACTGTCGTCATTGGTTGTCAAGTTGGCAGATTTGTTGCTGCTGTTATTCGACCACCTGTTGTTCGACCATTTGTCCTTATTGCTGCCTCCTCCTTTCTTCTTGTCAGACGGATAACCAATGAGCTCATAGCACTTATCCACCGTGTGGTAGAATTTTCCACAATGGGTGCACTTCGGTTTGTCCTGCGTTCCCTCCTTCTTGACCTCCTTGTTTGGCCTATTTGCTCCTTGGGCTTGAAAGGCTGCTGCCTCTACTGTAACCCTTCCAGCCATAGTGATCTGCCTCTGCCTTTCATCCTCGGACACCAAGTGATATGCAACACCCAAAGACACGGTTGGCTTTGTTCCCAAAATCTGAGTTTTAATGGTCCCAAAACTCTCATCTAGCCCCATTAGAAACTCATATAACTTCTCCTTTTCCTTCATCTCAGTCATTTGCTTGGATACATCGCATGTGCAACCATCACACTCGCACGATGGGATAGGAGATATTGAACTGATCTCGTCCCAAAGGCCCTTCAGTTTGGTGTAGTATGAAGATACGGATAATTTTTCTTGCCTAGTGAGAGTTATTTCTCTCTTCAACTCATAGGCTCTAGGTGCACTTTGTGACCCAAATCGTTCACGTAAATCCTGCCAGATAGCTTCTGCAGTCTTGGCGTGTTTCACACTGCTACGAATCTCCTTTTCCATGGAGGTGTGCAACCAACCTTTCACCATCGCATTGCATCTTTTCCATAGGCCGGATTCAGCAGTACCTTCTCCTGGATTTGGAATTGAACCATCCACAAATCCAATCTTATTCTTAGCATAAAGGGCATTGCCCATCTCATCAACCCAGTCTGCATAGTTCCCGTCGTTCAGAAGATCACTCACGAACATGGTGTTTGGATTGTCCGAAGACGAGATGAAGTAGGGCGACATTACGTCCACCTTAGCTCCCCCTGCCATGCCACCTTCAACCTTGGTTTCTTCACCAGATTTGGACATGGTTTAGGGTTTCAGTGAGACGAAAAAAAAAAATTTGCGGAAGTTTTTCTGAATCAAACAACCAGCTTTGATACCATGATAAATTTAGCAAAAGAGAGTAGGGAAGAAAGCAGTATTCATTGTATACTAATGAAATATGTATTGAATCTGTATAAAAATGATGTTACAGAGGTCAAAGATATATACATAACTAGGAGAGGAAGTTAGGGAGTTTCATATCCTAATACAATGTAACAAAAGAAATTATGAGACTGATATCAATGGTGTCATGAACTGAAGTGGAACAGACAGACGACTGTCTGTTGGTCCAAGGGAGGCGGGCGCACGGCAGGGAGCGAGGCGGCCGCCTGGGCCGCAGCAACACCAGGTGGAACCACGGCAAGTGAGGCGGGCGCAAGACAAGGGTGAGGCGGGCGCCTCAAATCCAAAACTTTCCAATGGAATATGAGGCGATATTCTACAGAGCATTGGTTCGGAGGATTCAAAGTTTCATTAGTTGATTAATTTTGAATCACGTTCTTGGGGACTTGGTGAAGCAATCAGATGAAGAACTCAATCGAGAAATTCAGCGGTGTGAATTTCACGTTCTGGAGGACAAGGATTGAAGATTACCTTTATTGTAAGGATCTTCATAAACCCTTGAAGGAGAAACCCGAAGACATGTCACAAGGGGATTAGGAGACGTTAGATCGGAAGGCGTTAGGAGCAGTGAGGACCGCTCTAACCGACGACGTTGCACGGAATGCTATGGAGGCCAAGACAACGGTGGAGTTGCTACAAACGCTGTCAGACATGTATGAGAAGCCATCTAATATCAATAAGGTGCATTTGATAAAGAGGTTTGCGAATGTGAAGATGTCAGAGGGGCAGACAGCAGCAAGTCATATCGGCAGTTTCAAAGGTATGGTGGACCAATTGAAAAGTGTTGATATTACTTTCTCCGATGAAGTGCTAGCATGTTTTCTACTATAATCATTGCCTGATAGTTGGGAGGTAACTGTCACAATACGTCGAAAACAGCATTGGTGTATACGGAGGTTAGAGATCTCATCCTTCAAGAGGAGTTGAGAAGGAAAGAGAAAAGGGGAGAATCTTCCGTAGATGGGGCTTCACTTAGGGTGGAGAGAAATAGGGGAAGGGGAGGACCGAAAAAGGGGAAAAAGGTCAAGTGCTACAATTGTGGCGAATTGGGTCATATCAGTTATGACTGTCCGGGTAAAGATGGTAGTGCACACGTGGTGGATGATGGGGGAGATGTATTAATCCTAGGAGAGGAGCAGTCGGGTGAAGATTGGGTGTTGGATTCTGGAGCTTCTTGTCATGCTAGTGGGGATGCAGAATCAATGGAGCGGTATAAAACTGGAGATTTTGGGGTTATCTATCTTGGTGATGGTCAACCATTGAAGATCAAAGGTAAGGGGGATGTGATGATGAAGACACCTAACGGGGCTATTTTACAACTACATAATGTGATGCATGTTCCGGATTTGAGGAGAAGAGTGATTTCTGTGGGATAACTTGACAGTGAAGGGTATGGTGTGACCTTCATTGGTGGGTCTTGGGAAGTCACAAAAGGGGCTAAGGTGATAGCTCATGGGGTTAAGGGGAAGATGTTGTACTCTACCTACAATGTCGATATTCGTTCCGGTGGGAGCAAGAGGCTAAAGAATCGGCCTATTGGTGTAGAAAGGAGAGACATCAAGAAACGATATGTTAGGGGGGAGAAGGACACAAAGTTGATCAACGCGGTGTGGAAGTCCAAGTGCCCTAACAGAGAGCGTATTCAGACCAAAAGAAGACGATGCAAGAAATAAGGTACGTCCAAGTTTCAAGGGGAAGCATTGCGAGGAAGGTGGGTCTGGAGGGAGAAGGCGAAGTTAGACTTGCGGGGAGAAATCTAGGTAGAAGCTAATTTGGGGAGGCATGAACTATCTAACACGGAGAGGTTGAAACATCGCTTGGTTTCAACTCGCCTTAGTACTTGAGCAGGAGGTTCGGTATTGTCAAGCCAATATGGGGGAAATGTGTTCGGAGGTCATTACTCCGTGGTGGGAGTTGATGGGTGTTTCTATGTTTATTAGTTTAGTCTCCGGTGGGAGATTGTTGGGGTTGGAGTCCTAAACTTTGAGGGAGAAAATCGTTGGTGGAGATTCTGTCGTGGAGGGCGGTCGCGCTTGGATGAAGGGCGACCGCGCTGGAGGAGAAACGTGGGTGCGAAATCCTTCTGTTGATGAGGGCGGCCGCGCAGCTAGGAGGGCGGCCGCGCTAGGCCCATTTTTTCTGCTGCAGATCTGATTTGTTTTCTATTTTGATACAATCTCTCCTTTCATTGTTTTAGGGCTTCCTTGTATTACTATATAAGCATAGTTACGACCTAGAACACATTGTAGCGGCATATTAGAAGGTGTCTAATAAAATATTGGCTTGGCAATTGCCCCCGGACGTAGTTCATGTGTTGAATGAACCGGGTAAACAATTTCTTGTGTTCTTGTGTGTGTGTTTCTTCCATTATTGTGCTTGTGGGTATTTTATTCTTTGTCTAGATTGCAACGGGGTACCACCAAATTCACAACAGTAACCAATGATTGTTCCCTTCTAAAGGTGCTTATTCAGAAGCTGGTTGATGAAGGTAGGATTGAAAAAGCTCTTCCCAAGGTGGTTACCGATCCTCCACCATACCAAGGGTATCCCATGTGAAGAAGTCAGTCAGTCAGTCAGTCATTGTAGGGTCTAGATTTTTTTTTTATTATTTATTTTGATCGTGAAAGTATCTTGTATGTTTTGAGTCTGCTACATCCATGTTATGAGTCTTTTATTTCAATAATAAAATATTTGTTTCTATTCTTGCTAGACTCGAGGCATCACTAGCACACCCACGTTACATCTAATTGAAATGGTCTTATTCTACGTAATCACTTGTGCTGCTCAATCACAAATGCTTTGAAATGACTAATGTTTAAATTAATCAGAGTGAGAAAATCGGCTGATATCATTCCCAAATTGGGTCTTATCAACTCTCCATCTTGTATCATATGCTCACATATCTCCCGTCGTCCTCATCATCTCGTTGCTCAATGAATTTGCATGAATCTTCCTCAATAAGCTTAAGCAAACAAATGAAGACTCAACCTTGTTCGGATCATCCGGTAGGGACTGCGGTTGAAACCTTTCACCCATAGGAAAGCCATGACCTCACCCTCACTAAACAAAACCCCTTCATTTCAAGATCGGCACATTTTGAAACCCGTCTAGCCACCGCCAAAATAAGAGGGACTATCCTTGAGACTCCCGTGATTCAAAGAAAGATCGACCGGCTCCAAGCTCAAGAACGACGAAAAGCAATGATCCATCCTGGGGACTAGTTGAAAGTCTCCTCTCAAAAAAAAAATTGAAAAAAAAGAAAGATACAAAAAAAAAAAGAAGAGAAAAAAAAAAGAACATAGTCCTTAGCAATCCTCTCGAAGGCAAAAGTCAAAGGATCCGGTCGTTACTCAAGAGGAGTCTCAAAGTGAATAAAGAGACAGCATGGATGTCCCTCACCATTACCTCTAACCAATTCCGACCATCCTCTCATTTTTAGAGGATATTCCCATTCCCATTACCCTTACCCTTGGCAAAGCCAAAATCGACCTCTCATTCTTAGAGGCAATAAAAGATGCAACCACAGATTTCCTCACCTTAGAAACCCCAAACACACCCCTGCAAGCCAACCTCTCGTCTTTAGAGGTTCAGTCAGCAAAATGCCCAGCCGACCTCCCATCTTAGGAGGTCATGACTTTCCAAATTACCCGAAGACCGATCGAAACCCTGAAGCCCAGCCGCAGTTCCTACCAGATAGCAGTTTTATTCCAATATCGTCGAGATCTAAATCAGATTATTTGCTTTATTGCTTGCTTAAACCGAAGCCCAATCCTTCTCGGTTTCAGACCACCAACCGAAGATTGTACAAATTCCACCCGTTCATCCGACACTCCATGTGAGCATAGTTCATTTCTCCTTCGCAAAACACCTCCCGTGAACGTCCCATTGGGGCTTCACATTCGTATCCTTCATTGACACTCCAAAGAGACGTGTGCGTCAACACTCTAGGTCTCAGAAGATCCGGTCTCCTCAAAGGCCATCCCCATACACAGATCCACTTTCCATCCTTTCGAGTTTCATTCTCGATATCAGTCAGCTTTCTCCTCAGGATTGATCGAAATATTTGTTCATATCGGCTTTAGTGTTTGAATAACCCGAACATCAATAAAGGGTTTTAATCAGCCTTGTGATCATCACCAATAAGACAGGTTTTCAAGTGTCTCGGCAAGTCTTCTTCTCTACATTTTTAGGGATATAAAGCTAAACACTGTATTTCTGTCAAGCAGGGGCTTCCATACAATTTCCACACCTTGTGTTACTTATACTCTCCCAAAAGAGTCAAACCTAAAGCGAGAATGTCATACACAAGTTCGGGAGCCATTCCCACCTTTCGGAAAATGCACCCCTGCACGTAAACATTTCTGAGTCCTGTCCATCAACTGACTGACCGAAGTTTGGGAACAGTCTCCTTCTTGGTTACATGATGTGTTGTCTACAATGAGGCTACATGTCAAACTGGGGCTTGGTCAAAGAAGAAGATTGATGGGTTCATTTGTATAAAATACCGGGGCTGGCTTTATAATCTTGATCCTTGGGAATGGATTGGTTACTTAAGGCCTACTTCATGTTGGGCACTGCTGCATTTCTTTCCCTAAGCAAAAGGGAGGGGTCTTAAGGTAATGAGGAAGTCTGATTTTGAAGACCTATCAGCATGACTCATTATGTCAGGCGACAGAATATGTTCATGTTGTCCTGAGTCATGCGACACCATGAATTCCAACACCAGACATCAGCAAGCTGCAATCTGATCTGTACCAGGGCATGCCCCGACTTGTCCAAAGCTGCAAACAACAAAGCCACCACCCTGCAAACATCCTGGGAGAGGGATTCATTCAACTAGTATACACATTCACCATTCATATACAAACCATATAAGCATTCCACAATCCAAACCATATAAACCATTCATACCAATGCCATAACCATTAAAAAAAAACCATTCATTTTCGTTCTTCCAAAAGTGGACTCGTGCAAACAACAAAGATAACATAAAAGCTAATAATAATGTACTAAGACTAGGAAGTGCAAAGAAAATAAGTTTTTACAAATAAAAAAAGAGAAAAGAGTGTTTGTTGCTTCCTCCAAGGGGTACGATAATCAAAAGAGCCGCAATTTGGTCCAAGAGGCTACTCCGAGCCACCACCTTCAGAAACGTAGTCACCACCATCATCAGAATCATCATCATCATCAGCACCTTCGCTGCCCTCTTCATCTGCATCCTCCTCCTCAGCCTGTGCAGGATCCGGATCAACAACAGGGTCTCGGTAAATAATGGGATCATCACGGAAAAGCTCATGAACAGCAGGGATAGCCATGGTCTCAATCTCGTAAGGATCGCCAGAAACATCACTCTCTGAACTGGAAGGACTAGGAGGACGACGAGAGGCAGTCTTGGTCCTTGGTCTATGAGGATCACCCGCAGCCGCATCAGTACGAGACCTCTTCCTGTCGGGCAAACTGGGCGTAGAATCATCATCAGAACTCTGAGCCAAGCGCCGCTCCCTCCAATAACGGGCGCTCCTCTCCAGCTGATCAATCATGTCCATGGACCCAGTGTAGTATCGAACGAAGCTCCAGTATATGTCAGCCGAGACCTGGTACAACCAAACAAAGGAAGAATCAGAGACCAGTCATGACAAAAGGACAGAGGATATAAACAGTTCAAGGTAGTGAAGAAAGAGAAAATAGTACTTACAGATCGGGTGCCCTCCGGAAGCTGAAAATAAGGATAAATCCTGCTGGTGTCGAGAGGAGCCCGTCTCAAGTGATCCCCATCCTGAAAATCAACAAAGGGAGGAGGCAAGGGCGCGTCTGCCGCATATCCAGTAGAGGGGCTTACGCCCTGAGCATCACGTCTCGGCTCCACCTGCGGTGACCTCAATCTCGCAGCCACATAAGCTCCGTAATCTCCATCCCCAGTATAGTTGAACGCAGCCTCCCCCTGGATCAAAGCAACCACATCCTCTAGTTTTCGAGGAAACCATATATCCGCTAGAGGATCAACCGGGACTCTAGCAATACTACCGGGACCGTGCTGTCTACAAACTCGCTCTCCCAAATACAAAGCATCACTAGACAGGCCCACCAAAAGCTTGCGGCACTCGGTAAAATGTAAAGCATGTCCGAGATCAAGCCCAGCATACTGGTCAACCCAGGGGAACAGACTCAGACTCCCGGGAACCCCTCGCAAGCAAGTCATAGTATCAGAGTAAGAAGCTTTCACCCGTCCCCTGGTATCCGCCGTCCGGACCTTCTGCCGCGCATCCTTCACCCAGAGCCTCAGAGCAGGAAACAAAGTAACGGGGTATGCCTCCTGAACCCGCCAAGCATAACAACCAAAGATCTCGTAAGTCCAAGCCTGAAAGAGAAAAGTCAAAGGAAGTCAGATGACAATGACAAATAACAGAAAGAAAGAATATTCAAAGAGATAAAGTCAGAAGTACCTCAAAAGCTAGATGACAACAGTTGAAGGACTTCGCCTCCCCCTGCTTATATCATCCAAGGCCAAGTACAAATCCGCGAGTCCTGCCTCACCCCAGGATAAAGTCCTAACAACGTCCCAATCCCTCAGAAGATCCAACAGTGAAACCAGAGCAGAGGATGTGCCATTAATGAACAACATATCAGAAAAGCCTACCCATACAAATGCTCTGGCCAGCCTCTTGGCCCTCAGCCGGCCCTCCTCAGTGTCAGCCAAGTCAGCCGGATAACCCTCGCTCTGCACAATAATGTGGCTGTGAAGCTCCCCCAACTCATATCCGTTCCCCTTCTTATCCTTGGGAACAAATCCGATCAAATCCATAAAATATGCCTCAGTGGGAGGCTGAGGGTCATCCTCAAGGGCAGGCTCCTCCAGGTATAATGGCTCGGCAGTAAAAGGGAGGCCTGTGATGACGGCAAAGTCGTACGGCATTGTAAGTACCCCAATCTGGATCACCCTCTTCCGAGCACATGGGAAACACCGCAGACTCACAAACACAGTCTCGAAGACCTATGGCACTCAAAACCCTCAAAAAACCCTCAACCAAACCAAGGGAGGAGCCTTTCTGGGATAAAAGGGACAAAAGGACCTTTTGGGAATTTTCAGGAAATTGGGAAAGCAAATAAGGTCCGTACGGACCTCTTTGTTGCCATAATTACTGAATCCCCTTAAAGTCCACAATATTCCCTCAAATCCCGGAGAAATCATTACCCCTCATGCATGGTTGGTCCGTATGGACCTCTTTGCATGCCAAGATGGTCCGTACGGACCTCTTTGCACAGGGGACATCATCATTCTAGAATATTCACAATTATCACATATTCCCTCAAATCGAGGAAAACTAAAATTCTGGATAACCTAGGAGGTCCGTACGGACCTCTTTGCATTTTTCTCCTACTATAAATAGAGGGCTCCCCCTCCCTCATTTTACACACCTCCCTCTTCTCTCCTCTCCCCCCAGCCTTCAGGCTCCCCTCTAAGACCCTTCGGGGCAATCCCGGCCCCTTTCGAATCCTTCCGAGGCCTTCTGAGCTCCCTTGTGGTGCTCCGAAGCCTCCCTGAGCGCTCCTGCGACGCTCTCGCGCTGCCCCGAGGCACTCTCGAGGTACTCCGAGGCGCCTCGTGGTACTCCGAGGCCTTGCCTGGTCTTTCCAAGGCGTCCCAGCTCTTTCCGAGTCAAACCGGCGATCACAAACCACGCCGAAACTCTGCCCGAGTGACTCCTGCCATCCCAACGCACGCCGAAACTCTGCCCGAGTAATCCCTGCAATCCCAACGCACGCCGAACCTCTGCCCGAACGCAGCCTACAATCTCAACTCACGCCGAAACTCTGTCCGCAAACAACCGGCCCCTCCCGAAGCAATCCCGGTCCTTGCCGGAACATCATTCCATCCTCAAACACTATTCCCCAGCGGAAGACAGACACGAACCAACATTGGTAAGGCTTCCTTCCATTACTATTTCAATACATTTCAATACATAGTGTACAATGTAGACATCCGACACAGCATGCATTTTTAAAAGCACACACACACACACACACAACATTTAAAGAATATTAGGGGTATCCGAAAGACTCATTTTTACGAGGCGACTCGGGTGAGCTCTAAGATTCTAATATTCTCTTCCCGAGGAGTCATCTGACCTCCGAACTCAAAATCTCATCACACAAAAATAATTTATTTCTAAACTGATGCCCTTTTTCAATGTTTTGGGCTTAATAAAAACGGCGTGGCGACTCTACAATTGCGAAAACAACGGCGAGACACCTCCAACTAACGCTAAAGCGGAATAAGCCAGATGCTGGGGCGCGAACGTGCTGCCTCTCGAATCCGGGCAAACTTCCCGAACAGCGACGAATGTGAGATGCCGGGGCCTCCGCGCGCGAGCCGGATCCCGGGTAATTTCAGTTGGCGACTCCGCTGGGGACTTTTTGTTTTAAAATCTTTTTAAACAAAACAAAAGATTTTTAAAACGATGATGAGGGTCAAACTTTCATTTTACCCCTTTCTTTAACTGTTGTGTGTGTGTGCACGTGCTTCGTTTTTATTTTACAAAAAAAATAAAAATACAAAAAAAATGCATCAATATACATCTGTGCATACATTTAAAATTCTTCGAAAAAACTTCTGTTTTACTCAGAAAAAGAATTTTAGAGACCGCACACTACTCGCACTGCTGCCTCGGTTACACCGCACACTACGCACACTGCTGGCTCGGTTACACCGCACGCTACGCGCACTGCTGCCTCGGATACACTGCACACTACAACCCTTAACCGGAGTGGTCTCGGTTGCGATCCGTTTGGTCTTCCTAGGCCTCTCGGATGAGCACGGGATCATTCCAAACATCCCATCCTAGCCAAGCGTCAACCACACTTGCGTTTGAGTCTTGAGTCACACTTTGTCCCGGACTCGGTTGGTTTTTACCTAGTCCGTGTCATACGGCTGGATACATATACCATGCCGCCATTTTACGAGTCAAGGCTCGGAACTCAAGATCCCTTGCGCAAGCAAAGCGATGAAAGGTCATGCTAAAATCGACTGATCTTGATCTCGAAGCTACACCCGGACAATGTTCCGTCCCGGATATACATCCATGCTCACATGACACCATGTCATCACGCCTTTGATACGTCGGCCATGACGATATGACCCACCCAACACCTAACGTCACGGATCCCTTGCGCAAGCAAGGCAAGAAAGGTCATGCCGAACTCTTGACACGATCTTGACTCGGTGGCCGGCTCGGTTCACTATTCACATGGCTAACGCATCAAAACGAACATGACGAGGCTCGGTCCTTAGGTTCGATTTTTCTTTTAGGCCGGTGGAAACCGCTTGCCCTATAGGACCCTCGCAGGCCGCATCACCTGGGATGTCGAAATACGGGTGCAAAACGAGGGCTTATAGCCGTACAGATGGTCTCCACTGACCCAGGATCTAGCATAGTTGCGAAAAAGAAGAGCAATCTTTTCCAACCTACCTAGGACTCTGAGAAAACATGTTTTAAGTAAATTAAAACAACAAAAAAAAAATATAAAAGAAACGGAAACTACATGCCACGTGATCTTTCCCCCTTTTATCCCATGAGGCCATTCCTGTATCTAAACCTTGCCCGTCACCCCCTCCAGCGAACCGAGAGTGGTTGAGAATACCCGGGAGCCGCCTTTTCAGTATCGAGGTCACAAGGTCCGATATCCCTTCCAGTTCAACGGTCCGCACCGTCCGCTACTCCACCATGACGGGATCGACGAGATAACGGTGAGAAACGGAACCCCGCCACTAAGGAACCTCCAGACAATGGAGGAGGTGCTGCGAGCCTTCGAAACCATCAAGAAGCGCCAAGAAGAGCAGCAAGCTTGGATCGTAGACACCTTGCATCTTCGAGGAGCAGTTGCAGTTCCCCAACCTGACGGAACCTTTGTTCTCATAGAGGACGAAGACATACCGGCCCCCCCGGTTTCTCAAAGCTATCAGCAGGTTCCGCCTCCGCCAAGCTACGAGATCCCGGCCACGCAAGCGGCTCTCGCTCAAAAAACTCCCCTCGGGCGTCGGTCAAGCGGCTCAGAGCATGCCCGCCTCAGCACGATCGGTTTCCGGCTCACGCACATCAAGCTCGGTATCAACGGCACACATACGTGCTGCTCCACGAGATCCCAATGCATCTCGGTATCCCCAGGATTCAATCCTTTGCCTCTATACGAGCCTCACAACCACAATCGAAGTCCCCATGCTTACCGGGGACGGGCATCCCGAGCGGATATCCCGACATTTCAAGCTTGCCACTGCTAGTACGCCGCCTTGGGGCTAACGAATCATTTCCCCAATTCCCAAACACAACCCTTAGCGGACTGGCAATCACGCCCTCAACTTGGCCTCCAGGGGTATGGGTTGGTATACACTCAACTACCTCCCCAAGACTCCCGAATGGCGATCCCATCAGCCAATCCACCTCCATCTTCGGTTTCCGTCCCCGAAAACGGTAACCCACCTCAGCCTGCTGATCCCCACATGGCTTGGCTGATCGAGCAAATGAAGGACATGCAAGGCAAGCTAGCCAGTTCTCGAAAGGACTCCCTCCTGCCTACTGATCCGAGCAAAGTGGTCCCTCTCCCTCCGAAATTCAGGATGCCGAAAATGGAAAAGTTTGACGGGACAGAATGCCCAAAAACCTACATCGACACCTATGTCCTGGGTATGAGAGCCAAAGGGGGAACCCCTCAACAGATGGTGGATCACTTTCAGCATTCTCTCAAATCCACAGCGCTAAGGTGGTTCCTCAATGTAAAGGCAGAAAACCGCTCCACGTGGGATCAAATCAGCGAGATCTTCCTAGAAAAGTACCGCGCCAACCTCGAGTGGGAAACGAACCGCCACGATCTGCAAGCCACCGAGCAAAGGGATGACGAACCAGTGGGCGAGTTCTACAAAAGATGGAATTGGAAGCTTAGTGAGATAATGGATCCACTTTCCAAAGAAGAAGCGAGATGGACATCTTCCATTCCTGCCTCAAGCCATCTTTGAGGACCTTGATCAGCCACCATTTCTATCCGGAGCTCCGTGCCATGGTCAACGCCGGGACAAAGTTTGAGAAGACTATGAGTCTTCAAAAGACAACGGCAACCCTGCCTCGTCTTACCGCTATCGGACAAACACAGCAACTTCAACTCCTGCCCGAACAAAGGAAAGAAGCGGCGAGAACGATGCACTACATCCGGAAACGGAGCTCAAGTAAACCGCGATCAAGCGGCCCCAAAGAATAACAATCCCCCTCGCTTCCCACGGTTCCGGCATTTAGACAACCTCGAAATGCCCCTGGGCCAAGTATTTGAAGCTTTGGTGAAACGAAATCTTCTCGAAGCCTCTCGAGAATTTCCAACCGAAGACTCCCAAACCCAACATGGATATGAAGCGAAGCAGCTGCGCCTTCCACAACTACCTCCCGGCCACACCACCAGGACAATTGCTTCGTGCTCAGCGGGTGGTCCGGAGGGCTCATTGAGGAGGGAAAATTGGAACGCCCTTGTGGTCCTAATACCATCGGAAATCCATTGCCCCGAAACGACAGGGGTAAACTTCAGTAGCCTTTGACGGAACTCCAAGCGAGAGCGGACCCCGCAATTTCCGAAATCGTCGGCATCTTTGTCTCGCTATGGTGGGAGCGTGAAACCGTAGTCAAAGGTCTCGTGACCGGGAATTCGGACAAGAACGCCCAAGGGCAAGCTGTCTCCCTACGATCGTGCCCCGACAATGCATACAAATGGATGGATCGAACGCTCCCGAGAGGAGGCGAGTCAAACGGTAGCACGGGAAGCGGCTTAGTCTTCACGAGACGATGACTTGCCAACATGTGAGAATCGGCACAACGAAGCCCTCCTCATCCTCATAAAAATAGAGATGTTCTTCCTCCCGAACGTCTTGATTGATAACGGCTCTGCGATCGACATCATCGCTTTGAGCACTGCTTGACGAAACGACTCCGTATCGGCCGCTCCCTGATAAGGCCTTCACCTCGGGTAATCCGAGCCTACGCTTCCACTGCACGACCAATCGTAGGAGTCATCAATCTGAGGATCCAATTCGATGCACAAGCGGAGTCGGTAGAGTTCCAAGTCGTGGAAATCAAACCAACCTTCTACGCTTTCTTTGGGACGACCTTGGATACATCAGATGAAAGCGGTATCATCTACTCTTCACCAATGCGTGAAATTCATCAATGCCAATGGAGTGATCGAAGTGATCCGCAGAAGCAGTGCAATGGCAAGTGCTTGGCCAGCAAGCTACGACCCAAAAGAAGGTCCTGACATGACCGAATACTCTTCTCCAAATGAGTCTCCTACCCTGTCCCGCTACGAAGTGGATCCTTACATCCACGCTCTAAGCCGCGACGAGCTGGAAATCGAAGAGCTCATGGGTAAGGAATGACAACTCTGATATATGCGACTGTGAAGAATGCTTAAGAGAAGATCAAGAGATGGACGCCTTGATGGAGATTGATCGAGGAGTAGACCCTTACTTCGCGAAAACCCTCTTGCAAATTGGCTCATCACCGATCCCCCGGTACAAGACAACCCTCTGGCCGACACTCTCGGATCTTACGGGGACAGCCATCACAGCATAGTTCAATTCAACATTCCAGTGTCCGACCTAGATGAACAGTGGCGCAACCTCCTCCAAGGCCTAATCAGGGAAAGAGATATAGCATGCCCCCTCGAATCAGACATTGTAAATGTCGTCCAAGCAAAGATCCCAGATAAAGAGGCAGATTCTATGAAAATGATCAACATCATCAAGAATCAACTCCGAGATCGGCGAATGCTTCGCCCTCTTAGAAGTAGCCCTCGGCGACTTCTATCATCAAAGACCCCAAGGGTGATGGCAACACTAATGGAGGGACATCATCAGGAGAGCAACCAAAAACCTCCGCGATCTGGTTTGAAATCGAACCACATGCAAGCTATTTTCCGGGACTCATGCCAAGGGAAGATTGGCCACCTGAACCATCACCACTCCCTCTAGAGCTACGGCCCGGGAGAGTAATGAAGCTGGTCCAATTCCTCGTCGCCTATAGTCTAGCTTCGAGTCTTGTTGTGCTGTGAATTCACATCTTTTGAGTCTTTTGACGGCTTTACGCCCAACGATTGTGAGTCTTTGATCAACAATGTACGATCTTCACGCTTTCAATAAAAGGTCCGACCTTTCTAAAAAATCATTTCATTGCATCTTTAACAAGTGATGAGTTAACTAATCAAAACAGTTAATAGCAATTCATCTATACAAAAGGCAAGAACATTAATTGAATAAATGCATCAAGCAAACATTTAAGCATGTTGTCAACCGAGAGAAAAACCGGGCCCAAGCTGCCGAGGAGGTTTTAATCACAACGATTTGCAAGATTCTTTGAAGAGCCAAAGAGGCGCAAGTCCGACGCCATTTCCGGCCTGAGACCGGATCTTCCAATACCTCAAGAACGGGGAAACCACCTTCATGAACAAGGAAGGCCCACACACAGAAAGGGTCAAAACCAAGAGCATCATGGCCCTAAAATGCCTTGCCTCTCACTTCGTCATTCTTGGGGACATGCTATGCAAAAAACGCTACCATGGACCACTCCTACGCTGCATCGACCGGGGAAGAAGCAAGCGAGTTCATGAGCAGAAGTCCACAATGGGGCTTGCGGTCCCCACATGAACTCCGAGCCACGATGCAAATCATTCTCGGGATGGGCTACTACTTGGATCTCCATGGAGGCGGTGCATCCACTTTGTCCGAAAGGCTGCGACAAGTGTCAACGATTCTCCAACCTCAATCACTACCTCCCCACGATCTCTCTTGCATGACTACACCCTGGCCATTTGCCACTTGGGGAATTGACGTCATCGGGAAAATCGCTCCGCCAGGCAGCAACGGTCACGAGTTTATCTTAGTAGCCATTGACTACTTCACCAAATGGGTCGAGGCCAAGTCCTACAAGGTACTCACCTCCAAGAAGGTCGCGCATTTCCTCAAGGAAAACATCATCTGCCGATACGGCTTCCCAAATGAGGTCATATCGGACAACGGTTCACACTTCGAGGGGTCGACGGGCTATTTCGGCTGAATTCAAGATCACACGCCACAAATCTTCTCCCTACCACCACAAACAAACGGCGCCGTGGAAGCGGCAAACAAAACCCTCGAACGGATCATCCGAAAAATGACCACCAGGGACGAGATTGGCCCGAGAAGCTGCACCTTGCACTTTGGGGCTATCGAACATCGATCGGAAACGACCCACGAGAGAAACCCCATTCGCCACGACATACGGGATGGAAGCGGTCCTTCCCATTGAGCTGAAATTCCCTCACTCCGAGTCTTCTTTGGAAAATGACGTCAACAAAGTCGAATGGCTCGAAGCCGACATGACGAATTAGCTCGCTAGACGAGCGACGACTAAAGGCCATGGAACACGTCCGAGCCTATCAAAGCAGGATGGCTAGAGCTTTCGACAAGAAAGTCAAGTCCCGAGACATCAGGGAAGGCGACCTTGTACTCAAAGAAAAGCCTCCCACTCGAACCAACCCACTGGGAAAATGGGAACCCACATGGATCGGCCCTTTCGTGGTTCAAAAGATCTTCTCCGGGGGTGCCATGAAGCTGACAGAGACCTAGGCGGCAATCCCTTCATGAATCCAGTCAACGGAAGCAAACTTCGCAGATACTTCGCCTGAAGAAGAACAACTGTGCATCTCTTGGCACTCCATGTAGTGTCGAACTACGCAGACCTGAGCCCTCTAGTCCGGGGGAACGTAGGCAACCTTAATTGGTCCGGTCTAAAAATACACAAAAAAGTCAAAAGTTTGAATGTCAATCAAGACCTCCATCAAGCTATGCACTTTTCAAGAGCACGCCCCAACGTCACCTTGACCAAGTCAAACGACCGCGGCAACATCAAAGGACATCCGGAGGTCACTCAACGTCAAACAGCCGACCCATGTCTACTTCAAGCCAGGGGCTTGTCTTCGCCCTCACGCGCTTCAAATAAAAAAAAAGAGAGAGCTCGAGCAAGGGCTCACAAAAAAAACAAAAAAAAATAAAAGAAGCTCAAGCAGAAGCTGCGAAATTGAGGTCAAGAGCCCGACGCCAACAAAGGGCAAGGAAGCTACGGAAATGACCATCAAACGACTTGTCAGGGGATCATTCAACCTCTCAGCCAAGCACAAAGCCTAAGCAAAGGGGATTGTCGTCATGGCCCAGACTGCTTCAGTCCGCAAATGCAACAGAAAAGTTCAAAGATGGACGCCGACAAAGTGCACAAAAGAAACAAAGGCAAACAAGAGATCTTGCGTCTCGACAAAGCTTTAAAAGTAAATCACAAATCACTAACGGTTACAACATTTCTTGATAAGTTCAAGCATGGTCTACTCTCAAGTTCACAACATGCTAAAAGACAGCTTAATACATTTAACAAATAATGTGTTTACAATGCAATGAATGGATACCTAGGAGGTCATTCCGCGCCATCTGCGCTTGTCCCCTCGCCATTCTTCCCTTTCTTCCCTCGTCCCCGGCGAGTCTTCTTTCGCTCCACGCGAACCAACTCTGCGTCTCTCAGTCCGAGATCAGGGGTCCTCCCCGTAGAGTCAAACAATCCAGCAGCTCTCAGGGCTTCATTCGCCCGTGCTTCGGCTCGGATCTCCTCCCTGCGAGTCTGTAAAAGGGGACCTCTCCCCGTCAGTCGGTCAACTCTAGTCTCGTAGTCAAACAAAGTGTCTCCCGTCACATCCTGAGGGTCAGACCAGGCTTCGGCACTCCTAAGGCAATAGCTACTACGGCAACCGGGTCCCAGAATCGCTACACGCCTGCTCTCCAAAGCCACTTGGGACTGCCCAACACGCTGCTCATACCAGGCCAGGTACTGAGTCGTCAATACGACACTCTCCCGACGTCTAAGGAGCACCACAGGAGGGAAAGTGGAATACTTCCATACCCTCAGAAAATACAAGAAAGCACCTGGAGCTGCCATACAAAGAGGAGCTATCTCCGTAGTAGCAAGGTCATCCCAGCCCAACAAAGGCTCCTGCTTCATCCCAAACTGCCGGGAAACAAGCGACGGAATATAGAAGGAGGACCAAGACAAACCTGGAACTCTGACGACATAGGACCCTTCCTGAAAGACCCTCCTAGTCTCAATCCCCCAGTGAGGAACCCACCAACGGATCTGATGCGTACCAAGCCGTGCCATCCATCTCTCCCAGGCGGACTGATCCATATCCAACACAAGAGGTCGCTGAGCAAATGACCACGGGCTAAACGACATCGGAGCCTCGGGCATGGCCTGAAGTCTCTCTCGCAGCCACAAGGTGAGCAAAGCGGGGCTTCCCCCTCTCATGAAACGATCCCCAGTCGCCAGACGGTCAATACCATGAAGAGTCTCCCCCAGCACCAACGGGACAATATCCTCTCCAGCTCTGCAGTTCCCAACCACATCTAGCAAAGCGCCATCGCAAATGCCAAGGGAGCTGACCATGAAAAGCGTCGCCATCACGCACAAGGAAAATGCGTCCCCAGAGACATCACTCTCATCATCAACCATAAACCGCTCCGACAGCTCAAAAATGTCAATATGACCCGAATCAAGGATCATGCCCTGCACTTCTTCCAACGAAGTACGAAGAAAGCCTGCAAGCTTCATGCTCACAGCAGCACCACCAATCAAAGGAAGCGAGATGGCCTCCACCTCCGGTCCTCCAATCAAAGCCCAAAAATCCTCGAAAGTGGGCACCATTTCATTGTAGGAGAAGCAATACACATGCCTCCTAACATCCCAGAACTTCGCGGCAGCCCGTAACAAATCCCAATCAGGAGCCAACTCCTTAAAAGACCAAATCGAGCAAAGACAAAACCTTACCTCGAAAACCCGTCTCTGATGCCTCATACGGCGCCGCATCCACGTTTTCAGCTGCTCAAGGAAGTGTGCTTGCCTCTCCTGCGAAAGCCTCGGCAAAATTCTAGGAACATACGAAGAATCCATGGCAATAATGGAGGTTCCTAGAGAAAATGGGGAAGAAAGCTCGAAAATGGCTGCAAATGGGGAAATGGGGAAAGACCAGACACTTGAAAGCATATATTTCCTTCCCAAAAGCAAGGTTGGTCCGTACGGACCTCTTTGCAACCTAGGTCTATCCGTACGGACCTAATTGTATCTTGGCCCCACTTTCTCAGCATCCATGCTATGCCGCCCCCGCGAAGGTCCCTCCTGCTGTGGCTCCGGCTCGGCTCTCGGTGGAGGAACATCTACAGAATGCCTCGAAGGCATCAGCGTGTACGCCGGCACACGTCGCGAAGACCGGCAAGACATCTTCGACGCCATCTTCTTCGCAAAAGACCGCATCGCCATGTAACGGCGGGTCAGCATGTCAAAAGCCCTCCCCGGGACCTGCACAAGCAAGCAGCCAAAGAAACGCTCAGCAATACAGTCATACTCAACAACAAAAAGAGAAAAATACAAAAAAGATGCCAAGATGGAAAAGAGTAAGCACACTCACCGGTCTATCGTATCCACGCGGTAGGCAAGCGGGGAGCTCGCTCGGGGACGGAGTACGCACACCCTCCTCCTTGAGGAATCCCCACGAACATATGTAAAGTCTGGCCCAGGCACCGGAACCTCTGGGGGACCCTGCGGACCAGCCTCCCTCTCCCTCACCAACACCTGTGGCGTCCTCAACTTCCTCCTCACAAAAGCTCTATACTCCTCTCTATACAACACAAACTCCTCGGCACCCACGCCGCCAAGATACCTCTCAAAATCCAACACATCCATATCCCGAGAATCAAGCATCCCAAAAGGAGGGTCCCTCGAAGCCAAGGGAAGCATACCCGGGCCATGCCGCGTAAGACCCGCCTCCCCTGTGTACATGACGCCGCAAGTCGTGCCCCGCAGCATCTTCCGCCGCACCGTCACTGTGGGAGCCCTCGAAATTATCATCCTCATATCGAGCCCAAGGATACAGAACAAACCTCTCCGGGCTATCTCTCTCCAAATGCTCCTGCACATCCCCGTAGGCGATGGTGAGCTTCCCCCTGCTGGTCCTCCTCCTCCTCGCCGGGCGGGCCCAGCCTAACATAGCAGGATACGCTGCTACAGCCCCAGGATCTCTATCCCACGAGAAGCACTGAAAGATCTCGTAGAACCACACCTGCGACAAAATCGGAAAAGGCTCAATGCAAGAGAAAACGGAGAAAATGACAGGTTGCTAATCAAAAAACGGCAATGAACTCATGCCTCCAAAGCAAAGTCAAAACAAGCCAAGGAACTGGCCACACCCCGGCTAAACCGGTCCAAAGAGAAGTAGAGCTCGACTAAGCCCGCCTCGCCCCAAGAGATATCACAAACTCTCTCCAAATCAATAAAGCTCTCCAGTAGAGCAAAAGGAGCCGTAGTCGAGTGGTTCGAGAACAAAGTCTCGGAAAGCGCAAACCACAGGAAGGAGCGCGCCAGCTGCTCCGCCGTCACCTGGCCGGTACACCGAACATAGGCCCCAATACTGGCCGTGATCCTCATCTCAACATCACTATACAACATGCCAAGACCCCTGCGAGGAACAGGCGCAAAGCCCAGCAGCTCAGTCAGCACGTCCTCGGCAATCATATCTCGCCACCGCACTGGCCCTCCTTTGAAGGAAAGCCCGGTGATAGCAGCAAAGTCCGTGGGCGTCACCGTCACCTCTCCCCATCTCAGATGGAAGGTGTGGGTGGTATCCCACCAATACTCAGAAAGGCCAAGGAAGACGCTCTTGTTCTTCCTTGTGTCAGAAACCCCGGCCAAGTTCTCCACGAACACGCCCAGGCCAGAAGCGTAGACCAGCCTCCTGGGGCTCGGCCTACCATCCACAGAAATGTCCGGCATCCGCTGCCACAACTCGACAACAGCCTCGAGTGATCCCCGAGTCTTCATCTTCTTGGCCTTCCCAGCCAAGAGCCCCTCATCCTGCAGGTAAACACAGCAAAGGTACGTCAGTCACAGTACTTAATGCAAAATACCAAAAGAAAATCAAATCACAAAAGACCGTCCCAACACGGCAAAGCAATATATCCCGTCACGAAATACGGCACATATTGCACATAATTTTTACATGCAACTCAAAACATGACATGCATTATACATAATTTTTCCATGCAGTCCGTCACAAAAACACGGCACACACTGTACAAATTTTCTCAAAAGAGGGATCAAGCCCTACACGACACATTTTCAAAAAGACCCATCACAAAACACGGCACATATTGCACATATTTTCCCCACAAAGTCCGTCACCAAAAACACAGCACACACTGCATAACCCATTTTCAAAAGAAAGTCCGTCCCTACACGGCACATACTTTCAGACAAAACCCGTCACGAAACACGGCACATGTCACATTTTTTTTCTACAAAATTTGTCCCTACATGACAATTTTTCCCACATTGTACATACATAAATAGCATAAGGTACAAAACACCAAAACATGCATTTTCATAGAGAGGCACTTTATTTTCACAAATAAAAGCTAATCTACACATTTCTGCACAAAATGCACATATTCACAATATTTACATGCTAATTTTCAACAATTCGTCAAGAATTTCACAAAAGGCATGGCAAATAACAAAAGCCCCAAAATGCAAAAAACTAAAACCTAGTTCTAGCATTCAAAAAAAATCGAGCAGGAAATCAAGACAAAATTGATTTCTTACCTCCCCGACATTCCTAGAGCGACGATTGTGCACCTCCGGATTCGGATATAATACATCCGGGTTCTTCGAAGATGGAACAAAAGAGATCCAATTTCTTTGGAGCTCCATCCGTTGCTCGATCACTTCTTGACTGCGTTGTCGACGACCCCTCCGAGATCCTTCCGCCATTGCGAGCAATTCAAGCGAAAAATGGAAGATTTTGGTGTAAAAATGGAGGTTTTCTCATTCTCTCTCTCTCGGATGCACGAACTGAAGAAGAAGAAGAAGTGAAGGGAGCCTCGGGTTTTTAACCCAGTCAAAATCTGGGAACTGTAAAAAACCAACCTGGTCCGTACGGACCTCTTTACATCCCAGGTTGGTCCGTACGGACCTTCTTGCAACGAGGGGCCAAATTACTTTTCTGCCCTTATAATCTTTGCCCCTGGCTGTCCTAAGGCCTATTTCAGCAAATTCAGTACAGTTTGTTCCTTAACCAATCAATTCAACCACCGGGCGTCAATGTAAGCCCGGACTTCGCCCACTCAACGGCAATTCAAGAACCGGCCGTCAATGTAAGCCCGGACTTCGCCCACTCAACGGCAATTCAAGAACCGGCCGTCAATGTAAGCCTAGACTTCGCCTACTCAACGGCAATTCAACAAGCGGCCGTCAATGTAAGCCCGGACTTCGCCTACTCAACGGCAATTCAACAACCGGCCGTCAATGTAAGCCCGGACTTCGCCTACTCAACGGCAATTCAACAACCGGCCGTCAATGTAAGCCCGGACTTCGCCCACTCAACGGCAATTCAACAACCGGCCGTCAATGTAAGCCCGGACTTCGCCCACTCAACGGCAATTCAAGAACCGGCCGTCAATGTAAGCCCGAACTTCGCCTACTCAACGGCAATTCAACAACCGGCCGTCAATGTAAGCCCGGACTTCGCCTACTCAACGGCAATTCAAGAACCGGCCGTCAATGTAAGCCCGGACTTCGCCCACTCAACGGCAATTCAAGAACCGGCCGTCAATGTAAGCCCGGACTTCACCTACTCAACGGCAATTCAACAATCGGCCGTCAATGTAAGCCCGGACTTCGCCTACTCAACGACAATTCAACAACCGGCCGTCAATATAAGCTCGGACTTCGCCCACTCAATGGAAATTCAACCACCGGCCATCAGTGTAAGCCCGGATTTCGCCCACTCCAACGGCAACGCAAGCACCGGCCATCAAAGTAAGCCCGAGTTTCTTCTCCAACAAGTCAAAAGGAAGTCGTACAAGACTACATATCCCCAGCACCGACCGTCAATATAAGCCCGAACCTCGCCCACTCAATGGCAAAACAAGCGCAAGAAGGAGCCAACACCTCCCAGCACAAATCTCAAGGCACAAAATGCCTCCCAAAATGCTCAACGACAACGCAAGCACCGGCCATCAAAGTAAGCCCGACGTCACCCTCTCAGCATGAAAAGGCCCCTACAAGGCCACAATGATCCCCAACAGACGAACATCGGCGGCCGTCGTAGGTCCAACCTTCTCCCCAGCGAACAAAGCACAAGGCAATCCCGCCTCTCGAAATCAAGCACAAGGCAACCACGCCTCACAAAAAGCCTCGCCAGGTTCATACTCCTGAACCAAGCTCCAACTTAAGTTCATACTCCTGAACTAAGTCTCAAATGCCAGGTTCATACTCCTGAACCAAGCTCCAACTTAAGTTCATACTCCTGAACTAAGTCTCAAATGTCAGGTTCATACTCCTGAACCAAGCTCCAACTTAAGTTCATACTCCTGAACTAAGTCTCAAATGCCAGGTTCATACTCCTGAACCAAGCCTCAACTTAAGTTCATACTCCTGGACTAAGTCTCAAACACTAAGATCATACTCCTGAACCAAAACCGCAGCCAAAAGACGACTCAAGTCCTCACGCATGGCAAACTGCAGCCAGAAGACGACTCAAGTCCTCACGCATGGCAAACCGCAGCCAGAAGATGACTCAAGTCCTCACGCATGGCAAACCACAGCCAGAAGACGACTCAAGTCCTCACGCATGGCAAACCGCAGCCAGAAGACGACTCAAGTCCTCACGCATGGCAAACTACAGCTAGAAGACGACTCAAGTCCTCACTGAAATTACCCGGATCCGAGAAGGCCTCGCGGCCCCGGCATCTGGCATTCTTTCGCGTTGGAGGTGTCTCGCCGTTTTGCTTTCGCATTTTGTAGAGTCGCCACGCCGTTTTTATTAAGCCCAAAACATTGAAAAGGGCACGCTTAAAGATAAATTTTAAACTGTTTTTGTGTGATGAGATTTTGAGTTCGGAGGTCAGATGACTCCTCGGGAAGAGAATATTAGAATATTAGAGCTCACCCGAGTAGCCTCGTAAAACGAGTCTTTCGGATACCCCTAATATCCTTTAAAAAGTTGTGTGTGTGTGTGTGTGCTTTTAAAAATGCATGCTGTATCGGATGTCTACATTGTATTGAAATGTATTGAAATAGTAGAGGAAGGAAGCCTTACCAATGTTGGTTCGTGTCTGTCTTCCGCAGGGGAATAGTGTTTGAGGTCGGAGTAGCGTTCCGGATTGCTTCGTGGATGCCGGTTGTCCGCGGACGTAGTTTCGGCGTGAGTTGAAACCGTAGAGGCCGCGTTCGGGCGCAGGTTCGGGCGTGCGTGGGGATCGTCGGGATCACTCTGGGCAGGTTCGGCGTGCGTTGTGGTGGCGTGGAGTCACTCTGGGCGTAGTTTCGGCGTGGTTTGGGATCGTCGGTTTGACTTGGAAAGAGCCGGACACCGTGGAAAGACCAGCAAGGCCTCGGAGTACCACGAGGGGCCTCGTAGTACCTCGAGAGTGCCTCTGGCAGCGCGGGAGCCGTCTCGGGAGCGCTCGGAGAGGCTTCTGGAGCACCTCGAGGGGGCTCGGAAGGCCTCTAAGGATCCGAAGGGGCCGGGAATGCCTCGAAAGGTCTTAGAAGGGGAGCCGAAGGCTTAGGGAGGAAGAGAGAAGTGGGAAGTGTGAAAAATGAGGAGGGGGAGCCCTCTATTTATAGTCTCGTATTTGGTGCAAAGAGGTCCGTACGGACCTCCTTGGTTATCCAGATTTTGGTTTTCCTCGATTTGAGGGAATATGCAATGATGGTGAATATTCTCGGAAATGATGATGTCCCCTTGCAAAGAGGTCCGTACGGACCATCTTGACATGCAAAGAGGTCCGTACTGACTCAAGTCCGCATTTAGGGTAATCATTTCTCCGGGATTTGAGGGAATATTGTGGACTTTAAGGGGATTCAAGAATTATGGAAACAAAGAGGTCCGTACGGACCTATATTGCTTTTCCAGCTTCCCGAAAATTCCCGAAAGGTCCTTTTGTCCCTTTTTATCCCAGGAGGGCTCCTCCCTTGGTTTGGTTGGGGTTTGAGAGGGTTTTGAGTGGGAGAGGTCTCTGAGACTGCGTGGATGAGTCTGCGGTGTTTCCCTGTGTTTGAAAGGGAGTGATCCAGATTGGGGTACTTACGTAAGCCCCTCGACGACGTCACTTATGAAAGAAGTGGGGTCGCCGATAAGATAAGTGGTCCTAATCTGGATCGCGTGCCGGGAGAGGAAGTGACCGTGAGGGTCAAAGCGAGGACGTGGTGGTGTCCTTTTCGGGTGACCGTTTAGGTCAATAGGCCGGACCCCGTGATAGGATTCCTACGTATCCCCGGCGGGAATCAAGCCTCGGTCGTAGTTCGGGCGTGGGGTGAGTGTTCTCGTGAATACGGGCGCGGTGGTGCCCTGAAGTGTCGTGTGACCGCCGAGGTCAGTGGTGAGGACGTGGTGGCGTCCTGGGTGACCGCATAGGTCGGTGATAAGGACGTGGTGGCGTCCTGGGTGACCGTATAGGTCGGTGGTAAGGACGTGGTGGCGTCCTGAGTGACCGTGATAGTCGAGTGGATAAGGACGCGCGGCGTCCCGCGACCGTATAGGTCGGTGATAAGGACGTGGTGGCGTCCGGGTGACCGTATAGGTCGGATGATAAGGACGTGGTGGCGTCCGGGTGACCGTATAGGTCAGATGATAAGTGACGTGGTGGGCGTCCCGCGACCGTATAGGTCGGGATGGGACGGCGGGGCGACCGTGATAAATCGGTGTGATAAGGACGCGCGGCGTCTGCGACCGTGATAGGTCGGTGATAAGGACGTGGTGGCGTCCGGGTGACCGTATAGGTCGGTGATAAGGACGTGGTGGCGTCCCCGGGTGACCGTATAGGTCGGATGATAAGGACGTGGTGGCGTCCCCGGCGACCGTATAGCCTGATAAGGACGTGGTGGCGTCTCGGGTGACCGTATAGGTCGGTGATAAGGACGTGGTGGCGTCCCGGGTGACCGTATAGGTCGGTGGTAAGGACGTGGTGGCGTCCCGGCGACCGTATAGGTCGGATGGTAAGGCGTGGTGACCGTATAGTCGTGATAAAGTGCGCGCGGCGCCCGGGTGACCGCATAGGTCGGTGATAAAGGACGTGGTGGCGTCCGGGTGACCGTATAGGTCGGTGATAAGGACGTGGTGGCGTCCCCGGGTGACCGTATAGGTCGGTGATAAGGACGTGGCGGCGCCCCGGGTGACCGTATAGTCGTGATAGGTCGGATGCGGACGCGCGGCGTCCGCGACCGTATAGGTCGGTGATAAGGACGTGGCGGCGTCCCGGTGACCGTGATAGGTCGGTGATAAGGACGTGGTGGCGTCCGGAGTGACCGTATAGGTCGGATGGTAAGGACGCGGCGGCGTTCCGGCGACCGTGAGTGGTGCACGTATGGCGCCCGCTGCACCGTGAGGTTCGGATGATGCGACGTGGCGCGGCCCCGACCGTATAGGCGGTGATAAGTGACGTGGTGGCGTCCCGGGTGACCGTATAGGTCGGTGATAAGGACGCGGTGGCGTCCCGGGATGGAAATTTTACGATTTTCCTAATCGGGTGGTTTAAGGCCTTCCGGCCGAGATAGTCATGAGGACTTGAATCGTCTTCCGATTGCGGCTGGTGCCACGCCGGAGGACTTTGAATCGTCTTCTAGCCGCAGTGTGGAGGCGTGGTCGCCTTGTGATTCGAGAGGCGTAGATGCCATTTGTGTTTTTGCATGTTGATGTAGAAGGTTGGACTTACGATGACCGGCCGGTGCTTGAGTTGCCGTTGAAGTAGGCAAGGATGATTGGCCGATGATTGCTTCACCATTTGGCGCTTTGGGAGGCGCTTCGTGCCTTGGGACTCTGTACTCGGAGATGTTGGCTCCTTCGCGTGCTTGTTTTGCCGCCTGAGCGGGCGAGGATGATGGTCGCAGCTGGGATATGCGCCTTGTACCTGTATGACTTCGACCTTCTTGTTTGGGAGGAGCTCTGGCTTACTTTGATGGCCGGTGCTTGCGTTGCCGCTGAGGTGGGCGAAGTTCGGGCTTACATCCGATCGCCGGTGCTTGAATTGTCGGGGATGCATGACCCTCGTACGGGCCCTCTTCGTTGGGAAGATGAATTCGGACCTTCAAAGGGCTCGAGTTGTCGCTGAGCGTTTGGGGGGCGCCTCAGGCCTCGATATTCGTGGCCGGGAGGTGTCAGCTCCTTCTTGAATTGCCGCTGGAGCTGGGCGAGGATCGGGCTACGCTTGATGGCCGATGGTTGATTTGCCGTTGAAGTGGGCGAAGTTCGGGCTTACATCCGACCGCCGGTGCTTGAATTGCCGGGGATGCATGACCCCGTATGGGCCTCTTCTCGTTGGGAAGATGAATTCGGACCTTCGTGGTCGAGTTGTCGTTGAGCGCTGGGGGCGTCTTGTGCCTTGATATTCGTGGCCGGGAGGTGTCGCTCCTTCTTGAATTGCCGTTGGAGCGGGCGAGGATCGGTCTTACGTTTGATGGCCGATGGTTGATTTGCCGCTGAAGTGGGCGAAGTTCGGGCTTACATCCGACCGCCGGTGGATTGATTTGAAGGGTTAGTGGACCATTCTCGCACTTGGATTTGCCGAAAAGGCCTTAGGACAGCCTGGGGCAAAGTTTGTAAGGGCGTAAAGTCATTTGGGCACCCTTTGCAAAGAGGTCCGTACGGACCAACCCCGGGTTGCAAAGAGGTCCGTACGGACCAAGTTGATTTTTACAGCTCCTGCATTTTGACCAAAGGGCAAACCGAGGCTCCTTCACTTCTTCTTCTTCGCTTACGAAACAAACAGAGAGAGAAGGAGAAAACCTCCATTTTTGCACCAAAATCTTCCATTTTTCCTTTCGATTTGCTCGCAATGGCGAGGGATCTCGAAGGAGCCGTAGACAACGCAATGTGAAGTGGTCGAGCAATGAATGGAGCTTCAAAGGAATTGGACCTCGTTCGTTCCGTCTTCGAAGAACCCGGATGTTTTGTATCCGAATCCGGAGGTGCATAATCGTCGCTCCATGAACGTTGGGGAGGTAAGAAATCTGCTCCGTTTTGATTCCCTCGTCGAATTTTTGAATGCTAGAACTAGGTTTTAGTTTTTCGCATTTTTGAATTTTTTGTTATTATTTTATGCCTTTTTTGTGAAATTCTTGATGAATTGTTGAAAATGGACATGTAAAAATTGTGGGTATGTGTATTTTGTGCGTAAATGTGTAGATTAGCTCTTATTTGTGAAAATAAAGTGCCTATCTAGTGAATTTGCATGCTTTGGTGTTTTGTACCGTATGCTATTTATGTATGTACATTATGAGAAAAATTATCGTGTAGTGATAATTTTTGTGCAAAAATGTGACATGTGCCGTGTTTTGTGACGGGTTATATGTGAAAGTGTGTGCCGTGTTGGGACGGATTTTCTTTTGAGAATGTGCTATGTAGTGTGTGCCGTGTTTTTGGGTGACGGACTTTGTGGGGAAAATATGTGCGATTTGGGACGGACTTTCTTTTGAAAATGTGTCGTGTAGGGTTTAATCCCCCCCCCCCTTTTTTTTTTTTTTTTTTTTTTTTTTTTTTTTTTTTTGAGAAAGATGTATACAAATAAGGTGCCGTGTTTTGTGACTGACCGCATGGGAGAAATTATATGCATGATATATGTGAAAATTATGTGCATTGTGTGCCGTGTTTTGTGACGGGTTATATGGAAAAATTATATGTGCAATATGTGCCGTGTTTTGTGACGGGTTATATGTGCCTTTATATTAAGTACTGTGATTGACGTACCTTTGCTGTGTTTACCTGCAGGATGCTGGGCTTACGGCCGGAAGGCCAAGAGGATGAAGACTCGGGATCGCTCGAGGCCGTCATGAGCTACGGGCAATGATGCCCGATATTTCCGTGGGCGGTAGGCCGAGTCCCCTGAGGTTGGTTTATGCTTCGGCCTAGGTGTGTTCGTTGAGAACCCGGGCCGGAGCTGTCCGACACGAGGAAGAACAAGAGTGTCTTCCCCGGGCCTTTCGAGTACCGTGGGATACCACCCACACCTTCCACCCGAGCCGGGCGAGGTGACAAAGGACGCCCACCGATTTTGCCGCTATTACACGGCTCTCCTTCAAAGGGGAGCCTCGCGAGGTGGAGAGATATGATCTCGATGATGTGGCCGACCGAGCCGCCGGGCTTGAGCCTCGTCCCGCAGGGCCTGGGATGCCGTACACCGACGTAGAGATGAGGATCACGGCGCATTGGGGCCTACATCCGGTACCGGCCAGTGACAATGGGAGCAGCTTGGCGCGCTCCTTCTTGTGGTATGCACCGTCCGAGACTTTGTTCTCGAACCACGCGACCGCAGCCTCCTTTGCCTCGTTGGAGAGCTTCGACCGATCTCGGGATAGGGTCTCGCGACATTGCTTGGGGCGAGGCAGCTTGGCCGAGCTCTACTTTTCTCCGGACCGGTTTAGCTGGGGGTGGCCAATTCGTCGGCCTCGCTTTGATTTTGCTCGGGAGGTACGAGTTTATTGTCGTTTTTGATTTAGCAACTTGTCGTTTCTCCATTTTTTTTTTTTTTTGCCGAGCTCTTCTCTCGCTTTTGTCGCAGTGTGGTTTTATGAGGTCTTTCAGTGCTTCCCATGGGATAGAGATCCCTGGGCTGTTGTCGCGCAGATCCTCGCTATGCTCTACCGGGCTCGTACGGCCAGTGAGGAGGAGGACCAAAGCAGGGGTAAGCTCACCATCGCCTACGGGAGGTGCAGTGAGCGTTTGGAGCGAGATAGCCGTGAGGGTTTCGTCTTGTTCCCATGGGCTCTGTGATGAGGGTGATGAGTTTGAGGGAGCTCCCGAGGTGACGGCGCAGCCGAAGATGCCGCGGGGCTTGACTTGCGACGCCACGTATCCTGGGAGCGAGTCTTCCGGGCAAAGATGGCCCGGTGTGCTTCCCGTTGCTCCGAGGGACCCTCCGTTTGGGATGTTTGACTCCCGGATATGGATGTGCCGGATTTTGAGAGGTACCTTGGCGTGTGGGTGCCGAGGAGTTTATTTTGTTTGGTGAGGAGTACGAGACCTTCGTTAGGAGGAAGCCGAGGACGCCCTGTGCACCGGGCGCGGAGAGAGAGGCCGGCCCGCAGCTCCCTGCAGGTTCCGATGCCGGGCCGGATTTCACTTATGTCCGTGGGGACGGATCGCGGAGGAGGGTGTCTCGTACCTGCTCCGAGCAGCTCCCGCCGCCACAGAGCGGACCCCGACGCATCGGTGAGTGTGCCGACTCTTTTCCATCTTGGCATCTTTTCCGTATTTTTCTCTTTTGTTGTCGAGTATACCGCATTGATGAGCGTTTTGGTCGTTTGCTTGTGCAGTCCCGGGAGAGCCTATGATGCGCCGACTCGCCGTTATGTGGCGATGAGATCCTTTCGCTAAGAAGATGGCGTCGAAGATGTCCCGCCGGTCTTCGCGTCGTATGCCAACAGATGAGCCGATGCCTTCGAGGCATTCAGCGGATGTTCCTCCACCGAGGGCCGAGCCTGAGCCGCAGCAGGAGGGACCTTCGAGAGGGCGGCATAGCATGGATGCCGGACGTCTTCTGAGCCGCAGTGGCCTTCGAGGAGCAGCCCTTTTATCAGCTCATGCCTCCGCATGCCGCACAGTGGCGAGGGTTCCTCGTAGCCTTCTTTCTTTGATCCTTTCGCCGGATTTGATCCTTCCGAGTACTTCTCGTGGGAGCCTCAGCGGTGCTCGGTGATTCCGACGATGAGGATGTGACGGCGAGTTCGCCGATGCCCGACTTTTCTTTCGAGGATCTTGGCGAGGAGGATGATGATGAGGATTCCGAGTAGTATTCATTTGCTTTCCTCTTTTCATATCCCTCTCTTTTTTTTTTTTTTGTTTAGCAAATGTATATTTTGTACCTGTAATAAAACACATGTATTTGCATGGCAAACAAGATTTTATTTTAAGATGTAATGTCATTTATTTTTGTGATTCCCGAATTGTCCTAGAAATTGTTGCTATTATTATTTTTATTTTTTTGTACATGCCACGTGAGCCGAGAGTGCGTTTGTGGGTAGTGTTGGTTTGCCGGAAATGGCTTTGGCCGTTGTTTGACCGCTTTGGAGCAAGGTTTTGCCGAGGACAAAGGGTTTTTGTACCGTTTTCCTCGGGGAAATGGGCTCGATTGCAAAGAGGTCCGTACGGACACCTACATTGCAAAGAGGTCCGTACGGACCAACCTTGCTTTTCAGAGGACTTAAATGTTTTCCAAAGTTGTCCTGACTTTCTCCCATTCCCCATTTGCAGCCATTTTCGAGCTTTCTTCCCCATTTTCTCTAGGGACCTCCATTTTTGCCATGGATTCTTCGTATGTTCCTAGGATTTTGCCGAGGCTTTCGCAGAGAGGCAAGCACACTTCCTCGAGCAGCTTGAAAATGTGGATGAGACGCCGCATGAGGCATCGTAGACGGCTTTCGAGGTAAGGTTTCGTCTTTGCTCTGGCTTGGTCTTTTAAGGAGTTGGTTCCCGATTGGGATTTGCTGCGGGCCGCCGCGGTTCTCTGGGATGTTAGGAGGCACGTGTACCGTTTCTCCTACAATGAAATGGTGCCCACTTTTGAGGATTTTCGCTTTGATTGGAGGACCTGAGGCGGAGGCCATCTCGCTTCCTTTCGTCAGGTGGTGCTGCGCGAGCGTGAAGCTTGCAGACTTTCTTCGTACTTCGTTGGAAGAAGTGCAGGCATGATCCTTGATTCGGGTCATATCGACATTTCCGAGCCGCCGGAGCGGTTCATGGTCGATGATGAGAGTGACGTCTCTTGGGATGTATTTGCCTTGTGCGTGATGGCGACGCTTTTTCCGGTCGCCTCCTCGCATTTGTGGATGGCGCTGCTAGATGTGGTAGGCACCGCAGAGCCGGAGAGGATATTGTCCCGTTGGTGCCGGGGGAGACTCTTCATGGTATCGACCGTCCGGCGACCGGGGATCGTTTTATGAGAGGGGGAAGCCCCGCTTTGCTCACCTTGTGGCCGCGAGAGACTCCAGCCATGCCCGAGGCTCCGACGTCGTTTAGCCCGTGGTCATTTGCTCGCCGACCTCAGTGTCGATATGGATCACCCGCCCGGGAGAGATGGATGGCACAGCCTTGGTACGCATCGATCCGCCGGTGGGTTCCGCACCGGAGGATCGAGACCAGAGGATCTCGCAGAAGGGTCCTACGTTGTCGTGAGTTCCAGGTTTGTCTTGGTCCTCCTTCTATATTCCGTCGCTTGTTTCCTGCAGCTTGGGATGAAGCAGAGCCTTTGTTGGCCGGGATGACCTTGCTACCGCGGAGATAGCTCCTCTTCGTATGGCACCTGTGTGCCTTCGTATTGTCCGAGGGTATGGAAGTATTCCGCTTTCCCTCCCGCGGTACTCCTTAGACGTCTGGGAGAGTGTCGTGTTGACGACTCGCATCCGGCCCGGTATGAGCAAAGATGTCAGGGCCCCAAGTGGTCTCTGAGAGCAAAGTGCGCAGCGATTCTGGGACCCGCTGCCGTAGAGCCTATTGCCTTAGAGTGCCGAAGCCCTGGTCTCGACCCTTCGATGTGACGGAGACGCTTGTTTGACTACGAGACTAGAGTTGACCGACCGACAGGGAGAGGTCCTCTTTACGCACTCGCAGGAGGAGATCCGAGCCGAAGCACGGCGAATGAAGCCCCGAGAGCTACCGGATTATTTGACTCTACTGGGAGGACCCCGCATCTCTGACCGAGAGACGCAGAGTTGGTTCACGTGGAGCGAAAGAAGACTCGCCGGACGAGGGAAGAAAGGAAAGAATGGCGAGGGGACAAGCGCAGATGGCGCGAATGACCTCCTAGGTATCCATTCATTGCATTGCAAACACATTATTAGTTAAATGTATTAAGTCGTTTTTTAGCATGTTGTGAACTCGAGAGTAGACCGTGCTTGAACTCATCAAGAAATGTTGTAACCGTTAGTGATTTGTGATTTACTTTTAAAGCTTTGTCGAGACGCAAGATCTCTTGTTTGCCTTTGCTTCGTTGTGCACTTTGTCAGCCCATCTGACTTTTCTCGTTGCATTTGCGGACCGAAGGGCCTGAGCCATGACGGCAATCCCCTTTGCCGAGGCTTTCAGTGCTTGGCCGAGAGGTTGAATGCTCCTCGACAAGTTGTTCCGACGGTCCTTTTCGTAGCTTCCTTGCCGCTTGTTGGCGCCGGGCTCGACCTCGATTTCAGCCTTCGCTTGAGCTTCTTTTTTTTTTTTTTTTATTGTTTCTTTTTTTTTTTTTTGTGAGCCCTTGCTCGAGCTCTTTTTTTTGTGAGTCTTTTTTTTTTTTTTTTTTTTTTTTTTGAAGCGCGTGAGGGCGAAGACAAGCCCCCGGCTTGGAAGCGCATGAGCCGCCTGCTTGATGCCGAGCGACCCTGATGTCCTTTGATGTTGCCGCCGTCTGCTTGACTTGGTCAAGGTGACCGCTGGGCGTGTTCTTGAAAAGTGCGGAGCTTGATGGAGGTCTTGATTGACATTCAAACTTTTGACTTTTTGTGTATTTTTAGACCGGACCAATTAAGGTTGCCTACGTTCCTCCTGACTAGAGGGCTCAGTCTCGCGTAGTTCGACACTACATGGAGTGCCAAGAGATGCACAGCTTGTTCTTCTTTAGGCGAAGTATCTCGCGAAGTTTGCTTCCGTTGACCGGATTCATGAAGGGATTGCCGTCTAGGTCTCGTTAGCTTCATGGCGCCTCCGAGAAGATCTTTTCAACCACGAAAGGGCCGATCCATGTGGGTTCCCATTTTCCCAGCTGGTTGGTTCGAGCGGGAGGCTTTTCTTCGAGTACAAGGTCACCTTCCCCGATGTCTCTGGATTCGACTTTCTTGTCGAAAGCTCTAGCCATCCCGCTTGATAGGCTCCTGACGTGTTCCATGGCCTTTAGTCGTCGCTCGTCTAGCGTGAGCCAATTCATCATGCTCGGCCGGAGCCATCTCGACTTCGTTGATGTCATTTTCCAAAGAAGACTCTGGAGTGAGGGAATTTCTAGCTCGATGGGAAGGACTGCTTCCATCCCGTATGTCGTGGCAAATGGGGTTTCTCCCGTGGTCGTTCTCGACCGATGTGCGGTAGCCCCAAAGTGCAAGGTGCGCTTCTGCCAATCTCGTCCTCGGGTGGTCATTTTTCTGATGATCCGTTCGAGGGTTTTGTTCGCCGCTTCCACGGCGCCGTTTGTTTGTGGCCTGTAGGGAGAAGATTTGTGGCGTGTGATCTTGAATTCAGCCAGCCAGCCTGTCGAATTCTCCTTCAAGTGTGAGCCGTTGTCCGATATGACCTCATTTGGGATGCCGTATCGGCATATGATGTTTTCCTTGAGGAAATGTGCGACCTTCTTGGAGGTGAGTACTCAGGACTTGGCTTCGACCCATTTCGTGAAGTAGTCGATGGCTACTAAGATGAACTCGCGACCGCTGTCGCCCGGCGAGCGATTTTCCCGATGACGTCAATTCCCAAGTGGCAAAGGGCCAAGGTGTAGTCATGCAAGAGAGATCGTGGGGCGGCAGATGATTGAGGTTGGAGAACCGTTGGCACTTGTCGCAGCCTTTCTGACAAAGTGGATGCAATCTCGCTCCACGGAGATCCAAGAGTAGCCCATCCCGAGAATGATTTGCATCGTGGCTCGCGTTCATGCGGGGACCGCAAGCCCCATTGTGGACTTCTGCTCATGAACTTGTTCGCTTCTTCTTGGCCGACGCAGCCGTAGGAGTGGCCCATGGTAGCGTTTCTTGTATAACATGTCCCCGAGGATGACGAAGTGAGAGGCAAGGCGTTTTAGTGGCCATGATGCTCTTGGTTTCGACCCTCCCGCGTGTGTCGCCCTTCCTTGTTCATGAAGGCGCTTTCCGTTTCGAGGTATTCGAAGATCCGATTGTACCATGGCTCATCGACGGCTTAGGTTCCTGTTCGATCTCACAACAAGAGGCGTGAATTTCCTTTCGTCCGACTTTGAAGGGTTTCGATTGCTTTTCCTTCATGGATTTCCACAAGGGAGGCCAAGGTGGCTAAGGCATCCGCAAACCCGTTTCGGCCTCTTGGCAAGTAATGGAAGGTGACCTCTTCGAATTGTGTGATGAGGTCCTCTATGCAGCATGGTATTTTTGCAAGCCCGGTCTATGGTTTTCCACCCGTTGGAGACTTGGTTGATGATCAAGGCCGAGTCCCCATAAACTTCGAAGTTTCGGACATTCCTCTCGAGTGCGGCTTGTAGTCCAAGAAATAAGCAGCTTCATATTCGGCGCATTGTTGGTTACCTCGAAATTGAGCTTTATAGCAATTGGGGTGTGCTCGCCTTTGGGATCCACCAAGAGCATACCGACGCCGTTTCCTTTTGGTTGGCCGCTCCGTCAAAGAATAGTTGCCATCGGTTTTCACCTTCGATTGCGAAGATTCCCTCGTCTGGAAATTGTGGTTCAGGCCTCGAGCCTCGCTTCTGCTGGGAAATCGCCGCTTGTTCACCCATGGCCCGTCCCTTGATTGATTTTTGGTTTACGTACTTGATGTCAAATTCCGCCAGAAGAAAGACCATTTCGCGAGCCTCATCGACAGAGATGGTTTGTCGAAGAGGTACTTGACCGGGTCCATTTTGGAAACCAAGTGTACCGTGTGCGACCGCATGTAGTGCCGTAGTTTCCCAACAACCCATACCAGAGCCGCGCAGGTTTTCTCGAGGGCCGAGTAATTGAGTTCGCCGCCTTGAAACTTTCGACCGACGAAGTAGATGGCGTTTCGACCCGTGACTCTTTCTTTTCTTGACAGAGCATGGCTCCAACCGCGGTGTCCTGGCCACGCTTAGGTATAGCAACAAATGCTTTTCCTCGTGGGGAGGACAGAGAATCTGAGGACTCACAAGGTATGCTTTTATTTTTTCAAAGGCATCTGCATTCTCGAGTTCCATTCGATGTCGGCGTTCTTCTTCATCACCTTGAAGATTGGCTCGCACATGAGGTCAATTGGTCGACGGCGGCCGATATATTGCAGCGGCCCATGAAGCTTTTCACCTCTCGTCCGAGTTTGCGGTGGTCTCATTTCGATAATAGCTTTGATCTTTTGAGGATCCACCTCGATGCCCCTCTCGGTGACTACGTATCCCAAAACCTTGCTCTCGCTAACCCCAAATGTGCATTTGGCGTGTTAAGCCTCACGAGTGTTTTCTGAGGCGATTGAAGAATTTTCTCAGTCCGCGAGGTGTTGTCCGTCCGATCCCTTTCGAGCGAACGATCATGTCATCGACGTACACTTCGATCTCTTCAGGATCATATCGTGGAAGAGGGCGGTTGCCGCCCGTCGTAGGTAGCCCCGCCGTTCTTTAGTCCGAACGGCATTACTGTAGCAAGAGAGGTTCCCTGTGGGGTTGTGAAAGCCGTCTTTTCTTGGTCTTCTTCTACCATCTTGATTTGATTGTAGCCGCAAAACCGTCCACGAAGGACTTGACTTCGAAATTGGTCAGAGCGCCTACCAACATGTCGATATTGGGTAGTGGAAAATCGTCCTGGGACTTGCTTTGTTGAGATCTCTAAGTCCACGCAACAACAGACTTTTCCATCGGGGCTCTGGGTGACCGTGACAATATTGGAGAGCCACGCGGGGTACTCGATCACCCCGATGAAGCCGACGCTGAGCATTTTTTCGATCTCCTCTTGACTTGTAAAGACCATTCCGGCTTGATTCGGCGTAGCTTTTGCTTGATGGGCTTAGCCTCTGGATTTAAGGGAATCCGGTGCTCTACAATGTTAGGATCTAATCCGGCATGTCTCTAAGACCAAGCGAACACGTCCACGAACTCTTTGAGCAAATGCAGCCCAATGCGTCTTGCTCGTGCCGGTGAAGAAACTTCCGATTTGCGTCTCTTTTCGCTCTTCGCCAAATAGCTCCCAAATTCACTTTGGTTAAAACCTCCTGCACTGGGGCCCGGTTTTTCTCTCGTTTGACAACATGCTTAAAGATGTGCTTAATGTATTGTTCGTTTAATGTGTCTCGCTTCTTTATCAAGTGAATCGTTATTAACTGTTTGTGTGTTAGTTAATTTATCGCTTGTTAAAGATGCAATGAGAGGATACTCTGGAAGATCGAAGCATTCATTAAGAGCATACGGGAATACATTATTGGCAATGAGTTCGTAATCTTCGGCGCGAGGCCATCGATGACTCGAGAGACTCAAATTCAAAGCTAATGGACTCAGGATGAGTTTTGACACTAGACTCTAGGACTCGAGGGGTCGACCAAGTTGTTCGATCATGTCCTTTTGGGCAAGAGGTCCTGAGAATGTGGCCCGCTTATCGAGGGGCAAATGAGCTTGATAGGAGATGGGGTTTCAAAGGCTTTATGTCACCGTTCCCGATCATTGCTACCACAGAGTTATCGTAAACAAAATCGATTAGATCTCGGCATCTCGATTTCTTCTTTCAAGAGCAGTGTAGCAGCTGGTTCGTCCCAAGCATCGTCTCATGAGTCTCTTGCTTTTGCCTTGGGCATTGCTAGCTCGAATGCGCACTGTCCCGCTTGTTGAAGGCAGGAGTGTTGACAGAGAGTTTTTCGAATTCTTCCGCCAAAGAGGGAGGTTTTCCCGAACCAAAATTCGCCGTGAATAGTGGTGGTTGTGGATCCCGGCAGGGGCGGTGTGTCGAGGAATGCTCTTCTGACAGATTTGGCTTCGAGGCCTCCGAATCTTGCCAGTTCTCGCCGGAGCTTGTCCATGGTTGTCTGGCCGCCTTTGTTTGGCGCCGATCGCCCTGTTCCTTTTTCTCGGATCTTCTTCCAAGTTGCCGCCTTCCTTGTGAAGTACTTGGTCATGTCGAAGCCGTAAGGACGAAGATCTGAGATTGCGTGCAAGCCTCTTTTGTTATCTCGTGGAGCGTTTACGTGCAGCTCGCTTGTCCTCCGCAATGTGTTCGGAGTAGGAGAGTATCCTGTGCCGTGTGGTATTCTCGTTCTTTGATATTGATGATCCGTTGAGTGCCCCGACGGCGTTTCCCAAACCGAGCCCCGGATGTAGTTCATGTGCTTCATCATTTTCATCTGGGAGGGATCTTGTCCCAAATCAAAGGCAGTCTATGTGGCACACTTGGGCCTGGGCTTTCGATGGTGAACCCCGTTAACATCATGCCATCATCGTCTGTTTGATTTCTAAGACCGGACGCCGTTGGTATCGGTCCTTTCAGCCGACTATGCCGTCGCCGTAGATGATGGTCATATCTGCTCGACGAACTTTACGCACCGATGGAGAGCGGATGCCACCCCATTGATCTCGATGTAGCCAAGGGCGTCCCAAAATGGCAGTGAATGTGATCGGGATGTCGATGACTGAAGTCTGTTGGGACCATTTGTTTTCCAAACCAAAGGTTCAAGGTGGCTATTCCCAAGACTCAAGTGATGTCGAGTCGTATGCCTTGATTGCCTCGAGTCGAGGGTTTTAGATCGCTTGCTTTGATCCCTAGCAAATCCATCATTTTGGCCGGAAGGACGTTCATGGATGATCCCCCATCTACCAACACCCGAGGGAGACGGCGCTCGTCCAGCTTGAACCGTTATGTAGAGAGGCTCGTTGTGGTCGCCCCAAATTTTGGAAGATCGAGTTCTCGCGAAGGTGATGATATTGCCGTAATTGACGTTGCCAATCATCTCGAACCGCTTCATCGTGTCACCGTGATGGGAACCATGGTCTCGGGCCAGGCTTTCTTCCAACTTGAGCTTGTGCGGGTAAGATGAAGTGAGTAAAGACCAGAGCGAGATGTTAGCCCGAGTGCGCTGAGCCGTGTCAAGACAGATCTTCACTGGGTCCGTGGTTTCCGCTTCTTTGGCGTAGTGGTCCCTTTTCGCCCGTGGCCTGTGCATGGCCGGCCTTTTGTCCGTCCGCGGAGGATTCACTGGGATTTGACCGAACGTGTCGAACATTCACCTCGGACTTGTGGTTTTGCTTGTCTCTCCCGCTTCTCGGGAGCGGGAGGAGCCCGTCGGGCGTAAGGCCGACCGCGCATTTCAATTCGTTCACCGTCATGGCTTTTACCGAAGCATCAATAGTGGCTTTGAGATCTTCCCAAGACAGGGTTGGATTATCCTGACCTTCGGGCCTTCTGGCGGTGCGAAGCTCGTCCCCACTGATCATGGAGCAAACATTGCCGTGGCCCCGTGCGTAACTAGGCTGGGAGATTTGGCGGAGTAGATGACATAGTAGTCAAACCTTCCCGAGGGTTCTCCAAGGGTTCCGACTGTGGGATCACCAGATTCATACCTCTTTTTCGCCTTTTGTCGAGAAGATAGCTTCTTCTTTCGTCGAGGACGGCCCTCGCTCATCGCATCCTCGGGAATTCCATTTCCGCACAAGCACCGCAATCGCAGACGTCCCACCGATGTGTTCGTTGTTCGGCGGTGGTACCGGGACCTCGTGAGGCCGGATGGGCAAAGCTTTCCTCCTCGGGAAGGTCTTCGCTGCCTTACGTCATAACCGCATGGCTCGTACGAGGGTAACAAAGTTGACTTCTCGGGAGACAATGAGAGACGTTAGAGGCCGTAGGAGCGCCATGGCTCGGGAAGCCCTGTGTGGTCAGCGGCTAAGGTTCCGAAGTGGTGCATGGCACCTTCGATCCAGGCTTGTTGCTCACCTTGACGTTTCTCAATAGCCATGAGGACTCGCCAAACTTCTTCCAAAGGCTGGGAAATTTCTTGGGGGTAAGGTCCCGTTCTCATCGTTGTTATCCACCGACTCGCCACGGGATTTGACTGACCGTCCCGGTGACAGAGCCGGGAAGGAGGTAGGACCTTGTTGTTTTGACACCGGGAGACGGTTCCTGGTACTCTCGACCACTCTCTCGTTAGCCGGAGGGGGTGACGGGCAAGGTTTAGACACGGAATGGCCTAACGGGATAAAAGGGGAAAGCTCACGTGGCATGCGGTTTCCGTTTCTTTTATTTATTTTTTTTTTTTTGTTGTTTTAATTTACTTAAAACAAGATTTCTCGTAATCCTAGGTAGGTTGGAAAAGATTGCTCTTCTTTTTCGCAACTATGCTAGATCCCGGGTCACCGGAGACCATCTCGCGCGCTATAAGCCCCTCGTTTTGCACCCGTATTTCGACATCCCAGGTGGATGTACTCTGTGCGAGGGTCCTATAGTGCAAGCGGTTTCCACCGCCTAAAAGAAAAATCGAACCTAAGGACCGAGCCTCGTCATGTTCGTTTTGATGCGTTAGCCATGTGAATAGTGAACCGAGCCGGCCACCGAGTCAAGATCGTGTCAAGAGTTCGGCATTGACCTTCTCTTACTTGCTTGCGCAAGGGATCTCGTGACGTTAGGCGTTGGTCGGGTCATATCGTCATGGCCGACGTATCAAAGGCGTGATGACATGGTGTCATGCAAGCATGGATGTATATCCGGACGGAACATCGTTCCGGGTGTAGCTTCGAAATCAAGATCGTGTCAAGATTTTAGCATGACCTTTCATCGCTGCTTGCGCAAGGGATCTTGAGTTCCGAGCCTTGACTCGTAAAATGGCCGCATGGTATATATATCCAGCCGTATGACACCTGACCGGGTAAAACCAACCGAGTCCGGGACAGAGTGTGACTCAAGACTCAAACGTGTGGTTGACGCTGGGCTAGGACGGGATGTTTGAATGATCCCGCGCGCGCCAAGAGGCCTAGGAAGACCAAACGGATCGCAACCGAGACCACTCCGGTTAAGGGTCAGAGCGTGCAAAGTATCCGAGGCAAAGTGCGCATAGTGTGCGTGTAACCGAGGCAAAGAAGCCAGAGTAGAGTGCGGTGTAACCGAGGCAAACGAAGGCTGGGTAGTGTGCGGTCTCTAAAATTCTTTTTCTCGAGTAAAATAGAAATTTTTTTGAAGAATTTTAAATGTATGCACGTATGTATATTGATGCATTTTTTTGTATTTTTATTTTTTTGTAAAATAAAACGAAGCACGCGCACACACACACAACAGCTTAAAGGAAGGGGTAAAATGAAAGTTTGACCCTCATCATCGTTTTAAAAATCTTTTGTTTTGTTTAAAAGTTTTTAAAACAAAATGTCCCCAATGAGTCGCCAACCGAAATTACCCTGATCCGAGAAGGCCTCGCGCCCAGATCCGGCATTCTTTCGCTGAGGTGTCTCGCCGTTTTGCTTTCGCATTTTGTAGAGTCGCCACGCCGTTTTTATTAAGCCCAAAACATTGAAAAGGGCATCGCTTAAAGATAAATTTTAAACTGTTTTTGTGTGATGAGATTTTGAGTTCTGAGGTCGATGACTCCTGAAGAGAATATTAGAATATTAGAGCTCACTCCGAGTAGCCTCGTAAACGAGTCTTTCTGATACCCCTAATATCCTTTAAAAAGTTGTGTGTGTGTGTGTGTGTGCTTTTAAAAATGCATGTCAGACGGATGTCTACATTGTATTGAAATGTATTGAAATAGAATAGGAAGGAAGCCTTACCAATGTTGGTTCGTGGTCCGTCTGCCTTCCGCAGGGAATAGTGTTTGAGGCCTGAGTAGCGTTCCTGGATTGCTTCTGGGATGCCTGTCCGCTGACGCAGTTTCTGGCGTGAGTTGAGGTTGCTAGGCTGCGTTCGGGCAGGTTCTGCGTGCGTGGGGATCGTCGGGATCACTCGGGCGAGGTTCGGCGTGCGTTGTGGGTGGCAGGAGTCACTCTGGGCGTAGTTTCGGCGTGGTTTGGGATCGTCTGGCTTGACTCTGGAAAGAGCCGGACACCGTGGAAAGACCCAGCAAGGCCTCTGAGTACCACGAGGGGCCTCGTAGTACCTCGAGAGTGCCTCGGCAGCGCGGGAGCGTCTCTGAGCGCCTGAGAGGCTTCTGAGCACCTCGAGGGGGCTCTAAGGCCTCTAAGGATCCGAAGGGGCCGGAATGCCTCGAAAGGTCTTAGAGGGGGAGCCAAGGCTTAGGGAGGAAGAGAGAAGTGGGAGGTGTGAAAATGAGGAGGGGGAGCCCTCTATTTATAGTCTCGTATTTGTGCAAAGAGGTCCGTACGGACCTCCTTGGTTATCCAGATTTTGGTTTTCCTCGATTTGAGGGAATATGCAATGATGGTGAATATTCCTGAAATGATGATGTCCCTTGCAAAGAGGTCCGTACGGACCATCTTGACATGCAAAGAGGTCCGTACGGACCAAGTCTCGCATTTAGGGTAATCATTTCTCCGGATTTGAGGGAATATTGTGGACTTTAAGGGGATTCAAGAATTATGGAAACAAAGAGGTCCGTACGGACCTATATTGCTTTTCCAGCTTTCCCGAAAATTCCCGAAAGGTCCTTTTGTCCCTTTTTTATCCTGTGAGGGCTCCTCCCTTGGTTTGGTTGGGGGTTTGAGAGGGTTTTGAGTGGGAGAGGTCTCTGAGACTGCGTGGATGAGTCTGCGGTGTTTCCCGGGTGTTTGAAAGGGAGTGATCCAGATTGGGGTACTTACACTCACGCATGGCAAACTACAACCAGAAGACGATTCAAGTCTTCATACTACCTCTAGCCCGGAAGGCTTTAAACCACTCGGTCCGAAAGACCGTATAAACCTCCCAAATCACTATCTCCGGCCCGGAAGGCCTTAAACCACCCGATTAGGAAAATCGTAAAGTTTCCATCCCAGGACACCACCACGTCCTCACAATTGACCTCAGCGGTCACCACATCTTAGGACACCACCCCGTCTCTACCACCGACCTCAAGGCGGTCACACGATACTTCAGGGCACCATCACGCCCACATACACTCACAATTGCACGACCTCTGAACTACGGCCAGGCTTGATTCCCGCCAGGGATACGTAGGAATCCTATCACAGGTCCAGCCATCGACCTATACGGTCACCCAGGACACCACCACGTCCACCCATAGAGTCTTAGTCAGAGGAAATCTCCTGTCCTCGTGCACTACAACACTCACGCCACACATGAACTACGATCAGGCTTGATTCCCGCCAGGGATACGTAGGAATCCTATCATAGGGTCCAGCCAACTGACCTAAACGGTCACACAATAGGACACCGCCACGTCCTCACCCTGACCTCCATGGTCACTTCCTCTCCCAGCACGCGATCCAGATTAGAGACCCTTATCTTATCAACGACCCCACTTCCTCCGTAAGTGATGTCGTTGAGGGACTTCTGTAAGTACCCCAATCTGGATCACCCTCTTCCGAGCACATGGGAAACACCGCAGACTCACAAACACAGTCTCGAAGACCTATGGCACTCAAAACCCTCAAAAAACCCTCAACCAAACCAAGGGAGGAGCCTTTCTGAGATAAAAAGGGACAAAAGGACCTTTTGGGAATTTTCAGGAAATTGGGAAAGCAAATAAGGTTCGTACGGACCTCTTTATTGCCATAATTACTGAATCCCCTTAAAGTCCACAATATTCCCTCAAATCTCGGAGAAATCATTACCCCTCATGCATGGTTGGTCCATATGGACCTCTTTGCATGCCAAGATGGTCCGTACGGACCTCTTTGCACAGGGGACATCATCATTCCAGAATATTCACAATTATCACATATTCCCTCAAATCGAGGAAAACTAAAATTCTGGATAACCTAGGAGGTCCGTACGGACCTCTTTGCATTTTTCTCCTACTATAAATAGAGGGCTCCCCCTTCCTCATTTTACACACCTCCCTCTTCTCTCCTCTCCCCCCAGCCTTCAGGCTCCCCTCTAAGACCCTTCGGGGCAATCCCGGCCCCTTTCGGATCCTTCCGAGGCCTTCCGAGCTCCCTTGTGGTGCTCCGAAGCCTCCCCGAGCGCTCCCGCGATGCTCCCGCGCTGCCCCGAGGCACTCTCGAGGTACTCTGAGGCCCCTCGTGGTACTCCGAGGCCTTGCCTGGTCTTTCCAAGGCGTCCCGGCTCTTTCCGAGTCAAACCGGCGATCACAAACCACGCCGAAACTCTGCCCGAGTGACTCCTGCCATCCCAACGCACGCCGAAACTCTGCCCGAGCAATCCCTGCAATCCCAACGCATGTCGAACCACTGCCCGAACGCAGCCTACAATCTCAACTCACGCCGAAACTCTGTCCGCAGACAATCGGCCCCTCCCGAAGCAATCCCGATCCTTGCCGGAACATCATTCCATCCTCAAACACTATTCCCCAGCGGAAGACAGACACGAACCAACATTGGTAAGGCTTCCTTCCATTACTATTTCAATATATTTCAATACATAGTGTACAATATAGACATCCGACACAGCATGCATTTTTAAAAGCACACACACATACACACACAACATTTAAAGAATATTAGGGGTATCCGAAAGACTCGTTTTTACGAGGCGACTCGGGTGAGCTCTAAGATTCTAATATTCTCTTCCCAAGGAGTCATCTGACCTCCGAACTCAAAATCTCATCACACAAAAACAGTTTATTTCTAAACTGATGCCCTTTTTCAATGTTTTGGGCTTAATAAAAACGGCGTGGCGACTCTACAATTGCGAAAACAACGGCGAGACACCTCCAACTAACGCTAAAGCGGAATAAGCCAGATGCCGGGGCGCGAACGCGCTGCCTCTCGGATCCGGGCAAACTTCCCGAACAGCGACGAATGCGAGATGTCGGGGCCTCCGCGCGCGAGCCGGATCCCGGGTAATTTCAGGCATGACCGTCGCCTCTCCCCAGGAAAAGTGAAAAGAATGGGTAGTCTCCCACCAGAACTCTCGGAACGCCTTCACCACCCCCACGCTCCGCTGTGTGTCTCCGATAGCCTTCGCCATCTCAAAGAACTGTCCAAGCCCGACAGCATAAACCAAGCCCTTCGGTGACTGTACAAGCTCCTGGCTGCCAAGCAAGAGGTCCCACAGCCTACCGATGACCTCGGACAAACCTCGGGTGCGTAACTCCTGCAGGTAAACACAACACATGTATGAATATCTCAAGCTTTCCCATTAAAAAAAACATGTCAATCAACATTCCTACTTGTCTTATTTACATAACAAACAACAATTTTTTATCTTGCATGTGTTTTATCCTTTTTTTCCAAGCAAAACTAGGGTTAATATATTCACAATTTCTTCCCAGTTCAAATTCATACAGTCATTCACAATTCCACAGACAAAGTTCGATTCTTTTGACATAAAACCCAATTTTCAAAGCGATTTCAAACAAGGGTTTCAGAAAATACCGTGTCTTTCTTCCCGGGCACGGAAGTGTGCTCCTTGAGCTGTGGATAGAACTCCCCCCTCACAGTCGAAGGGATGAAGGGTCACTGATTACGTAAAACCCCCTTTCTGCGAGCGGTCATCTCAGCTTGTTGCGGCCCTTTTCTCGTGGGACGTGCTCGTGGAGGCATTATGACAAACAAGATTGAATCAAACCTTGGATGCCCTTGATTTTTCAATCAATCCGTACAAAATTCTTATGTTCTCTCCCCCAAAGCCGTTTGTCTCCCTCTCTAGGTGTTAACGTTCAAATGAAGACTGTTTTGTGTTATAAAAGACTGTTCCTTGGCTTTAAAGAGTCGTGCGATACCTCATGTCCCTAGGCCAAATTTTTCAAACCACCCCCTATGATTTAATGATTGACACTTTAATCCCTGTAGTGCTTGGAGTGTTATTTTCCCCCGCAGGTACAATGATCAACTGAGCATTACCCAAATCTCAAAGATTGCCCCTCAAAGCAAAGCCTAGACAAAGAATCCAAATCTATCAGTCTCCCCAGCAAGGTGCACCAAGATCATTGGCCCCACCACCAAAAGCATCAACAAAAATCTGTTCCCTAGCAAACAGAACCCGCGTCACATCAAGCAAGGTTCATGATTCCTAAGTCAACCAACAGTCAACAAAGACCGCCCCGCACCCGGTAATCGGCAACAACAGTAGCATCAGTCCCTCCGGCAGCTGCAACCTTCCAAGGTCAACAACAGTAGCATTAGTCCCTCCGGCAGATCCAACTTCCACAATCATCCGTAACAGTAGCATCAGTCCCTCCGGCAGCTACAGGTAAGCACAGCACATGTATGAAATCATATTCTATCCAAACTGTCAAATCATCATGTCTAGTATTCTCGAAAAATCATTTCTCCAGGTCATTTCACACAAACGGGTTCAGACGCCTCCTAACAGTCTTCCATCGGGTTCAGACGCCTCCTAACAGTCTTCCACCGGGTTCAGACGCCTCCTAACAGTCTTCCATCGGGTTCAGACGCCTCCTAACAGTCTTCCACCGGGTTCAGACGCCTCTTAACAGTCTTCCACCGGGTTCAGATGCCTCCTAACAGTCTTCCACCGAGTTCAGATGCCTCCTAACAGTCTTCCACCGGGTTCAGACGCCTCCTAACAGTCTTCCACCGGGTTCAGACGCCTCCTAACAGTCTTCCACCGAGTTCAGACACCTCCTAATAGTCTCATCGGGTCAGACACCTCCTAATAGTCTCTTTGGGTCAGACACCTCCTAATGGTCTCTTTGGGTCAGACACCTCCTGATAGTCTCTTTAGGCCAGACACCTCCTAATAGTCTCTTTGGGTCAGACATCTCCGAATAGTCTGAACTACGACCAGCTTGATTCCCTCCTAGGGATACGTAGAAATCTTTTCTCCAAAGGTCCAGCCATCCGATCTCCCAGATCATTTGTCCAGCCATCCGATCTCCCAATCACCGTCCAGCCCTCCGCCTTATCCCCCCAGCCGCTCATTGGGATATGGTCTTATTTTATCGACAACCTCACTTCTTCCATAAGTGACGTTGTCGAGGGGCTCTGTAAGTACGCCAATCTAATTCTCAACCCTTTTAGGTGCATTTTAATATGATAAAATTGCATTAAGGGGCATTTTGGTAAATTCTCGGTCTATTCTGAGACTTTCGGAAACATTTCATAAGTTTCTTGCGAAGGAAGTACTTTTTTGTACTTTGCTCATGCCAAGGGACCTAAAGGGAATAAATCTATTTTGGACCTTTTGGGTATTATCCCAGAATGTTCCAGAACCAGATTTGGCACCAAAAACGGTTGGTGACACTTCCTGTCACGCGACAACTCGAAGCCTTGGAAAGTGGTTACAGAGTGTCGTGCGACACAATGTGACCATGATCAGCAGCTATAAATAAGACCCTCCCCCTCTCATAAATGGATCCCAATTTCACTCCACAACGTTACTCTGCAGAAATCACACCAGAACCTTTCTCTCTCTCCTCTTCCCACATAAAAAACCAACCAATTCCCCTCCAATTCCTTCATCTCTCATACACATCCTACCCAATTACCTCCATACTTCATAAACACCTTGAAGACCTCAATTCAGCTCTCCATCCGTGTCTAAATCTCCACTCCAGCAGCTGAATCGAAGTCTTTTGCACCTAACTTGGTGTGGAAGTTGAGGACTACAAGGGTAACATCTCCTTCCATCTCTCTCTCTCTCATTTATTTGTTTCATTGTAATTCCTTCCCCTCCACTTGATAATCAGGCTCCATCGGCCTCAAATTATCAAGTGGCAACTGCAATCTCTCTGTTTAAATTGTTGTTACTTGATCCAATTGCATGTTCATGATGTGATTTACTTGTAATTGCAATTTGGATGTCAAGGGAGTGTGGATCTCCCATATCCACACTCCTTTGGTTGATCTGTCTGTGATTCTTGTTGTTCTGATTGGCCTTGGTATAATTGCTTGATCTGGTTTGGCATCTGTTTAATCTGTCTCTCAGTTGTAAGGTTCCTGCAGATGATTAACATGTGTCACGCGACTCACTTGGACATGAGGAGTCCTGTGTCACGCGACACATCGTGCCCATCTGCAGGGATCATCCTTCAGTTGTAAGTTCTGGTTGTTCTGTTGCTCAATTGTCAGATCCCTGCAAAAGGACACCTTGTGTCACGCGACACATCGTTCATGGATGGATCCTGTGTCACACAACACATCCAGCCATGCATGTCCTGTGTCACGCGACACACTTTGTCCATTTGCAGAGATCAATTCTCAGTTGTAAGTTGTTCAGATCTATTGTAATTGGGATGTGGCCTCCCTAACCAAATGGCTCACAAGTTGTAAGATCTCAGTTCAAATCAATAAAATTCATGGTTTATCACATTTGTTCATTATCACTGTTTGCACATGTTTTTGGATTATTTGGATGTTTAATTAGAAAGACTCGTCCACGGACGAGGCGTGTTGGGTGAACTCTCTGTTCTTCCCAACACGTAACCTGACCCCCGGACCCATTTTCTCTTTCAAAGGTTTTTCAAAGTGTACCTTAAAACATGGCGTGGCGACTCCTATTTTTCATCATCAAAAACACGAAATTTTTCGGGCGAGCGCACATTCAACCTGCAGGGGCGAGGATCGGTTGACGTGTCCACTACCAAGAGTAGGGGAGATGTTGAGGCTTTCCGTGAGCTATGGGAAATGTTCCCAGATGTGGCTCGTGATGGAGAGAGGAGTTTATGGCAGCTTGTGATAGACTCTAGCCTGGGGGGCTTTATCAGTGCGGTGGTCATGGTGACTTCGACACAGAGGGTTAAGGTGCTCCATGTCGCTTTTAGTGAGTATTGGTGGGATATGACCCACACGTTTCACTTTAGTTATGGGGAGGCATCAGTGACTCCCACGAACTTCGCTACGATTACCGGGTTGTCGTTCCGAGGCAATCCCATAGAGTGGTTTGATGGCTTTACCATGGAGAATCTGTCGGGACTGCATGGTTTTGACATCACGAATGCCAGGGGCCTTGGTATTCGGTACGGGTTGATGGAGGCACATTTGAGGAGGGGGATAGATGAATATCTACCTAGCTCCGAGAGGATGACAACTGATTTCTTGGCTAGGGGGTTTTTGTGGTTTGCTCTGTCAGCAACCCTTTTTCCCGATGCTGACATGACATGTTAGTTTGCTTTGCTTGGCTCCCTGATTGATCTGGAGGCGGTGAGGGGTTTTGCCTGGGGAGAAGCTGGTCTGGCCGAGCTTTTCTTCACCTTGGACATGTGTTCCCGGGGGGAGAACAACTCGTTCTGTTGCTTTCTGTTCGTGCTAGACATGAGTCTCCTTCTTTTTCTCTTCCTTGTCTTGCTTGTACTTGTTTGTATCTGCTTTGTAGCTGACATAAATTTCCTGGCATTTTACAGGTGTGGTGCTTTGAGGTGTTTCACCCACATCGGTGGACCACCTGGGAGGCATACGCTCCTTTGTTTCCTGCCATGCTGACTTGGCAGAAGGCGGCTAGGAAGCCGGTGAAGTCAAGGGAGAGTACCCGTGTGACTTATGAGGCGGTGTCTTTGGCTCTGGACCGAGACTTTTTGCCGCGGATCAACTTGACTTGGTGGAGCCGGTTTGATCAGGCCGTTGTGAATGCTGCTAGGGAAGTGACAAGTCAGCGGAAGCTGCTAGTGGGGCTTCACTCTAATGTCATGTATCTTGGCGAGAGGGTGTCTTGCCAGTAAAATCCGGGTTCTGGTCCATTGGTTCTGAGGGATCCGCCTCTTCACATGTAGTTCCTATGTCATAGCTGGGGAGGAGTTGCAGCGGTATAGGCAGGGAGTGCCTCATGTCGAGAACATCATTGAGGATGCTGACTATGACATCTTTCGGAGGACGAGGCTGAGGAGCCCACAGGTGATGGCCAGAGAGGGTGAGGACCCTGCATATCCCATATATTATCCGCTCCCCCGTACTCGCTTGGCATTCGAGAGCGTTGGTGGTTCTCGCAGGCGCCTGACAATTCCCATCCCGGAGCAGGCGTGGCCTCAGTACAGAGTTGAACCCAGTGCTTTGGTGAGTATTTTGTTGCTTTTCTGTACTTGTAGTAGCATTCTGCAAATGTTGCATCTGTGTTGTACTGTCTGTCTTTTGATGGCTTTCCTTGCTTTCCTTGTTTGCAGGTTTCGGGCCGTACTTATGATCAGGCCGTCAGACGTTTGGATGGGATGACTGGTTTCGCCAGGAGGCTTGTTAACTTCCTGCGGTGCAGTTCTCGAAGGAGTGTGGCTGTTCATGAGTCGATGCCTTCCCGACCGTCTGTTGCGAGAGACTCATCTGCTTCCACGGCTGGTGGTACAGATGCTGGGCAGGGCTTTAGCCAGTTATCTGGTGAGACAGTTGGATTTGGAGCTCGCCATTCCTCGTATTCGGGATACGAGCCTGGGCGCGCCCGTCACTTCTCGTACTCTGGCTTTGATGAGTTTGTGGATTATCTGTCCACCACGGATCCTGCTGCTACGGGGCAGTATGCTGAATGCTGGGATGACGAGCAGGACTCTGAGTAGTCCCGTTGTTTCTTTTAGACAATTGTGTGCACTGCCTGTAACAGATATTGTTTTGTACTTGAAAAGCCCTTAAGGCGAACTTTTGTACACTTGAGTATTTATTATGATTACTTTTTACTTATTCTTGGCAGATAAGCAAGTAGGTTGATCAAAAATAAATAATAACATGAGATGGATTGAATAATAAAATTTGAGCTGGCAAAATTTATAACTATATGCACTTCTATTTATTAATTGCACTGTTGCACGAGCGTGGGGCGGATGTGGTATTTGCAATAAGTGAATTGATCACTGGTTGTCAATTTGGTCAAGGCATGAATAGGGGTTTCTTTGGAAATGTCGAGGGACATTGGGGCAAAGAAAGGCCGTGTTTGATCGAGTCAACTCGAAACAGCCTACGGCCTCTATTTCAACTTCGACTTGTTTAAATTGCAGTCCAATTTCTGCAGATTTAAAAGTCTCACGCTTATTTTTTAAGATGAATTCTGTTTCTCTCTCAAATACTTGGAGTTTCCATTGTTTTCCATGGCCACGTTTCCAAGATTGTCGTCTCAGATGCAAGTGCAATTTTTGGAGAGGTTCAAGACGTGGGTACGGCACCACACGAGGCAAAACAAAGTATTTTTCGATGGTTGTTATAGGATGAGGGCGGTTTGGGCTTTGAAGGAGCTTGCACCGGATTGGGACCTTTTGAGAGTTGCGGCTCATTTTTGGGAGGAAAGGAAGCACGTGTACAGCTTCTCATATAACGAGATTACGCCCACGCTTGATGATTTTCGAGCTATCTTTGGAGGACCTGAGGTGGAGCGGATTGTTCTTCCTTTGACGGGCGGCCTGACCACCGTTGAGAAGTTGATGTCCCTGCTTGGCGTCTCGACTGAAGAAGCATACGGAATGGTGATACCGAATACTGATCATGTTGACATTTCGGGGCTGCCCGATAGGTTTGCCGGTGTTGATGGGAGCGTTGTTGTGTGGGATGCTTTTGCTCTGTGCGCGATTGCTACTTTGTTCACATTCACGTCCTTGGGGGTGTGCCACCACAGTGTTCTGGACCTGGTGAGGCAGTGCCGGAGCGGAGGGGATATCGTACCCTTGATCTTGGGCGAAACATTCCTTGGCATAGGTCGGATGGCAACCGGTAGCCGGTACATGTGGGGAGGAAGTCCCTCTATGCTTACTTTGTGGTTGAGGGAGCGGTTGCAGGTGATGCCCGAGGTACCAGCGACATGTGATCCTTGGTCTTTCTCTCGGTGACCCTTTATGATAGGAGGCAGTCAGGCTGACTTGGAGCTTTGGATGGCCAAACTCCACACACATCGTCTGCGATGGTGGGTTCCTCACTGGAAGTTGCAGACTTGTCGGACCGTTCAGGAGGGCCTCTTCATTGTTAGAGTTCCGGGGTTGTCCCAGTCTTCTTTCTACATTCCATCTTTGGTGCTGCGGCAGTTCGGGCTGGAGCAGGTTCCATTGACGGGCTTGAGTGATGCCGCTACCTTTGAGGTGGGATCGCTCTTTATGGATGATCCTTCGACGTTATTGCTTTTCATGCGGTTATGGCAATATGCGTCTTTTTCTTCCAGGGTTCTCTTTCACCGGAGAGGGGGCACTGTTCTGTCCACTCGATATTTGAACTGGTACGAGGAGTGTATAGGGGAGACATAAATGGCTCTTCTGTGGAGACGAAGTGAGCTATTGGGCCTTAACCGCCATGACAGCTCGACTTTGAGGAGGGCCAAAGCGATGGCTAATCCTCAGAATAGTACTGGGGATGATATGGCTAACTATGAGGCCAATGCTAGTCGGATGGCCGATAAGAGCATGGATATGGCGACTCGGAGAGAGGAAGATCGTGATAGAGCTAGGGAAAGGGCTACGTTGGCGGCCACAAGTTTGACAGAGGCATCGGGGAGGGTCCCAGAGACAGGTAGAAGGACTACGGGGATATTTCTTGTGAAGGCAAAGAATACCCACCGTGGGAAAGGGAAGGGGAGGAAAGACGAAGAACCAAGTACGAGTGACTAGGTTGACCTTGCTGTTTGAAATATCCACCCACTGTCATTGCAGACACATTAAGTTGATTAAGTGTTTTATTGTTTATTTTGCTAGCGTGTAGCGAGTCAAGAATAGATCGTGCTTGAAATCATCAAAGATTGTTTTAACCGTAATGAATCTGTAGGTTAAATTTAAGAGTTTTTCGAAACACAAGCGATTGGTGTTGTATTTGAAATTTTATTTGTTTTTGAGACCGAACAAATGATGGCTGCCTACGTTCCCATTTTACAATTGGACTAAGGGGCTCAGGTCATCGTAGTTCGACACTTTTGAGAAATTTGAAAAGAGATGAAAAGTGCAACCCTGTTTTTTACCTAGATCATTTTCTGGAATGTATCTAGTTGGGTATTACTCTTTTAGCACTTTGCTTTTACTGATTGGCGGTGTATGGGGAAGGAGAGTTGACTCGTGTTCTTCCTCAAACGAAGTATCTGCGGAGCTTGCTTCCGTTTACTGGGTTGACGAAAGGGTTCCCGTCCAAATCTGCTAACTTCATGGCTCCTCCGGAGAAGATTCTTTGTACCACCAATGGGCCTATCCAGGTAGGTTCCCACTTTTCGAGGGGATTGGTCTGTGTAGGAGGCTTTTCCTTAAGCACCAAGTCGCCTTCTCTGATGTCTCGGATCTTGACTTTCTTATCAAATGCTCGGGCCATTCTGCTTTGGTAGGCACAAGTATGTTCCATGGCTTTCAATCTTCGCTCGTCGAGTAGAGCTAGTTCGTCGTGACGGCTTTGGAGCCATTCGACTTCATTGATTCCATTTTCCAAGAGGACTCGAAGGGATGAAATTTCTAATTCAACTGGTAACATCGCTTCCATTCCATACGTGAGTGCGAAAGGAGTCTCCCCTGTGGCGGTTCTGACTGATGTTCTGTATCCCCAAAGGGCTAGATGTAGCATTTCGGGCTAATCCCGACCTCTGACGGCCATCTTTTTTATTATTCATGCAAGAGTCTTGTTTGCTGCCTCTACTGCACCATTAGTATGTGGTCTGTGGGGAGAAGACTTGTGGCGTGTAACTCTGAACTCGGTCAACAGTTGGTCACAATCTCCTTCAAAGTGGGTCCCATTGTCGGCCTATTGAACTTTACTGTGACAACAATGGTGCCATTGCCCAAGCAAAGGAATCAAGGTCACACCAGAGATCCAAACATATACTTCGATGTTTCCACATTATCCGAGAGATATGTGAAAGGGAAGACGTAAAGATATGCAGAGTAGACATTGATGACAACTTGGCGGACCCATTAACTAAGGCTCTCCCGCAAGCTAAGCATGATGGTCATGTTAGGTCCATGGGTATTCGATACATGGTAGATTGGGCCTAGTGCAAGTGGGAGACTGTTAGTGTTATGCCCTAGGCCTATGATTGATAGACTTATGTGTTGACATTATTTATTATTATATGAGATGTTTATCATTTGATTATTATATGTTTTGTATATTTGTTTATAATAATCTCCGTCCCTAATTATTAAGAGAATAATTGGTATAATTGTCAATGGATAATCATACGATGATTATATGCATAGAGATGCACATTGAAATTATGGGTACTTGTTAGAGAACAAGTGACTGGACTTGACCCGCATGAGATTTATGTCATGGTCAAATGTTATAATTAAATCTCATAAGGTTACTTTATTTAGTCCCTAGACCTGAGATTATCATGACCTTACATATGATGAAAGTCATGTTTGATTTTAGTCAAACGATATCTTAACACGATATCTATAAAGGCTATCTTTGGCATGATCGGATTCATGATGAGAAGGATGATAAGTCAAGATGGAATTTGTCCCTCGGAAGAGAGATGTTTTTGCTTGGGCCCCTCGATGAGTGATAATGATGAAAGTGTATGGCCGTACCCCAATATGATTGAAATTATCATTATACTCAAGAATCGAGAAAGCATTGAACAAAGACAAGTTGACAAGGACCATGACTTGTGTTCAATATAACATCGCGAGACAAAGGGAGAAATGGAAGTGCACCGTTGGAAACGTGAACTCTTACGTTACATTATTTGGGTAGACATAATGGCTTGCTAGAGTCCGCTTATGTCTTATGAGAGTCGATATGATCGAACTCATTGCCAACATAATGTAATCCTATTGGGTCACACACAACTAGAATGAATTGATTAAACCATTGGAAGAATGATTGAGAAAACTCCTCACTGGGCTTGTTAGACCGTGCGACAGAACAGGCCATGTGCTGTGTCTGGTCGTGCGACACAACAAGCCACTGAGGCGGTTTGACAGAATCCTTTCCTAATTTGATTAGGATTCATATTCTATACTATTGTACTATAAATATGAACGTCTATCAACCCTAAAAAGCTAGCCGAAATTCTCAATAGAAATTCACAAACATATTCTCAATATTATTCCAAGGGTTTATAGGATCTAGCAATCTTCAAGAAATTGTTCTTGAATTCATTCAAAGGTGTGGATACCGAAAGAGGGTCTTCGCAAGTTTATCGATCAAGACCTAGAGTTCAAGCAAGTTGAAGAACGAAGTTTGTGATTTGAAATCACATAATCAAATCGTTCGATAGCTCAAGAACGGAAAGCGTTCAAGGTTGGTTACATCTATCTCATAGTTTTTCAAGTTAATTATATAGAACGGATCCTAGGGCTTCTTGGGTTTTATGTTATTTTATGCTTAAATCCGCTGCGCATGGACCCGTAAAACCCAACACATATTGCCTAAGATCATCGTTATATTATTTTTCCAAGTTTTAAGTTTAGTCCCAGTAATCAAAGGTACATCATTTATAGCAGTAGTTACGGATGAAGCTTTAATCAAATCTGTAGGAAGAGAACAAAAGAATGAAACAAAACATATATGCGAAACTACACAGTGATTAATTATATTAAATGAATTCCATCAAAATAAAAGATAATCAACATGACATCAAGACTAATCTTTGAATTGCGAATTAACTCACAATTTGATTTATCTTAGGGTAAACAAATAACTTGAACAATACATTTAAAATACTTGCCTTCCTTTGGGCTGGTTCAAGTACAAAAAATATCCTAAAGTTCAAGGTACTTGTTACCCCGGTAATAAAGAATATAAACAATTCACTTTAAACACCCGCCTTGCTTTGGGATGGTTCACAGCATTTAAAATGACCAAAAATTTAGTTCAATTATTATCCTATGAATGCAAATACTTAGTCAACAACAAGGTCTTCTTTGGGAAACAAGCATGTTATCACATATCAATATTTACATTCATCACTTTAACAAATTTGTATTTAAACAACGTAAATTGATTTGGCAACAATATTATTTAAACAATGAATAAAATTTTTAAGCATATAATTAATCATACTTTAGGGCACTTAAGACTTTAAGGTAATTTCTGAAAATTTAAAGGGTAAAGAAACAAACAAAATTTATTAATAAAAGACAACATCTTTTCGTTCTACCCGTCCATTCTTAAAGTTTGATAACTCTAAGGACCACCGAAGCACGACTGGTGTCCAGATATTATAATTTATTAATGAATTATCACAAAATTCTTGGCAAAAAAATGAACTAGAAAACACTGTACAGGTGGGCGACCGCCCATACAAGGTGAGCGACCGCCCAACCATAATGTTCAATCGTTGATGAAAAGTCTGTTCAAGTGGGCGACCGCCCAGGCAAAAATGGGCGACCGCCCAAGACCAAATTTCAAACGACGCCAAATTTTCTGTTCAAGTAGGCGACCACCCAGAGAATGTGGGCGACCGCCCAAGACCACAGTTTGCCCAGAATAACGAAAAGTCACCATTTTTACACCCTTTTATGAACATATTTGAACCAAATATAGAGCCATACCATACCGCGGGGGGCGCCCCATTGTGGTCCGATACTAGTCTACACGACAGCTAGGCCGGCGCCCTCGAAGGGCGGCGGACCCTTTGCCAGGACATCGAGCCATAACATCCAATTTTCCATACTCAATGCATTGTAAAATGCTGGCTATGTAGGACAAGTTTGCACTTCAATTAACATGATTCAAACAAGTAGACCTAGATTTACACACTCCAAACTTTACACAATGTTGGCTATGTAAATGGGGTAATCTTGTATGAACCATTGTGTCTCTTAAAACTTGATTTTACCATCATTTCCAGAAATTGAATGAAGTCCTTAATTTAATGGTGACTCAATTTTCAAACAAAGTAAGTAGATCCGCATACTCACATCACATTTAAAAAATGCGTGGCTATGCATATGAACAAACTCACAACGCATCCAAGGATGGTGGCTATGTTCAAAAATGGGATAATCTTACATTAAGGGTTGAAAGCCTTTTGAGTAGAACCAAAAAATCAGAAATAGAATGAAGTTATGAATATAATACTCTTAGATAAGATGAGTATCATAAACAAGAACAAAACCAAATGAAATCACACAAGGATTACAAATATGAAATAAATTAAAGCATAAGGCTCTATAATAATTTCAAACTCAATCTAGTATATGAGTAGGCTCTGATACCAATTGTTGGAACAAAATGATCCATCAAATCATGAACCGACTCACAACTAGATTAAGAATGAGAAGAAGATGAAGACGAAAGCGTGTACCTGAAGAATCCGTGATTGTGTTCTTGATCTTGTTCTTGAATAAATGAGAGAGTAGGGAGATAGTACTTCTAAATGATTGTGCCCACACTAGTTCTTCTTAGATGAATGAAGAATGATTTTATGACTGAATTGTAATGTAGTTAAGTGTCTCAAATGGGCTGATGGATAGCCTATATATAGATTGAGAAGAGGCACTTCATTTAGAGACTACACCCTCACTACCAGAAACTGGTGTTTTAGCGACGGAATGAACAGCGACGGAAGCATTCCGTCGCTATTTAGCGACGGAAATTATGCTTTAGCGACGGAATAAATTTGGCGCCAAATTTAGCGACGGAATTAAATTCCGCCGCTGAATTCCGTCGCTAAAAACGAATATTCGACGAATATTCGTTTTAGCGACGGAATTTCAGCGGCGGAATTTAATTCCGTCGCTAATAATATCACCGACGGAATTATTCCGTCGCCGATAATTTATTTATTTTTTAATTTTTAAGTTATCAGCGACGGAATTATTCCGTCGCTGATAATTTATTTATTTTTTAATTTTTTTTACGTTATCAGCGACGGAATTATTCCGTCGCTGATAATTTATTTAAAAAAAAATAAAATTAGATTATCAGCGACGGAATTATTCCGTCGCTGATAATCTATTTTTTTTAAAAAATAATAAATTATCATCTGATAATTAATTTATTTTTTATTTTTTTTTAATTTATCAGCGACGGAATAATTTCATCGCTGAAATTTTTTTTTTAATTTTTCTTCTATATACTTTCATTTGTTTAGTTTTTTTTTCTATCTTTTTTTATATAACTTTTTCTAAAAAAAAATCACTAATTAACAAAGGCTAAAATATTATTTTCTAGTCAATAAAAAAATTAAAAAATAAATATAGGGTAGTCCGTCCCTCTTTTGACTTTTCTTCTATATACTTTCATTTGTTTAGTTTTTTTTCTATCTTTTTTTCTATAACTTTTTTTAATAAAAACCACTAATTAACAAAGGCTAAAATATTATTTTCTAGTCAATAAAAAATTTAAAAAAAATTAAAAAATAAATATAGGGTAGTCCGTCCCTCTTTTGACTTTTCTTCTATATACCTTTATTTGTTTAGTTTTTTTTTTTCTATCTTTTTTATATAACATTTTCTATAAAAAATTACTAAATAACAAAGGCTAAAATATTATTTTCTAGTCAATAAAAAATTTTAAAAAATTAAAAAATAAATATAGGGTAGTTCGTCCCTCTTTTGACTTTTCTTCTATATACTTTCATTTGTTTAGTTTTTTTTTTCTATCTTTTTCTCTATAACTTTTTATAAAAAAATCACTAATTAACAAAGGCTAAAATATTATTTTCTAGTCAATAAAAAATTTAAAAAAAAATAAAAATAAATATAGGGTAGTCCGTCCCTCTTTTGACTTTTCTTCTATATACCTTTATTTGTTTAGTTTTTTTTTTCTATCTTTTTTTATATAACTTTTTCTAAAAAAAACCACGAATTAACAAAGGCTAAAATATTATTTTCTAGTCAATAAAAAATTTAAAAAAAATTAAAAAATAAATATAGGATAGTCCGTCGTCCCTCTTTTTGACTTTTCTTCTATATACTTTCATTTGTTTAGTTTTTTTCTATCTTTTTTCTATAATGGCACATATTTGTAACTCAATTTCCATTTGAATTTTGAGGAAAGTCATAGAGATGAAAAACACTTTAAATGTCATTTAGAATGTAGAAAAGAAATAAAAAATAAATAAACGAGGTAGCCGTATACCATTTTCACAAGATCGGGACACATAAGACCCTAAAAACCCTAAATAATGGCACATATTTTTAACTCAATTTCCATTTGGATTTTGATGAAAGTCATAGAGATGAAAAACACTTTAAATGTCATTTAGAATGTAGAAAGAAATTAAAAAAAATAAACGAGGTATCCGTATACCATTTTCACAAGATCGGGACACATAAAACCCTAAAAACCCTAAATAATGGCACATATTTGTAACTCAATTTCCATTTGGATTTTGAGGAAAATCATAGAGATGAAAAACACTTTAAATGTCATTTAGAATGTATAAAAAATAAAAAAAAATAAACGAGGTAGCCGTATACCATTTTCACAAGATCGGGACACATTCCTTAAAATTCTAAATAATGACACATATTTGTAACTCAATTTCCATTTGGATTTTGAGGAAAGTCATAAGATGAAAAACACTTTAAATGTCATTTAGAATGTAGAAAAAAATAAAAAAATAAACGAGGTAGCCGTATACCATTTTCACAAGACCGGGACACAAAAACCCTAAAAACCCTAAATAATGGCACATATTTGTAACTCAATTTCCATTTGGATTTTGAGTAAAGTCATAATATGAAAAACACTTTAAATGTCATTTAAAATGTAGAAAAAAATTAAAAAAATAAAAGAGGTAGCCGTATACCATTTTCACAAGATCGGGACACAAAAACCCTAAAACCCTAAATAATGGCACATATTTGTAACTCAATTTCCATTTGGATTTTGAGGAAAGTCATAAGATGAAAAACACTTTAAATGTCATTTAGAATGTAGAAAAAAATTAAAAAAAAATAAACGAGATAGCCGTGTACCATTTTCACAAGATCGGGACACATTCCTCAAACCCTAAATAATGACACTTATTAGTGACTCAATTTCCATTTGGATTTTGAGGAAAGTCATACTGATGAAAACACTTTAAATGTCATTTAGAATGTATAAAAAATTAAAAAAAAATAAACGAGATAGCTGTATACCATTTTCACAAGATCGGGACACATTCCTTAAAACCCTAAATAATGGCACATATTTGTAACTCAATTTCCATTTGGATTTTGAGGAAAGTCATAGAGATGAAAAACACTTTAAATGTCATTTAGAATGTAGAAAAAATAAAAAAAAAATAAACGAGGTAGCCGTATACCATTTTCACAAGATCGGGACACATAAAACCCTAAAAACCCTAAATAATGGCACATATTTGTAACTCAATTTCCATTTGGATTTTGAGGAAAGTCATAAAGATGAAAAACACTTTAAATGTCATTTAGAATGTAGAAAAAAATTAAAAAAAAATAAACGAGGTAGCCGTATACCATTTTCACAAGACCGGACACAAAAACCTTAAAAACCCTAAATAATGGCACATATTTGTAACTCAATTTCCATTTGAATTTTGAGGAAAGTCATAAGATGAAAAACACTTTAAATGTCATTTAAAATGTAGAAAAAAATTAAAAAAATAAAAGAGGTAGCCGTATACCATTTTCACAAGATCGGGACACAAAAACCCTTAAAACCCTAAATAATGGCACATATTTGTAACTCAATTTCCATTTGGATTTTGAGGAAAGTCATAAGATGAAAAACACTTTAAATGTCATTTAGAATGTAGAAAAAAAATTAAAAAAAATAAACGAGATAGCCGTATACCATTTTCACAAGATCGGGACACATTCCTTGAAACCCTAAATAATGACACATATTTGTAACTCAATTTCCATTTGGATTTTGAGGAAAGTCATAAGATGAAAACACTTTAAATGTCATTTAGAATGTAGAAAAAATTAAAAAAATAAACGAGATAGCCGTATACCATTTTCACAAGATCGGGACACATTCCTTAAAACCCTAAATAATGGCACATATTTGTAACTCAATTTCCATTTGGATTTTGAGGAAAGTCATAAAGATGAAAAACACTTTAAATGTCATTTAGAATGTAGAAAAAATAAAAAAATAAACGAGGTAGCCGTATACCATTTTCACAAGATCGGGACACATAAAACCCTAAAACCCCTAAATAATGGCACATATTTGTAACTCAATTTCCATTTGGATTTTGAGGAAAGTCATAAAGATGAAAAACACTTTAAATGTCATTTAGAATGTAGAGAAAAATAAAAATAAATAAATTAGGTAGCCGTATACCATTTTCACAAGATCGGGACACATTCCTTAAAATTCTAAATAATGACACATATTTGTAACTCAATTTCCATTTGGATTTTGAGGAAAGTCATAAGATGAAAAACACTTTAAATGTCATTTAGAATGTAGAAAAAAATTAAAAAAAAATAAACGAGGTAGGCGTATACCATTTTCACAAGATCGGGACACAAAAAACCCTAAAAATCCTAAATAATGGCACATATTTGTAACTCAATTTCCATTTGGATTTTGAGGAAAGTCATAAGATGAAAAACACTTTAAATGTCATTTAGAATGTAGAAAAAAATTAAAAAAAAAATAAACGAGGTAGCCGTATACCATTTTCACAAGATCGGGATACATTCCTTAAAACCCTAAATAATGGCACATATTTGTAACTCAATTTCCATTTGGATTTTGAGGAAAGTCATAAAGATGAAAAACACTTTAAATGTCATTTAGAATGTAGAAAAAAATTAAAAATAAATAAATGAGGTAGCCGTATACCATTTTCACAAGATCGGGACACAAAAAATCTAAAAACCCTAAATAATGGCACATATTTGTAACTCAATTTCCATTTGGATTTTGAGGAAAGTCATAAGATGAAAAACACTTTAAATTTCATTTATAATGTAGAAAAAAATTAAAAAAAAATAAACGAGGTAGCCGTATACCATTTTCACAAGATCGGGATACATTCCTTAAAACCCTAAATAATGGCACATATTTGTAACTCAATTTCCATTTGGATTTTGAGGAAAGTCATAAAGATGAAAACACTTTAAATGTCATTTAGAATGTAGAAAAAAATTAAAAAAATAAACGAGGTAGCCGTATACCATTTTCACAAGATCGGGACACATAAAACCCTAAAAATCCTAAATAATGACATATATTTTTAACTCAATTATTATTATGTTATTACTAATTATTATTGTAGTACTAAGCATTTACATTTATTATACAATTATTATTATTAAATAATTTAATTAGATTTTAAATGAATTAAATTTTTTTTCAAAAAAAAACTAAGTATCATTATTACATCATTTATTATTAAGTCATATTTTTCACATGGATCTCCATCTAAGCCATTTATAATAACACATTTAAGTTGAATCTAATGGCTCACATTTTAACAAACTATTTCACTTGGATCACAATCTCAACCATCCATTCATATTAACACATTTAAGTTGAATCCAATGGCTCACATTTTAACAAACTATTTCACTTGGATCACCATCTCAACCATCCATTCATATTAAATCAATGGTCCAAATTCCTTACTCACATTTTAACAAACAAATTAATCCTTATATATATATATATTGAACATACCAAAAGTGCCGAGTTGGGCCAAGCAAGCAAAGCCCAATTACCTCCAGCATTGATTATCACATTCTCAATAGGGCTGGCCCAGTCAGAGCAAGGCCCAAAGCCCATCTCAAGCGTCAGTCGACTAAGCCCATGGTCCGACCTATAGGTCCCGACCTAACTTAGTTCGACCTCATGATCCATGCTACAATTCGGGTACGAACCATGCTCTACCCGACAGTCAGGTCGACCATTCCACGAGTGGCGACCTCGACCTAAATTAACAAGTGACGACTTGATACTTGCAGGCGTATTCGGTTGAACTATTCTCGTAACCACATCCCTACAAATCGTGACGCTTACTAACACGTTCACATGACTAAATAACCGCTGCTATAATCTCGGAGGACATGTCTCCTCACCAAAAATACATTACTCTTGCCTATAAATACTTCGTCACTACCAACGGTGCAAAGGTAACTGCCATTTTGTTATCAGAATTCATTATTCTATACATTTTGAGCTATAAACAACGGTAATCTTACTCTCACGCCCGAGCGTCTTCGCCGAGACACATCCGGCTAGTCGTGGTTCTGCTGTGTCAAGAAGCCAGTGTGATCGGGCCCCGCCACGTGGAAGAAGATTGATAAGCACATTTCCCGCAAAGATCAGCTTGGTCTCCACGTTGCACGGAAAGTGCTTTAGACTTGACTTCGAAAACTTCATCAACCCGCAACAATGGTGACTTCGTAAGGACACGTATCCGAGGCTTCACTGGGCACGAGGAAGTGAACAACAACAACAATACCAACGTTGGAAATGCAGATTTGCCTCCCTCCTCCCCTCCTCAACGATATCATGCTAGGGCGACACGCTCTAACAAGCGTGGCCGATGGCGGTGGGATTGCCATGCAAGGAGAGAAAAGCGTCCTATGGAAGGACAAGGAGCTCCACCTCACCCAAAACGCATAACCGGGCAAAGCACGTGGGAAGCAGGCAGTCCCTCCACTAATCCCATGAGCAAGAAAGAAATGATGCCGGAGCGAGCCTGCATTCGCCGACTTAATAGCCATGGAGGAGGCGTAACAGCCGACATACGCCTGAGAGAGTGGCACCCGCCGTGTTTCTAATGGGCAACAAAGCCAGAGTGCTAGGCCAAATGAAGGTGTGGGACGTAACGGCGAGGACAGAATGGTACGTCGAGCTCCCACTATAGTTCATGTGCCGAGTAATGATTTAAGAGCTAGCCTCAATGTAAACAGAGCAGGAGGCTCAATCTCGATTTGAGGACTCAAGTTAACTCAATAGAAATGTACATGTTTCCCTGCCCGTAACACGTAGATCGTGGTCTCAAAGAGACGTAAATGGGCATAGGTCGCCCGCAGAGGCGAAAGGCGCAGGTCGCCACTGAGATCACAGCGCAGTCGCCGTCTCGCCGCCGAGAGGCGCAGTCGCCTCAAAGAAGTAATGTACATAGATCTCCAATAAGATCGAAAGGACCAATTCTCACAGGGACAAGGAGTAGGCAGTGACTCCCCCGTAAGTGAAGGCCGTAGGTCCAATGCGCCGCTCCCCTCCAGAGATGAGAGACCCGATGCCAGAGAATGGTTGTTGATGAAAAAGAAATTTGAGCAATGGGAGGAGGAGAAGAAAAAGAGACGGGAAAGGTTGAACGAATTGATTTTGCTCTTCGACCTTTTTCCAAAGAAATCGTAGATAGTCGACCTCCTCCTACTTTCGTGTTGCCTCTTCTCGGAGAAGTACTCGGGTCGACAAATGCCAGAGCCACATATCCCATCCGGAAGCCACTATGTGTTTTGTCGCCAATGAGGATGACAACATGTGCAAAGCTCTCCTAAGCACACTTACCCGGGCCCTTAACTTGGTTCAATGGTTTGTCGCCGGTAGTATCACCACACGGGCATGCTTCGTAACAAAATTCTTAGATCGCTTCTCGACCTGCAGGAGCTCGAAAGATAACCGCTCAGTCACTGATCCAATAACTTGGTGCAGTGGTAAGAATGAAAGCTCGATGAGCTATTTCACCAAGTTCAAAGAGATGGTTGATAAAATAGAGGAAGACCTCACGTACAGGAGGTAATCAATTGCTTCCGAAGTGGTATTTCCTCGAAGACATGGACTACGAGCTCACAGCCCGAACGGTCACAACTCGACAGGAGTTGTTTGAAAAGGTGTATAATGTCGCTTCCGGCCGAGGAAAGGAAAGAAAAGAAGAACGGTAAGAGCCCCAAGGTTGAGAGTCGCCGACGATAAAAGGACTCCAACAAGAATGGGGAACAATAAAAATGGAAAGAACATGTAACTAGGGCGACAGAGAAGGTGCCCGAAGCTTTCACTCCTCACTCACGGTGAGTCGAACCGAGATTTTAAATGCCGTCGAGCCGGCTCCTCCAAATTCCCAATGAATCCGTGCAACAAGTTTAGGCGGGACAATGCTAGTACCGCGACTACCACAAAGACACCGGGTCATCTCACGAGGATTGCTTGGGATTAAAGCGTATCATCCGTAGAATGGTCGACTGTGGAGACTCGAAGCTTATGTGGAAGAGACCTCTGCCGGGAGGCGAGCACCACAGTGGGCAACAAGGACCTAGGCAGCCTAGACCGAACCTGGGGTCATCACCGAACAAGCAAGCAACACGGCCATCAAGCACAAGATATTCCACTCAATAAGGCCCCACATGTGCCTCCAAGGAGAGAAGTAAGAGATGAAGCAATCGCCTTCTACCCCCATGAATTGGCAACCAATATGGCGGCTAGGGAGCAAGTTCTCGCCATCCCGTGTCTCATTGATGGATGTACGACGAGCGTACTCTTAGTCGACACGGGGCCTCGCAAGGATATTTTGTTTTATAAAACTTTCAAGGAGACGGGTCTTAATGATGAACAACTGGGAGAGATATGATGGCAGTTGGAGGGCTTCACCAACCACCGAGTTGATGCTAAAGGCCGGATAGTGCTCGACGTCGACCTAGGCCAAGACCCCCTCAGATTGTCTCGAAGGTACAATTTATCGTAATTGATGTAAATAGTGACTATGCCGCCATACTTGGAATTCCCCGGACAGTCGCTCTTGGAATGGTAGCATCAATTCCTCACCGAGTAAAGTTTCCCACACCTGCCGGAGCTGGGTTGCGTACAAGGCACGCCTGTGCTTATCTCGGATCATGTTCTAAGAGAAAGAAAGAAAAGGGAGCTAGAGATTGAGACTCGCCGATGGTTACTTGAAGCCGTCTCGCCAGCCACCAAAACTACCCGACCGTCAACAATCACCGACGTGGTAGAGTCGACCTATCGCTCAAATGACGAGGTCATGCTTGAGTCGACACGTCACTCTAACACCACTCGAGGTCGATTCGTATGTAGTTATGGTCGATCAAGTCGTCCACATAGGAGACCTATGCCTCGGGGATAGACAATAACTGGGGCCCCTACCAACAAGGTTGCGAGCTGCAAGCTTCGATGATATGATAGCCGAGGAGGCTCCACACTTGGGAGCCGAGGAAAGACAAAAGGTCGTGGTGGAGATCATAAATGAGACTCTACAATTCGTAGATGGACCAGAGCTAGAAGCCGTGGATGAGCTAGAGTCAAGAATCACCAACCCTTCTTACCCCGATCAAAAAATTCAGATTGGGAAAGCGATATCACTGAAGAGCGAGCGTAAATCATCAAGCTACTCAAAAGAAAGTAATGATGTCTTTGCATGGGAGAGTAGAAGACATGAGGGGAATCAAGGAGGAGGTCGTTGTTCACAGACTGGAAGTCAACCCGACCATAAAGCCGAGACCCCAAAAGTTGAGAAGTTTTGCTCGCGACAAGGAAGAGGCTATCAAAGCAGAGGTACAAAAACTTTTGAGTGCAGGTATAATCAAAGAGGCCACTCATACAACGTGGTTGGCCAACGTGGTCATGGTGAAGAAATCGAATGGCAAGTGGCGGATGTGTGTCGACTTCACTACTCTCAATCTAGCTTGCCCAAAGGATAGCTATCCTCTTCCTAGAATTGACAAGCTTGTTGATTCCATTGCTGGTCATTCCACTCTCAGTTTCCTGGATGCTTACTCGGGATACCACCAGATAAAGATGCACGAGGATGACATAGTGAAGACGGCATTTCAAAGTACTGGAGGCATCTACCGCTACAATATGATGCCTTTTGGATTGAAGAATGCAGGAGCTACATATCGAGGATGGTGAACAAAGTCTTTGCCTCACGTATCGGTCGAAATATGGAGGCCTACGCGACGACATGGTCATTAAAACTAAGGCCGGGAGTCACGCGGTCGACCTAAAGGAGACATTCGCCACCTCTATTTACGAGCAAACGACATGAAGCTCAACCCCCAAAGAAATGTGTGTTTGGAGTGGCAAATGGGTAAGTTCTTGGGATTCATGGTATCTCAAAGGGGCATAGAAGCTTAATCCAGAGAAGATAAATGCTTTAGTCGACATGAATGCTCCCACCACTATCAAGGAGATACCGACTTAATGGAAGTGGTAAGCAGCCTTGGTCGCTTCATATCAAAGTCGCCAGAAAGGTCTCTCCCCTTCTTCAAAGCGTTGAGGGGACGAAAAGCTTTGAATGGACGACCGAATGTCATTCGTCAGTTCCAACAATTGAAGGGATTATCTTGCTACTCCACCTCTCGCTCGCAGCCCGACGACCGGTGAGACTTTATTTGTGTATCTATCTCGTAGGAGACAAGTCGATTCGGCTTGCCGCAGATTGATTAGAGAGGATGAAGTGGCTTCGTAAGCTCGTGTACTATATCACGAAAGCTTTATCGGATGTGGAAAGCAGTATTACAACGCTGAGAAAGTCGCTTATGCTCTAGTCGTAGCTTCAAGAAAGTTACGGGCTTATTTTCTGGCTCATCCAATCGTGGTTCTTACCAATGCTCCTTTAAGAAAAATACTGCACAAGCCGGAGAGTTCAGGTCGACTACTCAATTGGTCAATTGCCCTCACTGAATTTGACATTGAGTATCGACCTCGAAAGGCGTTGAAGGCTCAAGCTCTAGCTGACTTCTTGGTCGAGCTTACGTTCACCAAGGAAGATGACGAGCAGCGAGCTCCAAAAGAAAAGGGCAAAGGGAAAGAGCCAGAGTCACAAGTCGCCATCACTCTACCCGTCGATTGTTGGAAGGTCTATTCAGACGGGTCAGCAACCAAAAATGTTAGTGGAGCTGGAATTGTCTTGGTCGAGCCAGAGTCTGGGACTGCTTACGAGGAATCGCTAAGGTTCAAATTTGACGCTTCCAACAACCAAGCTGAATATGAAGCCTTGATTGCAGCTATCGAGTATGCCAAGTGTTTTGGAGCGACTAAGATCATGGCTTACTGTGATTCGCAGTTGATAGTCAACCAGGTCAGAGGCGAGTATGAGGTGCTCAGTGCCACATTGATCAAATACTGCGACCTGGTGAAAGAACTGATAAAGGACTTAGAATTCTGGGAGATTCAAAGGATTGGAAGAGAAGATAACGAGCTGGCCGACCTCCTCTCGAAACTTGCTACTTCAGATGAGCCACATGACGAGCCCATCTCCTTCCTCGAAAATCCAGCTTATGAGAGGGTAAAAATTCAGTGCATAGATGATCCCTCAAGAAATTGGACTCAGGAGAAGTGTTGGATTGAGGAAATGAAAGCATACCTAGAAAATGGAGAGCTGCCAGATGACGAGAAGAAGGCTCGAGCTATCAAAAAGAAAGCTCCAAGGTATGTCATTCAAGGAGGCGACCTGTTCAGGAGATCTTATACTAGGCCATTGCTAAAGTGCATCCATCCCCAAGAGGTCGCCCTATTGATACACGAAGTGCATAGTGGAATTTGTGGTGGACACCGGGGCCAGAGACTCTTGCCGACAAGTTAATCACATTGGGATACTACGGCCACACATGAGAGCCGACACTCACAACTTTGTTCAGCAATGTGATCAAAGCCAAAGGTTTGCCAACCTTCCCCATATGCCTACAACAGAGCCGCACTCCGGTGATCGCAGCCTTGGCCATTTGACATGTGGGCGTCGACCCGATTGGACCCTTCCCTCCCGCCCGAGGAAACCGCAAGTACGTGATAGTGGCCATAGATTACTTCACCAAATGGGTTGAGGCCAAACCACTGGCTCGCATCACGAGGAGAATGCTATTAACTTCATACACGACTTCATTTGGTGTCGGTTTGGTTTTCCCTCGAGCTATGGGTTCGCGACAAATATGGGTTACGCTCCCGTACTTTCAAACGTAGATGAAGCGAGTGGGAATCAAACATTGGAAATCCTCTCGTCGCCTATCCTCAAGTGAAATGGGCAAGCCGAAGCAAAGAAATAAACTTGTTCTATCTTCGCTCAAGACCGGGCTCGTAGGTCGACGAAACAATTGGTTGGACGAACTCCCCCTTGCTCTTTGGGCGCTCGTACAACCACTTGGGGCCTACGGGGAAACCCCTTTTGCTCTCACATATGGGTCGAGGCCATGGCACCCGCCGAGCTCGCATTCCCTACGGCTAGAGTGACCTTCTTTGATCAAGAGCGAGAATGACACCAACAAAGTTGATCGACTTGGACCTCGATCGACGAGAAGCGAGAAACACTTACCTCCGAATGGTCAATTACAAGCAATGACTAAAAGTTATCACGACAAAGAAGGTCAAGGCAAGGTCTTTCCAAGTGGGAGATTATGTATTGAGAAAGATTGAGGCAACGGGTAGAAGGACCCAGCGAACAAGCTATCTCCTAATTGGGAAGGTCCACTATGTAGTCACTCGAATCGTCAAGGAAGGAACCTACATGATAGCTCATCTCGGAGGTGACGAGTTGAAGCACCCTTGGCATGCTACTCACCTCATCAAATACTACTTCTAGTTTTCAATTTCCAAAGTTCAAGTTTGTGTTAAAGCTAGTTTCGAATCGATGTAAGCATGATTCCTACTTCAATAAAAAGTGCGGTTCATTCCATCAAACATAGTGTTACCCCAATCCCAATGAGCTCGACTCTTAGTCAGCTTAAATTTAACAAGCTCGATTCTTGATCAGCCTTGTTCATTTAACAAGTCCGACTCTTAGTCGACTTCGTTCCAACAAACTCGACTCTTAGTCAGTTTGTTATAATAAGCTCGATTCTCAATCAGCTTATTTAGTTTAACAAGTCCGACTCTTAGTCGACTTCGTTCCAACAAACTCGACTCTTAGTCAGCTTGTTATAATTAGCTCTGATTCTTAATCGGCTCTACTATTTTAACAAGTCCGATTCCTAATCGACTTCGCTTCCGAGTAACTCGACCCTTGGTCGCCTTAAAAGTTTGAACAAAAAAGTCATTGCCCTACTAAATCTAACTCGACAACCACCTCTAAAGCATATAACATGCAGAAAAGAGAAGTCAGTTACGATTAAACACAATTAAGTCTCCCAAAGTGGGCTAAGACTTAGGCAAAGACAACTTACAAAGTATCATGCCTCCCAAAAATTGGGCCAAGGCATACAAGTATTAAAAACAAAAAAGCAAAAATGTTTGGAGCTTGTTCGATTACAATAAAACCATTAAAATCAAAGTCTATTCAGAAGAAACGCCTTCTATTGGACCGGCGACGGACGTTGGGTCGACCTCAGTCTGATCACCCACAGTAGATGGCTCACCAATAACATTTTCAGTCTGATAAACCACCTTCCGTGAGTCACTGATTGTAAACTTTGGGGTCTCCTCGTCAAAAGCCGAATCCTCATAGTCATCGAGCTCAGCCAAAATGGTGTTAAAATTAACCTTTTCAACAGCTGGGGGGTCCCAAGGTGATGCCTCTGCAGCTTCATCATCTTTCTTTATAAGTTCCAAGTCATTTTCATTGTATGGCACCAAAGGGTGACCTTGGCGAGCTGCTGTGTTATAAGGATCTTCAGAAGCCCATTGAGCTAGCTGTTCGATCGATATATTGACAGAGGGATCTACTATTATACGTCGAGCCATATGAGCCCGACCTACATGGAAGAACCCCCTAGCTTCTTCGGTAATATGGGCGTGCAGATCATCACTATCTTTATATGCCTTGACAGCATCCTCCTTGCGTGCCTCACAGCAGTGCCTAGGTCCACCCCCATTGAGTTCGAGCGGCATCCAACTCTTCTTGTTTCTTGGCCAAAGTGACGGCACCTCCTCCAACCGTTGAGTCGCCAATGCCGCATCGGCAGCCTAGCCTATTCTTTTTCCTCCGAGGGCGGCGAGTTCCTTGGTAGCTTCTCCAAACTTGCCCCGTGCTTTCTTTGGCCTTTATTTCGTGGTCTTTACCAAGCTTCAAAGCTTCATACGTGCGGTCTAAGTCTGAGTGCTCTTCCTTCAAGTTTTTGAGCTCCTCCTTCCAACGTAGCGTTGGCTTCTTTCGCTTCCCCATCTCGGCATTCTCCTCCTCCAGCTTCTTCAACTCCACATTTTTCTTTGCCAACATGGACTTGGCTAGCTTCTCCTGCTCCTCAGCAGCCTTCCAATAAGTAGTAGCCAGGTCAATCATGGCAAGAGACTGAAAAGAAGAGTGGGAGGAAGAGGTTAGATCTCGATGCACACAAAGGGAGACATGGAACAAGCGAGCATAATAAAGTTAACAGCACAATAAATTGCCAAAGAGTTACCTCGGAGGAAGCTAGCCCGACCCTAGCTCTGCACGCTTCTGGAGTTAGAGGTTTTGTAGTGAACTCCATAATCAAATCCCGGTCGCGCACCCCTTCTGACCACGGCCTGTCCATACTCCAGCTCCGGATACTCCCTGGCTAAGCAGTTGATCCTGGTTAAAGGAGCCACAGCACTTAGCTCGTCAACACGAGACTGGATCAGCTCGGCATAAGAAACCTGGACAGGGGAAGGCTGGGGACTCCTAACTTCATTCTCCATCGGCTCGTTAGCATCGACCTGATCAACTGTCGAGCTCACCTTGGTTTTCCCAATCTTGATTTTCTTGCTTAGAGGGGCCGTATCATCATCATCCACCTCATCATCTAACTCGATCACAGGCGACTTTGCCTTGGGAATTCTTTTGGTTTTGGATTTGGTTTTGGGTTGATCACGAGCTCTGGTTTTTCTAGCCTCCTTAGCTGGCTCAACAATTTGGTCGGATACATTGGTTTCTTCAGCGTCAACCTCTTCCATTTCCTGGGCGACGTCTACAACTTGGTTCCCCTCCAGTTCCTCGGGGTTCTCCTCCATTGGTATAGAGTTAACGGGGTCCACATCTATCGTCTGCAAAGTATCATGACGGAGAGCACCCTTTCTCTCCCTATGTTCTCTGGCATTAGCGCCTCCACGACTCCACTTGCTCTTCCTAATGTCAATGGTTCGGCCCATACTCGCTTCTTGCTCTCAGAGTTAAGACTACACCAAAATTGAAATGATCAAGGGTTAGGTCGACACATAAAATTTCTGCATACGAGTAAAAAGTTCTAGGTACGAATTAAATATGTGGCGACTGATTATTCTACATACGAGCAAAAGTTCTATGTACGAATCAAAGTCATAAATAAACAAGCTTAAGCAAAGGTAAGAGGGATCAAGGTACAAGGAATGGTCGAGTTCTTACCCCTAAAGTGTTCTACCCGCTCCCTACAATAGTTGGCGCCTTTCTTACAATGGTGGCACTCTTTCTCAAATCAATCGAGCTCCCTCACTGTGGTGACCCAATCCGGATATCTCTCGACATCTAACCTTTTGGCACCACGTGGCACTACCTCTCCTTCACCAACCATCAATCCAGCTCGGATGAATTTATTTTTGTTGGTTCCTCGAGCATCCCAACTGATAGCCCCTTTCTTGGTAAACTCCATCAACTTCTTACGTAACTCATTGTGCCAATGAGGGGCCCAAGAGTTGTTCTCATCTACCCTGGGCCAGAGCCAGCTGGGCAGGAGGAAACTCCCATCCTCTTCTACTCTCCACCACCACCACGCAAGAGTTCCATCCACTAGCCTTGCCAGGAAGATTGGCAAATAATTTGGGAGACTTTGGCTTGGAAGGAGTACTTATGCCATTATCCTTATCAAACTTAATGCTAAAGAACTCCTTAAACACCCTCATGCATGGCTCATATCCTAAGAACCTACAAACCATAATAAAGCAAACCAATACCCTACAGGTGTTGGCCCCTAGCTGAAGTGGCAAGGCATCGGTGCACTCCAAGAACTCGTTTATGAAGGGGTCAAGAGGTAATCTCAAGCCAGCTTCGAATTGGCCGTAGTAGAAAGCTACCTTGGTGGTTTCCTCCTCGTAGGTGTCCCCAAATTTGTTAAAGAAGTCCCCCCTACTATACAGAGCAACACTAAACTCCTTCCTATCAACATCACAAAAATCATATATCATGCTTAAGCGAGATGGATAATTTTGCTTCCCTCTAGCTGGCCTTGGAGGAACGTAGCCTTTTTCATTCCTGCCCGGCACTACAGTGTTATCAAAGGCATCAACAATGCGCGGGCTTGATGAGGTCGAGGCATGAGCTCCACCTTGTGTCTCCATATCTGTACAAGAAGAAGGGGAAACAGGGGAATCAGTTCTACATGAAGTCTCAGGAGACCTAATCGATAAGCTAAGGGGCGACCTAGATTCCCCCGGAAATCCAATTCTATTCCTAAGGAAAGAAGGTTTGTCGGGACCATGAATATAAAATGTAGCAATATGATCGAGAAGCTCGTGAAAAAGATGGAAGGACTCAATTCTTGGGTCATTCGTTCCTAAAGTACCTAAGTTCTCTCCCACAGCAAAGCCAACTCAAGCAAATTGCAAACCCCATCGGGTTAAAATTGAAGTACATTCCTCCATGGTCATCTCCTCCACTCTCCGTTTAAATGTTTATAAACCCTACGGTTGACTTTACAATACCCATACCAAGCTCCGGTTCTCGTACTAAAGGTCCTAGCCATGGCGGAATCAAAGGAATAGCAGAAATTAAAGCCCTAATTTTAAAGAATGAGGAGAATACCTTTAACAGTGAAGGGAAAACGGAACAATGGAGAGTGAAACACCGAGTTATAGCAGAAGTCAATTTCCTTTATCACCGCCGGAATCACGTACAGAGTTCAGGGATGGCGAAAGTTGTAAATGGGGAAGGATTCTTGATTTTATAGTTCCTTGAATTGGAAAGGGCAAAGAGAAATTCAAAATTAATTTTCCTAATTAATGGTGGAAACAGCTTTCCTAGACGGACTCTCAAACGTCTAAAGTGTAATCATTGCGAAAATCGGCGCTCCTACATCTCCACCGTTCATCACCTACGATCAGGATGTTGCCACGTCATCATGGTCGACCTACTTCCAAGACTAACATCGACCTGCGAGTGAAGCAATTTTCGTCACGGAAATCTTCTTAACTTCCAAGTCGACGAAGTCAACTCGAAAGTTGGGGGCCACTGAACATACCAAAAGTGCCGAGTTGGGCCAAGCAAGCAAAGCCCAATTACCTCCAAAGATTGATTATCACATTCTCAATAGGGCTGGCCCAGTCAGAGCAAGGCCCAAAGCCCGTCTCAAGCGTCAGTCGACTAAGCCCATGGTCCGACCTATAGGTCCCGACCTAACTTAGTTCGACCTCATGATCCATGCTACAATTCGGGTACGAACCATTTACTCTCAGACAAAATTCGACCATTCCACGAGTGGCGACCTCGACCTAAATTAACAAGTGACGACTTGATACTTGCAGCGTATTCGGTTGAACTATTCTCGTAACCACATCCCTACAAATCGTGACAAGCATTACTAACACGTTCACATGACTAAATAACCGCTGCTATAATCTCTGAGGACATGTCTCCTCACCAAAAATACATTACTCTTGCCTATAAATACTTCGTCACTACCAACGGTGCAAAGGTAATCGCCATTTTGTTATCGTAATTCATTATTCTATACATTTTGAGCTATAAACAACGGTAATCTTACTCTCACGCCCGAGCGTCTTCGCCGGAGACACATCCGGCTAGTCGCGGGTTCTGCTTCTGTGTCAAGAAGCCGTGATGATCACCCGCTGCCACGTGGAAGAAGATTGATAAGCACATTTCTGCGGCATCATATATATATATATATATATATATATATATATATATATATATATATATATATATATATATAAACACACACACACACACACACACACTTCCTCTTCCCAGACACATACACACACTCTCTCTCTCTCACACACACACTCTCTCTCTCTAGCCGCAAATTACAGAGCCCTCCCAATCGTCGTCTTCTTCGACCACTACAATCGTCCTCACCTAAGTGACCCAAGGCCACCCTCCTTCTCCGATTGCCATCATCGATCTCCCCAAGACCCAACCCGTCCTTCATTCATCTCTAAAACCCATCGCCGGTGAATCCTTCCTCACCCCTCAGTTTCTCTACCCCAAAATCACCATTCTCCTTCTCCCGTTCACCGTCATCGATTTCCCTACTTCCAATCCCAATCTCCTTCTCCCGCCAAGCCCCAAATCAACACCCTCACTCTCCGTATCCAAAACCACGACCCAAACCAAAGCTCTTCTTCTCCGGCCAAGGTCACCGTCATTCCCTTTCTCCGGCGACGATCCGTTCGCCGCCCCCAACAACGCCAAGCACGACAACTGATTCCTCACCAGTTGAAGTCTTCCCCAAAACCGGTTGCGGTCTTCCTCTCTCTCTCTCTCACACACACACACACACACTCTCTCTCACACACAAACTATTTCAATTGGATTTCTGAAAACCGTACTCGCATTGAGTATGCGAATCCTATGAGATGGTGGTCTTATTTGATATTCTCTTTGTTCATAGAGTTTCATAATGTCTTTATTAGTGTACATGGAGTTTATATCCTAGCAGTAGATTCACGTCTCGACCTCCCATGAAAAGCCTTATTCAGTACCCCGATTCAATATGTTTCCTTTTGGCATTCATTTATTCTGAAGTCCATAGTTCCCTCAAAATTGAAGGCAAAAATGGACTCAAGTGCCTAATTGGTTGAATATGAATGTCGACAATGGAATGGAACTTATATGGATTTATCCATTGATAAGACTGTGTGGGGGAAGGAGTTTGTGTTACATGTTGAAGTCTCAATAATTTTGACATAAATAATTTTGAAAAAATAAAAAATAACAATGAAAATGATTATTCAATATTGAAAAAAAAAAAAAAATTTTAATTTTGACATTTTTGATTTTTTTTATTTATTGAATTATTAGCGACGGAATATTCCGCCGCTGAAATAAAAATTTAATAAAAAATAAATAATATCAGCGACGGAATATTCCGTCGCTGAAATAAAAATAAAATTAAAATATATTATATCGTTGACGGAATATTCCGCCGAAATAAAAAATTAAATTAATATTAATTAACACAATGACGGAAATTTCCGTCGCCGAATTAATTTTATTTAATTTAATTTTTATTCCAATGACGTGAATATTCCGTCGCCGAAATTAATTTAATTTAATTAATTTTTTTTCAAATGGCGGAATTTTTCGTTGAATAAAAATTAATTAAAATAAATTTATTTCAGACAGAATATTCCGTCGCCGAAATTAATTTATTTTAATTAATTTTTATTCCAAACACGGAAATTTCCGCCGCCGAAATTAATTTAATTTAATTAATTTTTATTTCTTGGCCGAAAATTTAAAATTTCCGTCGCCGAAATAAAAATTAATTAAATTAAATTAATTTCGCCGGCGGAAATTTCCGTCGCCGATGTCAAGAATCATGACGGAATTAATTCCGTCGGTAAAATCAAAATATACCGACGGAAATTGAGCCGTCGGAGCACTGCGACGGGCTGGTACCGACGGACCAGCGACGGAATTTTTCCGTCGCTGTTTAATTTTAGCGACGGAAATTTGGATTTAGCGACGGAAATTTCCGTCGCTAAAACCTGTTTTTCTGGTAGTGCCTTTCGTAAAGAAGGCGGTGAGAAGTTACCATTATACCCATCATTTAATGGTACTTTCACCTAATGGTATTCTACATATTTTGTCTATACTTTAACATTATTAAATGACTATAACATATGAAATTTAATAACACATATTATTATTTAATCCATGTTCTACCATGCATTGCATGCCTGCATATATATATATATAAGTATTTGATCATTAACTTGAATTTGATACTTATTAATTAGATATATTAGCTTCTTCAATTTTCCATATTTCTATATTTATACACCATTTGTTTATAGAATATTTAATTTTGTGAGTATATTATTATTTAGGACCAAATTTATTTTAATATTTCATAAATATTAAAAAAAAAAATTATTTTGGGACAATTAGAACAATAACATATACTCTCTCCTTCTCATTGTAATATGCATAAAGGCTCTTTTTTGTCATCCCAAAGAAACAACAAAGTTTTTAAATGGAAATGGAACTCACTGCACTGTAATACTTATAATAATTACAAACTTACTTCACTTTCTCTCTTCTGTTCATCCATCTACACTCATAACTCATCATCATTTTCACCTTTCTCCTGTTTTTTTTTTTTTTTTGTGACAACTCAATTTATGCATATTATTTTGGAATAGAGGAAGTACACAGAAAATAATTTATGAAATTTGTATTAAATTTCTACATAAGAAAACTTAAAAGTCAATCTAAAAATAAGATGAAATAATAAATTAATAAATATCTCATTAAAATTAATAATATAGATATAATAATATAAATATAAATAAATAATTAATTAATCAAAATATTTAAAAGGCTAAATAAGATGATCATTATCTCCTCGTCCTCATGGAATGAAAAAGAGAATGTTTTTACCTAAGGCCTCCTGGTATTGTGGTATGCTAACCGGCCTCCCTTCTGGGAGGTCGTAGGTTCGATTCCCCCTGGGAATCTTATATGTGGGATTATATACCATGAGTTTCAGGATCCTTAAGAGTCCCCCGGGGCACATCCGAGCGGGTTAAGAAAGCAGCATTGCTGGGCTTGCAACCTCGGCGTGGGGAGTTCGAATCTTGGCAGGAGCAGCTGGAGCAGCCAATTAATTGGTGATGTAAGAGTGATATAAATGTCTTGTAGGAGGGATTCCTTGGGGCCAGAATTATAAGAGGTGCTGCCACCCTGACTACCTCGGACATATCCCGCGATTTACCTTCGCCAGTCACTGAGGAACCGATAGTTGATGGTCCAGGATTAGTCCGACAAAACGGGGAACCTGGGTATCAAAAAAAAAGAATTTTTTTTATCAATGTTTTTTTTTATCAAAAGTTTAGTTGAGTAAGACCATATCTTTCCAAAAGAGGAAGGAGTACAATTTTTTCAAGTCGGTCGTTCTCAATTTTGTCTGTTTGATAAGTCTCGTTCGCGATCGACTCATTTCAATCTTGATTCGAAAAGCAAAAAAAAAAAAAAAAAACTCAAAATTTTCCTTCTTTCCATATTATATTTTTTCGAGTTCAGTTCGGTTAGTTCATTAAAAACTCAAAAAATTTCATTGTTATGAATTCAATTTTTTTTTTCATATTTTCTAAGAAATACAAAAGTTAAAGCTCGACTCGTTAATAATTAAGTTCAATTAGGGCTTGAATTGTTTGCGAGAAGCTCACGATCAACTCGAAACTCGATTTGACTCGAGTTCGAATAACTGATTTTGCTTGAAACTCGAACTCAATACTTCTTAAATGTGCTCGAGTTCTAACACGAAAATCTCGACTCGTTTACAGCTGTTGGAAATAATTTTGGTAACTTGGTTGGACCAAGTTTTGACCTAATTATTAAATAGATTTCTGTTATTGGAAAATGAAATAAGTTACAAATATGGAATCTACATTTGGTGTAGATTAAGAAAATGCATTTATTTTCTCAAAATCATTTTCGGGTAAATGAGAAATTAATGGCTAAAGATTGTAACTTGAAATGAGTAAATGAACAGTTTATGGGATATGAAAGAGTTATCTCATATTGCTTTGAAATATAAAGTAATGTTAGTATTAAAGTGGATGCTTCCAAAGAGGAGTCATCAAGTTGTTCCTCCTTGGGCCAACCATGCAAGTAGTAGCCCAATTGTGCTAATTTTATACTAGCTCAATTTGGACCACTATCGCAAAGCGCGCGGAGCTGGCGAAGGCCGTAATGGGCGCACTTTGCACTTTGCACGTGCGTATCTGAAATTACCCGGATCTGGATCGCGCGCGGGCCCCGGCATCTCGCGTTCGTCGCTCGAGGAGGTTTCTCGTTGTGTTTTGTTCGTAGAGTCGCCACGCCGTTTTGATTTAGCCCAAAACATTGAAAAAAGGCTTAGTTTAAAAACTATTGTTGTGTGATGAGATTTTTTAGTTCGGAGGTCAGATTACTCCTCGGGAAGGGCATAGTAAATGCGCACCCGAGTCGCCTCGTAAAAATGAGTCTTTCGGTACCCCTTCTTTCTTTAAAAGTTGTGTGTGTGTATATGTGCTTTTAAAAATGCATGCTGTATATAATGTCTACATTGCACGCTATGTATTGAAATGTATTGAAATAGTGTTGGAAGGAAGCCTTACCAATGTTGGTTCGTGTCTGTTTTCCGCTGGGGAATAGTCTTTGAGTGTTGAATAGTGTTCCGGGACGGACCGGAATGGCATCGGGATGTGCCGGTGTCTACGGACAGAGCTTTGGCGTACCTCGAGATTATCAGGTGTGTACTCGGGTAGAGTTTCGTCGTGCGTTGGGATCGCAGGGATCGTTAACTGGACTCAGGCAGAGGTTCATCGTGCGTTGGGATCCTCGGTTGTGCTCGGGTAGAGTTCCGGCGTGCGTCGGGATCGTCGGTTGTGCTCGGAAAGGGCCGGAACGCCTCGAGATGGATTGGAATGCCTCGAGATGGATTGGCAGGGCTTCGGGATGGATTGGAAAGGCTTCGGGAGGCCTTGAGAGTGCCTCGGGGCAGCTCGGGAGCGTCTCGGGAGCGCTTGGCAGTGCTCGGCAGGGCTTCGGAGTACCACGAGGGTCTCGAAATGTCCCTGAGGGAACCGAAAGGGACCGGGATTGCCCCGAAGGGTCTTAGAGGAGCTGCATGAAGACTGGGAGAGAGAGGAGAAGAGGGAGGTGTGAAAAATATGAGGGGGGAGCCCTCTATTTATAGGGTCCAGATTCTGGCTAACTATGTCGCACTACACAGTCTGTCATTACCAATTTTTTGGTTTTCCTGGATTTAAGGGAATATTGTGGACTTTAAGGGAATTTTATAATTATGATGTCTGGAAGCAAAGTGGTCCGCACGGACTGATGTTGCCTTTCCCAATTTTCCAAAATTTCTAAAAAGTCCTTTTGTGCTTTTTTATCCCAGAAAGGCCCCCCTTGGTTTGGTTGGTGGTTTTTGAGATTTTTGAAGGCTACGGGTGTTCGAGACTGCGTTTGTGTGAATCTGCGGTGTTTCCCGTACGTCGGATGAGGAGTGATCTAGATTGGGGTACTTACAGCATCGTCGCTAGGAGCTAAGGAGCCTTAAACTTTTGACAAAAGTTGGCTCGTGCATGGTCCGGTTCGGTGGTGGCTCGGTCCGGGTTCATTGGGCTTGTGGCCATTGAGTCTTGGCTAGGTTGGATGGGCATTGACCCATGCGAAATGGGCTTGGAGCGGTCATGACCCGCAGATCGGATCCACACCAACTCGCCTGGGCGCGGGTCGGTTGGCCTAGGGTCGCGTCCGAATGAACCAGGTCAGGGTCGGATGAATCGGACGGCTCATGGAACCAGTTCGGATGGGCAGATCAGGTGTATCTCCCATCGGGTATGATCCAACGGTCCAGATTCGCCAGATCCAAAGTTGTGACCTTTGACAGAAAGGTCACCAGAACTCTTCAATATCTATAAAAGGCCTCCCAGGTTGTCAATTCATTTCATCAATTCACCCAAAGCATTAGATATTCAGTTAAATATCATCTTGTAGCATTCTTCCTCCCTTCAAAGTTCAGAAGTTCAAAAACACCGATTAAGTTCGCCGAGTATTTTGATTTGAAGTGTTTCTATCAAAGACGATAAGTCGTTTTATCTTACGAGAAGATTGCTAGAAACCGTAAGCACTTGGACGGGCCAATATCTTCTTGCGGAAATTGTCTTCAACACAAGACTCGACATCCGGTTATTTCAATTTCCGCATTTATTATTATTAGTTATTATTTTGCTATTTTCAAGAAAACCTTTTTCAAATATTATTTTTTAATATTTTATCAACAATCGCAAGAAGATACCTCTGTTTTCTTGAAAAATGGCAAATGTGATTGAAATCTCTCAGTCCTCTAGGCCTAATCCCAGTCAGACTCTTGATGCAACCAATCAAAATGTTGTACCTGTTCCTGCTCCGACTCACCCGACACATGGTGAGAAACCAGTAAAGTTTACTGGGTTAAATTTCAGGAGGTGACAGCAAAAGATGTTGTTTTAGTTGACCACCCTTAGTCTGATCTGTTTGTAATACACTAGGTATTATTCTAGTTTGTTTGTAATAGAATTAGATAATATCATATTTTGTAATAGGCTCCAATATTGTTGAAACTTCATGGGGGTTTGTAATTAATAGGGCAGTAGATCTCTAATAGATTACATAAAGATTTGTAATATGATAACAATTGCCATAAATGAAACTAACTTTCTAAAAAAAATTGCAATAAAATCATCGTACTATTCAGTTTTTGCGTGTTTCATCACTAAACTATTATTTTTTAATACAACGCATTTAGCTAAATTATTTATGCATTAAACACATTGAACTAATTTATTTTTACATATTTGTTCTTTTTTACTAACAGGGTTAGTTTTTCCCCGTTAAAAAGATATGTGTCATTATATGTGACATTTTTTCAGGAATATTTTTGATAAATTGGTCTAAACATTAAAATATATAGGGTTTAAATTGTACTTTTCTTTCCAATTATACATCTTTCCCATTAAATTAAATGTAACTATTACCACTACCATCAAAATTAACACCATCTAACCATCACCACTGCCACCACCACCATGTCACCGTCAACACCTCCCTCAAAATTAACATTCCCACTTCATGGCTCCACCGTAGAAGCTAACACCACTACTTTCATCACCAAATAAAAGAAGTTAATTTTCGAAATTGATTCAAATGGGAAATAATTTCACATTCCCAATCCATGACTCCACCGTCGAAGCTAACACCACTACTGTTATCACCAAATAAAAGCAGGTAATTTTCGAAATTGATTCAATTGGGAAATAATTTTTGATGCATTTGAGGAAAACACTGTAGAACATCTTCTGAATTTAACAGTAGAACATCTTCTGAATTTAACAAACCAATAACAGAGAATAGAGGGACAGTGGGAGCTCAATCCAACAGAACGAAATAAAAAATCAAAATCCTTAAAAACGAAATAAAAAAAAAAAAAAACAAAAAACAAAATAAAAAATTAAAACTCTAAATTAGACTTTTTCACAAATCACAAACACAGATTTTGATCCTATTTTTCCAGATTTGATTTTATGCTTGGTTTCAAACAAAAAATAGAGATGAGAAGGCTTCTGCAATTGATGGTGAGGGAGATGGAGAGGAAGAAAGACGGTCAAGGAATGGGGGAGGAAGAGAACATTAATGCAAAAATAAATTAGTTTATATTATAGATAAAAATAATTATTAAAAAACACACAAAAACTGAATAATACATTAATTTTATTTGCAATTTTTTCAAAAAAAAAAAAAATCCCGCTTGAATAAGCTACCTTGATCAAATCATCAAAATTGAGCCATAGTTGCAGATTGAGATTGGATCACAGTTGAGAGACAGATCTATCCAAATCTATCCAAACTGACCGACGTCCGTTTCTTCATACGTGTCCGCTGCCTGCGCTCTCTATAGCCACGTACACTATTCTCTCTTGCCACCTAATTAACTCTCCCTCCACATCACAACATTACACTTGCATAGTACTCCCTCCGTCCGTCCAACTTAGGAAATTTTCATTTGATGTGGGGATTAAGGAATACTCCCTCCGTCCCTAAATGTTTGTCTCATTTGACTTTTCAAACATTTTAATTTAGTGATTTTGAAGCTTTAATTTTGGTTATTTTTACGAATGCTTTGAAAATTGCCAAAAACTCACAAAAAACGCGTTTTTTGTTAACTTAACAAAAAACGTGTTTTATATTTACGGCTCATTAACCCACAGACCTCACCTCTCTCTCTCTCTACTCTCTCTCTATCCGCATTCGTCTTCTTCACCAACCTTCAATCGTCTTCTTCACCTTCAACCTAGCCTCTCCCTCCGGCCAAACCTTCCTCTCTCCGATCTCAAGACCAACCAGAGACCTCCCTAAATCCCTCGGCGTCGTCCTCATCAACCAAATCAATCGGCAACCTCCTCCAACCAATTCGCCGGCCAACCTCCTTCAACACCAATCTAACCTCCTTCAATTCCCTCCTTCTCCGATCCCAACACCAACCGGCGAACAATCCAATCCAACCCAATCAACCGCAATTCACCCAGAAACTAAGCCCGTTGACAACAACCGCGTCCCTCAATCCTCCTTGCTCTAAACCAATTCGTCGTTATTCCCTTGAATCGCAACCCGAGATCGGAAATTGAACGGATTGTGAAACGCATATTTGGCGGGCCATTGTTTTGTTTTGATTTTAAGGTGTGAAGGATTGGATTGTGAAGATATGAAGAAATGTGTGTCTCGCAAGTGAAGTGAGAAAGAGATAAGGAGTACCAAAATCAAGTGCCGGTCCGTGTAAAATAGAGTGTCGGTTGGTATATAACAGAGTGCCGTTAAGTGTATAATCAAGTGCCGCCGTGTAAAATAGAGTGCCGGTTGGTATATAACAGAGTGCCTGTAGCTGTATAATCAAGTGCCAGCCGTGTAAAATAGAGTGCCAGCCCATATTTTTTGAATGCCAAAGCAAAAATGATTATCGCTTTTTTGAGTGCGCCTCGTGTATTTGAGTGCCAGCAGTACGTGATTTTGAATGCCGCTCATGTTTTTGAATGCTGCGCTTGTATTTTTGAGAGCCAAAGAAAATATTAGTGTAACAAAGTGCCAGTGTTAGTTGACAGAGTGTCGGTGTGAAGAGTGCCGGTTCATGTATATAAAAGTGCCCGTGTAAAAGTGCCGGTGCCGGTTTAACAAAGTGCCGTTGCCGCTTACACCGGCACTTTGTTAAATTGGTACCGACACTTTTTCACCGGCAATTTGTGATACATGAATCGGCACTTTATCACACCGGCAGCTTTGTTAAATGTACACCGGCATAAACGGAAACCAAGAATTACAAAAATGTCACCGTTTATTTTGAACATGGTTGCCAGTATTTACAAAATTGCCACCGCTTAATTTGAAAACACGTTTTTTCATATCTTAAGAAAAAACTAGTTTTTTATAAGACCAACTCTTGAAAATTATTGATAATATACACCGCCGTTATGTAATACTCCGTCCCTAAATGTTACAAGTTTTGAAAATTTAGTGATTTTGAAGCTTTAATTTTGAAAATGAGACTAACTTTTTGGGACAAAGGAAAAGAAAAAATGAGATAAACATTTAGGGACGGAGGGAGTACTATTATAATATTAGAAGAGAAAATGAGTGGAGGATGTGTTGTGAGTGTGAAAAATTAAATAGGAGAGAGAATGAGTGGGATAAATAGTGATGGAATTATTGTTGTGAGTATGACAAGTGGGTCCCATTTAATATAAAAGTAATATAAACTTTCTATTTTGGGCCGTCCTAAATTGGGTGGGACGTTCAAAATGGCAAAACGTCCTAAATCGGACGGGACGGAGGGAGTATATAAAATCCTCATCTCCACCTCCTCCTTCTCCATTCCATCCACCTGATCTTAAATCACTTGCATGTTCTCTCGTTTTCTACCTTCTCCAAGAGTCTTAGCCGCCACCGCCACCGCCACCTTCACCTTCACCTTTCACTGTCCTCGTTTTATGTTGTGAATATGGCCCTCCACACCCAAGCAAACCTACAAGAATAATTAGTGCACACAAACCAAGCACAAGAAATCAACGAAACAGAAAAGAACACAAGAAATTGTTAACCCTGGGCCACCAAATTGATTGGCTACGTCTGGGGGCACTACCAAGCCAGGATCTTGCACTATGTATGTAAAATATGTTGTTACAATGAATAAAGGGGCGGAACATTGCTTTATATATGCCCAAGAAAGTATAAAACCAAACCCTAGCTTAAGCCCAGAAAACGCATTAAGCCCACGAACAAATTTCCCTCGCCGCCCTCGAGGCGCCCGCCTCAAGGTGCTCAAGCGGCCGCCCGGAAATTGCTCCAAAACCATGCCTTCCTTCGAGCTCGAGGCGCCCGCCCCAAGCATGGCCATGCGCCCGCCTCAAGCAAGTGATGCCAACGCCAAGATTACGTTACGCGAGGCGCCCGCCCCATCCCGTGTGATGCGCCCGCCTCATACCGGCCTCCTAGAAACGACGAAGGTTGGTCCCTATCTCAACAATCTCCCACCTAGAGATCAACCGCATATACAAGCCCCGTATCCGTTCTTCAACTCATCCTTGGTGTCCTCCTACGCTCACCTCGATCATGGTAGTGCCATCCTCCTCTCTCATTCTTCAAGCCCACCGCTTTCAGACAGCCTTCAACTTCTCAAGGTTCACAACCTTTGTCAACATGTCACCGGGTTCTCCGATCCCAATATCTTCTCAAGCCACAAAGTCTTCTCCTCCAAGAGATGTCTCGATATAGTGAAACCTCGCTCAATATGCTTCGTCCTCGAATGAAACGCCGGATTCTTTGCCAAGTGAATTGCACTCGACTGTCACCGTAGAGAATATTACCACTTCGCGTCTTCCCAAGTTCACCCAAGAAGTTCGTTGTACTCAAACCATCTCTTTACTTGCTTCCGTCACACGCCACATATTCTCGCTTTCCGCAGCCGATCGAGCCACGATCTTTTGTAACTTAGAAGCCCAAGAAATAGCCGTACCACCCAATGTAAACACATAGCCCGTAGTACTCCTTCTTCTTTTATCAAGATCACTTGATGCCAAGTCCGCATCAACATAACCCGCTAACACCACTTCCTTGCTTGAAAAACATAGAGCCTTACCAGCATTCTTCAAGTATCGTAGGATCCACTTAACCGCTTCCCAATGTTGCTTTCTGGATTGCCCATGAACCGGGCTGACTACTCCCACCGCATGTGCAATGTCCGGCCTTGTACACACCATTGCATACATGAGACTCCCCACAGCTGAAGCATATGGAGTTCTCTCCATCTTGTCACGCTCTTCCTTGTCCCTAGGCGAGTCTTTCTCGGATAACTTGAAATGCAAACCCAATGGTGTCCCCGTTGGTTTTGCCCCTTCCATACAAAATCTTGCCAAGACTTTCTCAACATATTCTGCTTGCGAAAGAACCAATCTACCCGACTCCCTATTCCGGTCAATCCGCATGCCTAAGATTTTCCTTGCCTCTCCCAAATCCTTCATCTCGAACCGTTCTGACAACTGAGTCTTCAACCTGTTTACCTCTCTACTGCTAGAGCCCGCTATTAACATGTCGTCCACATATAACAGTCAGATAATATACCCATTGTCCGTGTTCTTGAAGTAGCAACAATGATCCGCCTCACATCTGATAAAATCAATGTCGTGCATGAATCCGTCAAACTTCCTGTACCACTGCCTAGGAGCTTGTTTAAGGCCATACAAGCTCTTAGTCAATCTGCAAACTAGCTCCTCATTACCCTTAGACAAGTAACCCTCTGGTTGTGCCATGTAGATCTCCTCCTCCAAATCCCCATGAAGAAAGGCAGTCTTCACATCCATCTGTTCTAGCAAAGAAGTCATCCGCCACTACTATCCCCGTAACCATTCTGATAGTGGTCATCTTCACAACCTGAGTGAACACTTCGGTGTAGTCAATACCATACTTCTGCTAACCCTTTAACAACCAGTCTTGCCTTGTAACGCTTGCTACCGTCTGCTTCCTCCTTGATCCCGTAAACCCATTTGTTATGCAGCCTTTCTTCCCCTTAGGTAGTTTGGTCAACTCCCAAGTTTTGTTAGCCTTCAATGAGACCATCTCATCATCCATCGCAGCCTTTCCACTTGTCACAAAGCACACTACGAACTGCCTCCGCATAACATTCCGGTTCCCCATTATCTGTCAACAACAAATAATAATTCGAAGGAGTATACCTGTCAGGTGATCCACGCAATCTGTTGGATCTACGCAGCGGAATATCTGGTTCTGGAGTATGTGGTTCATCTTCAATGACCTCCTGACCATGGTCAACATGAACCGCCCCGCTCCCACCCGAGTCCGGAATATCAACCTCTACAACCTCCGGTTCCGAACTAGTGTCATCGATGCCCCCTTTCTATCCTTGTACAAAACCTGTTCATTGAATACCACATCTCGACTACGAATAACCTTATGGTTTTTATCATCCCAAAATTTATACCCGAAGTCATCCCCGCCATACCCAATAAACGTACACTTAACAGATTTAGCATCTAATTTAGTTCTTTCAGCAGAGTCAATATGAACATAAGAAACGCAGCCAAATACGCGAAGAAAGGACAGATTTACTGCTTGCCACTCCAAGCTTCCTCTCGGAATTCCATTCCCAATGGAACCGACGGTCCCCTATTGATCAAGAAAGCCGCCGTGTCAACCGCATATGCCCGTAACGTCTTCGGAAGTCCACACTTCAATCTCATACTTCTAGCCCGCTCGTTCAAAGTCCCGTTCATCCTTTCGCTACCCCGTTGAGTTGTGGAGTCTTCTTTGGAGTTCTTCTCCATGCGAATACCATTCGCAGACAATATTCCCTAAACTCAGTAAGCTCATACTCCCCACCATTGTCTGATCTTAAGCACTTAAGCTTAAGTCCCGTTTGATTCTCCACCAAAGCCCTCCACTTCTTGAACACCTCGAAAGCCTCATCTTTCCCCTTCAAGAAATAGACCCAACCTTCCTTGTAGAATCATCAATGAAAGTCATGTAATATGACGCACCACCCGTAGATGTAACCTGAGATGGACCCCACAAGTCCGTGTGAACCAATTCCAACTTTGCTTCCCTCAATCCCCTACCCGTCCTTGAGAAATTACTTCTCCCTTGTTTGCCAAACATACAATCTTCGCAGATCCCCACGTTGACTGTCTTCAAACCCGTAGTAGACCCTTGGAACAAAGTACCTTCATCCCTGTCTCACTCATGTGACCCAATCGACAAGGCCACAAATCAGCATCACCCTTGGCCGCCGCCACCGCAATACTATCCTTCGTGTTGTTCGCCAAATACAAAGTACCCTCCTTATTACCCCGAGCGATCTCACAATCCTCCTTGGTAATAACCCAGCCTCGGCAGCTCGAAAGTCACCTTGTAACCCTCATCATCCAACCGCCCAACCGAAAGTAAGTTCTTCTTCAAACCCGGAATGTGTCGAACCCCGTTCGGATGTAGAACCTTCCCGTCCGATGCTCCTATTCTCGACATCCCCCTTCCCCTTGATTTCCAAAGGCTCCCCATCGCCTAGATAGACCTTCCCAAAATCACCGGAAGTATAATTCTCCATCTCTTCCTTATGCCCGCAAGAGTGGAATGATGCCCCGAATCCAAGACCCATGATTCTAGTGCACTACTAACACTCAGAACCGGTACATCGTCACCTTCGACCTTTGCCACATTCGCCCGATTGCCCTTACGATTAGGACAATCCCTTTTGAAATGTCCCAACTCCTTACAATAGTAGCACCGAACGTAACCCTTTGCAACCTTTGGTTTGTTCTCCACAGCTTTGACCTTACCACTCACAACGTTCTCCCTTGATTCGGTCCTTCCTGTTTGCTAGTACCCGGCTTCCCTACTAGTAGTAGCCAAAGCCGATCCCGAAGCACTTGATGTCCCCAACTTTTTCATGCGATTTTCTTCACCTAAAAGAAAGTCTTTAACATCATCATACTTCAATTTATTCTTACCTGCCGAAGCGTTGATTGCAGCCACCGTTCCGCTCCAACTTGCCGGTAAAGAAGCTAGCAACAGACATGCATGAACCTCGTCATCGAACTTGATCGCCACCGCAGCCAATGAATCTATGACATCCATAAACTCATCAATGTGTTTAGCCAAGGATCCTCCCTCTTGCATCTTGAGACTACCCATCTTGCGTATCAAATCAACCTTATTTGGCAGCAGACGGAGTTTCAAATCTCTCAAGAAGATAATCCAATAGCTCCTTGGTGGTTGTAGCCTTCTTGGTAGTCTTCGCGATCCACTTTGACAAAGTAGATCTCACCACCCCTAAAGCCTTCCGATCCATGAGTTCCCATTCTTCCCGATCTTCGTCTTCCGGTTTGACTCCCTTCGTAGGCTTGTAGAGATCTTTGTTGTACAAGAGATCTTCAATCTCGCATCCTCCAATATCCGAAATCGACCCATCGAATTTCTCCACCGCTTGTTTGTCCTTGCCCATTCTTGATTGCTTGAAACAACTCCCTTGATCCTAAACCAAGAGCTCGATACCGCTTGTTGTGAATATGGCCCTCCACACCCAAGCAAACCTACAAGAATAATTAGTGCACACAAACCAAGCACAAGAAATCAACGAAACAGAAAAGAACACAAGAAATTGTTAACCCAGTTCACCAAATTGATTGGCTACGTCTGGGGGCACTACCAAGCCAGGATCTTGCACTATGTATGTAAAATATGTTGTTACAATGAATAAAGGGGCGGAACATTGCTTTATATATGCCCAAGAAAGTATAAAACCAAACCCTAGCTTAAGCCCAGAAAACGCATTAAGCCCACGAACAAATTTCCTTGGCCGGCCTTGAGGCGCCCGCCTCAAGGTGCTCAAGCGGCCGCCTGGAAATTGCTCCAAAACCATGCCTTCCTTCGGAGCTCGAGGCGCCCGCCCCAAGCATGGCCATGCGCCCGCCTCAAGCAAGTGATGCCAACGCCAAGATTACGTTACGCGAGGCGCCCGCCCCATCCAGGTGATGCGCCCGCCTCATACTGCTCCTAGAAACGACGAAGGTTGGTCCCTATCTCAACATTTTATTCCGGCCATCTCCACACCAACCCTTATCAACAACTGCCCCAGACCCATCACCAGCATATCGGTCAGAATGGCTTCCGGCGCCGGCGACAAATTCCCACCACAAAAGCAGGAAACCCAACCAGGAAAGGAGCATGTCATGGACCCTACTCCTCAGACTACCCGAGGTGAATACAAGCCTGCTAATAAGCTTCAAGTGCGTATCATTCTGATTCATCCATCCTTTATATACTCCCTTCGTCGGTCTCCTTTTTTTTTTCCATCGTTAGTTTGAATGAATTTTAATCAATAATTTAGGCTACTTTTAATTTTTCAAGAATCTAAAAATTATTTTTGATAATACTAATAATTGTGTAACCGTAACAAGCTTAGATTTTCGTTAGGATAAAAATATCGTAAATCATTCCTTTTGGGGACAATATGGTATTAATTGTTTCCTTTGTTAAATGATGTATGTGTACAATTATAGGGCAAGGTGGCGCTCGTGACCGGTGGTGACTCGGGTATCGGTCGAGCAGTATGCCACTGCTTTGCACAGGAAGGGGCAACTGTGGCTTTCACATATGTGAAAGGCCAGGAAGACAAAGATGCACAGGACACCCTTCAAATGATAAAGCAGGTCAAATCCTCCGATGCCAAGGACCCTATTGCCGTACCAACTGACTTGGGTTACGACGAAAATTGCAAGAGGGTTGTTGATGAGGTTGTCAATGCATTTGGAAAGATTGACATCCTTGTTAACAATGCAGCAGAGCAGTATGAATCAACCACGATTGAGGAGATCGATGAGCAGAGGCTTGAGAGGGTGTTTAGGACTAACATCTTCTCTTGCTTCTTTGTCACTAGGTAACTCCATCTAAACTTGCTTATTTTTTTACATGCATTTCTCAAATTTGATGGATTTGGGACTCTGATGCAGCGGCAAATTTGTTGATCCACTAGATCAAATTTATCTATATTTGTCTTTGGTGCCCAGTGGTAGATTTCTTGACCCCAAATAATCTCCACTATGCATTTCAAAAACGGAGCAAATTTGACCAAATTTGGGGAACGTATGTGAAGCAGTAAATTTGTTCCTGCAACAGTTAATGACACTTTTTGGTCTAAACTCATTTGATGTATTGTAGGCATGCATTGAAGCACATGAAGGAGGGAAGCTCTATAATTTGCACCACCTCGATCAATGCCTACAAAGGCAATGCATCCTTGCTTGACTACACATCCACCAAGGGTGCAATTGTGGCATTCATCAGGGGGCTGTCACTGCAGCTGGTGAGCAAGGGGATACGTGTTAATGGCGTGGCCCCTGGGCCAATTTGGACTCCATTGATTCCGGCTTCATTTAGTGAAGAGAAGGTTAAGAGCTTTGGGAGTGAAGTGCCTATGAAGAGAGCAGGGCAGCCATCTGAGGTTGCTCCGTCCTATGTTTTCCTTGCCTCTAATGCGGATTCGTCGTATATCAGTGGGCAAGTTATCCATCCTAATGGCGGCGCAGTTGTCAATGCTTAGAGAAGTTGCTATGGACTAATATTACGGGTTGTGGTGTTTGTTTATATGTGAATAAGGGTCAGCTTGTTCTGTGTCAAGGAGTCTGTAAATGTTAGCTGCTGTATCCACTTCAACTTGAGTACGTGGTTCTTTTTTTTTTTTTTTGTGGACCGTCTTTTGTTCATGGTCGATCAACCTTGTGAGTTGTGATAGGGTTGATATAGTAAGGATGAAGGGAGAATGGCTGAAGTGTATGGTTCCTTGTGAATACCGCCGTCAATTTTGGATAGTTCCATTCCGTCATATAAATGGTGTTAGGCCTAATTGGTTGAAAAACGGACTAGTAGCCTGATTAAATTTTTTTTTCAAACATCTTTATAAAATAGCCAATTAACATATTACAAGCTAAATTGGTAGTAATCAGTTATGCAGCGAATACAATATTATTGATTTACTCACACAAGATGATCGGTTAAGTAAAGAGGTTTCAAATAAAAGCAAGTTAAAATATCATGCAAGTTATATATTTTAATGAAAAAAACAAAAAAAAGTTTATAGGATTCAAAGGTTGTAATCGGTGATAGAGTTCAATCAGTTATAAGAACAAGAAATAATGAACAAACAAATAAGGGGACATGATTATTTAGAAAGGTTCACAGTATTAAATAACTGCTACGTCTTTTATCAAGTTTGGTCAAAACTTAGATTTGAGTAAAGGTGCTGAACAGAATAAAAGTGACGAGTTAGGTCTAGCGAGTAAAGCCCAATCATTTATTTATTATTGCCACCACATTCTCAGTGGACTAGGGCCAATTATTACCAGGCCCAAGGTCTATCAATATCAACATGATCGGTCGATCTAAGCTCATTGTCCGACCTACGAGGTCCCGACCTAGCTTGGCCCGACCTAACGATCCAGATGTTATTCGGGTACGGCCCATCCTATCCATCGCCCAGTCGACCTAGACCCAACAGGCGACCTCGACCTACATCGTTACATCGATCTACAGAGTCCTGGCGTACCTACAATTCTTTACGTAACAAGACTCCCTACGAATCAGGAGTTATTATGGATAAGATCTCTAATCACGTATCTATTCCACAAATTAAGGGATTTTATGCAATCCTACCACAAACAAATACAACTCTCATCAACAACTATAAATACAAGGCAACATCAACCGTTCCAAGGTAATTGCTTCTTATTATTTTGAATACATCTGTTCATTATAATATTTGAGCTTTCATACACCATACTTACTCTCACGCCCAAGGGTCTTCGTCGGAGACCATTCCGGCTAGTCGTGGGTTCTGTGTTTCAGGTCAAGAAGCCAAGTGATTAGTCTTGCTGATAGGACGGAGATTGATAAGGTGATTCTTGCAAAGACGCTTGATTCCATTGTCGGGAATCGTGCGTACTTGACCTCGAAAATCCTTACAACCCTCAATCATGGTAACTTCTGATTGACACGTTTCTGAGGCCTCTGACGAGCACAACGAGGGAAATACTGGTGCCAACGCGAACGCTGGAAATCGCAATGCTAACATGCCTCCTCTTCCTCCACTTCGTCCTCATGCAAGGGCGACACGTTCTAATAGTATTGCTGATGGAAGAGGACTGCCTGATAACAGGAGAGAGAAAAGGCCCATAGCCGACCAAGGAGTCCAACCTCCTCCAAAGCGTCCCCAAGCAGAGCAAATGGCTGCAGGCGACAGACCAGGTCCCTCAACCAATCCCCTCAGTAGAAAGGAGATGCTGGTAGAGCGAGCTAGAATTCTTGCAGAGTTATTGGCTATGGAGGAAGAGCCCGAGCAAGAGGAAAGGAGGTCGGAGAGGGTAGCTCCCTCCCAGGTTTCTAACAGGCAGCCCGGCGGAAGTGCTACCCAAAGTGGAAGTTCCAGGCAAAATGGCAAGCGGCAGATTGTGCCTCATTCGTACCCATATTCCAGTTCCACCTGACGACTTGAGAAGTCATCTCAATACGAACAGAGAGAAGGAGGCGGAGTCGGAACTGAGGCGACAAAGGGAAGCTGAGAGAAACAGGCCTAGATCGCCTGCTAGAACTGAGAGGTCGCAGTCTCACAGAGATAGGAATGGGTGCAGGTCGCCAATCAGAGAGGAAAGGCGCAGGTCGCCTGTCAGACAGGAAAGGCGCAAGTCGCCAGTTAACTCTGTAAGGTCGCCCTCTCACAGGGATAGAAGGAGCAGAGAGATAACTCCCCCTAGGAGTGGCAGGCACAGAGTCAACTCGAGGAGGGAGCCTCACCGTGAGGAAAGACAAAGATCCAACGACGTCTCCCATGCTAAGGACGACAGGCCAGATGCTAGGGAATGGCTACTGTGGAAAAAAAAGTTTGAATAGTGGGAAGCCGACAAGAAAGAGGATGCTGGAAAGGGCGAACGAGACGATTTTACTCTTCGACTCTTGTCCAAGGAGTTTCTCGACCGTCGACCTCCTCAAGGCTTCAGATTATCCATCCTAGAAAAATATTCGGGTTCAACCAATGCCAAGAGCCATATACAGCATTTGGAGGCCACTATGTGTTTTGTCTCCAATGAGGACGACATGATATGTAAGGCACTAACTAGCACTCTCACTGGGGCAGCTCTCACCTGGTTTAATGGTTTAGCACCAGGTTGCATTTCGACGTGGTATTACATGAGAAAGAAATTTTTAGATCGCTTCTTGACGTCTGGAGCTCGAAAGATGACAATCACCGACTTGAATAACTTGGTACAGGGAAAGAACGAAAGCTCAATGAGCTATTATACCAAATTCAAGGAAATGGTCGACCAGATTGAAGAGGACCTGATGGACAGGGAGGTAATCAATTGTTTCAGAAATGGGATAACTTCTGCAGATTTGGACTACGAGCTGACAGTCCGGACCGTGACTACCCGAAAAGAACTGTTCGAGAAGGCTTACAATGTAGCACTGGCTGAAGAGAGAAAGGAGAAGAAGAATGGAAAAGGCCCCAAGTCTGAGGTCGTTGATTCTGATAAGAAGGACCCAGCCAAGAACGGTGGGAATAACAAGAATGGTAAGAACAGAACTAGGGCAACTGAGAAAGTGCCTGAAGCTTTCACTCCTTTAACAGTGAGTCGTACTGAGATCCTCAACACTGTCGAGCTAGGCCCTCCTGTCCCTATGAACCCAACAAATAAGTTCAGAAGGGATAACAGAAAGTACTGTGACTACCACAAAGATACGGGCCACACTACGGAAGATTGTATGAGCTTGAAACGCATCATTCAAAAGTGGGTCGACAGTGGGAGACTCGACATGTATGTAAAGAGACCTCAGCAGGGTGGTGGTGAGCGAGCTGCTGGTGGACAGCAAGAGCCAAGACAGCCTAGATTGAATTTGGGGGTTATTACGGAGCAAGCAAACAACACCGCCCTAAAACACAAGATATTCCAGCTTAACAAGGCCCCTCATGTGCCACCTAGAAGCTACATCAGGGATGAGATGATAAGTTTCTACCCAGACGAGCTGGCGACTAATGCAGCGGCTAGAGAGCAAGTTCTCGTTATCCCAGGTTTAATTGATAGGTGTACGACGAGCAGACTCTTGATAGACACGGGGGCCTGCAAAGATATTCTGTTTAACAAGATGTTCAAGGAGATGGGACTCTCAAAGGAGCAGCTCGAACGTTATGATGGTAGACTGGAAGGCTTCACCAACCACAGGGTCGATGCCAAAGGACAGATCGAGTTGGACATCGACATAGGACAACATCCTTACAGGGTCGTCTCCAAGGTAAAATTTATTGTCATTGTTGTGAATAGTGATTATGCAGCTATTTTGGGTATACCTGGCCAGGTCGCACTTGGAATGGTGGCCTCAATCCCCCATCAACGAGTTAAGTTCCCAACGCTAGCTGGAGTCGGCTGTGTACGAAGTACAGCTCGAGAATATCTGGATCATGTCCTTCGAACGAGGAAGAAGAGGGAGTTAGAGATTGAAACAGCTGAAGGGTACTTAAAGATGTCAAAGTCAGTCACCACAACTTCTCGACTATCTACGATCACCTGCGTGGAAGAGGCGACCTATCGCTCATATGACGAGGTCATGACTGAGTCGACACGTCCCTCCGAAATCACCATGGTCGATTCAGATGCAGTTATGGTCGACCAAGTCTTCATAGGTGAACTATGCCTATAGATTGACAATAACTCGGGGGCCACCACCAGTGAGATCGCAGCTGAGCTAGATGACATGATCGTTGAAGAAGCTCCACACTTGGGGGCCAAAGAAAGACAGATTACAGTTTAGAGATGGTCCGGAGCTGAAAGTTGTGGACTAGCTAGAGGCAGTGATAACAAATCCTTCTTATCCCGAGCAAAAAATTCAGATTGGAAAGCAGTTGTCAGATGAGGAAAGAATAGAGATCGTCGAGCTACTAAAGGAGAGCACTGATGTTTTTGCCTAGCGAGTAGAGGACATGAAAGAGATAAAGGAAGAAGTCGGTGTTCACAGGTTGGAAGTCAACCCGACCATGAAGTACAAAGCACAGAAACTGAGAAGCTTCGCTCGTGACAAAGAGGAGGCAATAAAACTTGAGGTACAAAAACTTTTGAGCGCAGGTATCATCAAGGAAGCTACTCATACCACCTGGCTAGCTAATGTGGTCATGGTGAAGAAATCTAATGGCAAGTGAAGGATGTGTGTCGACTTCACCGACTTAAATTTGGCCTGCCCCAAAGATAGCTACCCCCTGCCTCATATTGACAAGCTCGTTGACTCTATAGCTGGGCACACCACTTTAAGTTTCCTCGATGCCTATTCAGGTTATCATCAGATCAAGATGCACGAGGATGATGTTGTGAAGACGGCTTTCCAAGATGTTGGGGGTATTTACTGCTACAACATGATGTCGTTCGGGTTGAAGAATGCAGGAGCGACCTACCAGAGGATGGTGAATAAGGTCTTTGCTTCACAAATTGGCCGAAACATGGAGGCCTACGGCGACGATATTGTCATCAAAACAAAGGCCGGACGTCACGTGGTCGACCTAAAGGAAACGTTCGCCAATTTACGAGCAAACGACATGAAGCTTAACCTGAGTAAATGTGTATTCGGAGTAGCAGCTGGCAAATTACTTGGTTTTATGGTGTCACATCGAGGCATTGAGGCAAATTCGGAGAAGATCAAGGCTTTGGTCGACATGCAAGAGCCCACAAGTATCAAGGAGATGCAGCGACTTAATGGTAGGGTGGCAGCCCTAGGTCGCTTTATAGCCAAGTCGGCAGAAAGATCTCTCCCCTTCTTCAAATCGTTGAGGGGGAGGAAAAACTTTGAGTGGACGGCCGAATGTCATTCGTCATTCCAACAGCTCAAGGAGTATCTTGCTACTCCACCTTTATTGAGTAGCCCGGTTGTTGGGTAAACTTTGTTCGTGTATTTATATGTGGGCGACCAATCTGTGGCTGCTGTTCTGGTTAGTGAGGAAGAAGGGCTTCAGAAGCCCGTATATTACGTTAGCAAGGCTTTATCCGACGTTGAGGGTAGATATTATAATGCGGAGAAGGACGCTTATGCCTTGGTCTTAGCATCCAGGAAGCTATGAGCTTATTTTTTAGCTCACCCCATTGTCGTGCTCACTAATGCACCCTTGAGAAAGATCCTGCACAAGCCGGAAAGTTCAGGTCGCTTACTCAACTGGTCAATTGCTCTTACGGAATTAGACATCGAGTATCAGCCTCAAAAGGCATTGAAGGCTCAAGCCTTGGCAGATTTCTTGGTCGAGCTGACGTTCACCAAAGAAGATAGCGAGGTGAGAGCTTAGAAGAAGAAAGCTAAGGGAAAGAAATCAGAGCCCCAGCCCGTCACTAATCTACCTGATGATTGCTGGAAAGTGTACTCCGATGGTTCGGCAACAAGGAATGTTAGTGGAGCTGGGATTGTATTGATTGAGCTAGAATCAGGGACGATCTACGAGGAAGCATTGAGATTCAAGTTCAAAGCTTCTAACAATCAGGCAGAATACGAAGCTTTGGTCGCAGCTATCGAATATGCCAAATGTTTTGGAGCGACCAAGATTATGGCATATTGTGATTCCCAGCTGATAGTCAACCAGGTCAGAGGAGAGTACGAGGTGCTGAACCTCACTTTGATCAAATATTGTGACCTGGTGAAAGAATTAATAAAGGACTTGGAATTCTGGGAAATTCAGAGGATTGGTCGAGAGGATAACGAATTGGCCGACCTACTCTCGAAGCTAGCTACGTCAAATGAACCACACAAGGAACCAATCTCCTACCTCGAGCATCCAGCGTACGAAAGGGTTCAAATTCAGTGCGTGGAAGATACCTTGAGAAATTGGGTTTACGACAAGTGCTGGATCGAGGAAATGAGAGCATACTTGGAGACGGGCGAGCTCCCTGAGGACGAGAAAGCAGCTCGAGCCATAAAAAAGAAGGCTCCGAGATACGTTATTCAAGGAGACATGCTATTCAAGAGGTCATATACTAAGCCATTATTAAGATGCATTCACCCTCAAGAAATCACTCAATTAATGCACGAGGTGCATAGTGGGGTTTGTGGTGGACACCCGGGGGCCAGAACTTTAGCTGACAAGTTGATCACTTTGGGTTACTACTGGCCACACATGAGAGCTGATGCCCATGACTTCGTTCAACAATGTGACCAGTGTCAGAGATTTTCCAACCTGCCTCATCTACCTACGACTGAGCAAACTCCGGTGATAGCTACTTGTGGGGCGTCGATTTGATTGGACCCTTCCCACCCGCCCGTGGAAACTGCAAGTATGTGATCGTGGCTATTGATTATTTCACAAAGTGGGTCAAAGCAAAGCCACTAGCTATAATTACAGAGTAAAACGCCATCAACTTTATTCATGACTTCATTTGGTGCCGTTTTGGAATACCTCGACCTATTGTGTCGGACAACGGGCTGCAATTCTCCCGAGCTTTCGAAGAAGAAATGAATCGAGTAGGGGTAAAACATTGGCAATCATCTGTCGCCTATCCTCAAGGTAATGGGCAAGCTGAAGCTGCGAATAAGCTTGTCCTATCTGCAATTAAGACGGGATTGGTTGGTCGACGTAGCAACTGGTTGGACGAACTCCCCCTTGCTCTTTGGGCAGTTCGCACAACCATTCGGGGGCCTACGGGGGAAACCCCATTCGCTCTTACATATGGATCAGAGGCCATGGCACCGGCCGAGCTGCGATTTCCTACAGCCAGAGTAGTTTTCTTCGACCAAGAGCAGAACGACTCCAACAGATTGATCGACTTGGATTTGATTGACGAGAAGCGAGATACTGCTTACTTATGAATGGTCAACTACAAGCAGAGGACCAAGAGTTATCATGATAAGAAGGTAAAGACGAGATCATTCCAAGTAGGCGACCACGTGCTAAGGAAAATCGAGGCAACAGGAAGGAGAACTCAACAGAACAAGTTATCTCCCAACTGGGAAGGCCCCTACATTGTTACTCAAATTATCAAGGAAGGAACATACATGATCGCCCATCCAGGTGGTGAGGAATTAAAGCACCCATGGCATGCTACTCACCTTATCAAATATTACTTCTAGTTTAGTTTTTTCAGCTTCAAAATTAGTTCAGTTTTCAAGTTTTAGTTTGTTATAGTTCTAGCTCTCCCCTTTTTCGATGTAAGCATGTTTCTACTTCAATAAAAGTTGCAGTTCCACCAAACATTGTGTTACGTTTTATATCGTTATAACAAGCTCGATTCTTAATCAGCTTCGTTCCTTAAATAGGTCCGACATCTAAGTCGACCTCATTCTAACAAGCTCGATTCTTAATCAGCTTCTTTCCTCAAACAGGTCCGACATCTATGTCGACCTCGTTCTAACAAGCTCGATTCTTAATCAGCTTCGTTCCTCAAACAGGTCCGACATCTAAGTCGACCTCTTTCTAACAAGCTCGTCCTTTTGGTCAGCTTCGTTCCCTTAAACGGATTCGACTCTTAGTCAATCTCGTTTTCAAAAAACTGTACAAGTATAAGGTCGACTGTGCTATCAACAAAACCAGTTCGATCGAAAGCTTATAACGACTTATTTATCCAATTAAATCTAGCTCGACATATATTCATGCTAAAATCAAAAGCATAAGATTCAAAATGTCAAGGGTCAGCTATGATTAAATAAAAGCTTAGACCCCCAAAATGGGCCAGAACTAGAGCAAACATAAAGTTACGAGTTAGAATGCCTCCCAAAAACTGGGCCAAGGCATCAACATTCACAAAGCAAAAATAAAGATTGTTTGGGACTTGTTCATTACATAACCATTCAAATTAAAGTCAAGTAGATAGATCGGCTTCGACTTGTCCACTTGTGGTAGCTCGATCTTCCACATTTCCTTCCTGCTGTGAGAGATCAATGGGTTTACCTGACTCGGAGAAACCCTTCCGGGGAGTATCACCTTCAAACGCCAACTCGTCTGCCTCCATCTCCTCCAAAAGATTATTAAAATTGATGTTATCAACAGGAGGAGGAACCCAAGGTTCTGCTGCCATGTCTGCGTCATTCTGGGCAATGGTAGCCAAGTCATTCTTGTTTTGGTAGAAAAAACAATAGAGTAGAATCTTAACTTTGATTAGTATGTGGATTGGACAATAAGGAGGGGACTGTGGAATTCGACTATGTGGAACAAAAGCACGAAAAAGAGATAATGACACCACGATTTGTTAACGAGGAAAACCTTAGAGGTGACAACCTCTTTGGAAAAAACCCCGGGAGTTAGGTCTCCAACCTTAAAAGTTTCACTATAATGATCACGAATACAACTTTGGAAGATAATGGAGAGGATTACAAGAGCTTGTGTGTAGAGTGTGTGCGTGTGAGCCTTAGTGTGTTCCATCTCCATTTCCCCTTATATATAAATAAGTATGAAGCAGTTAATACGGTTCCTACAATCTCGGGATTTTGGCTTATCCTTTCAACCTCCGTGAGACTAAGTCGCCCTAGCTGTTGAAGGTCCATTTGAACGTCTTTGGAGAATATCCCGCATTCCTCTCTTAATTACTGAAAAATAAGAATAAGAATATTAGGAAATATTGAATAAGTAAATATTAAAACAATACTTACGAGTAATGACATCTTGATATGCGGGGATCAAGCTGAAGATGTCACCATGTTGAAAAATACCCACAACAATTTGTCCCCAAAAACATTTGACTATGCTTTGGCAGCGAAGAGGCAAAATGTTTTTCTTTAAATTAATTGTTCAAGCGCACGCTCTGCACTGATGGGATGTTTTTAGGAATACGTGGCGTCAAATGGACGGTTGGGGAGAAAGTGCAGGAAAGTAACTTTTTGAAAAAGAATCATTTTTCTTTTTAATAACCGCTTGGTAAGATCATTTAGACTTCTCAAATCTTCTTTTTCACCTCCATTGGCCTACGGCGCCGTTCATCTTCAAGGTAAAACTTCTCCGTTTCTCACCTTCTTCCTTTGCTTATTTTTCTCCTTTTGCTCTGTCAACCATGGGTAGGACCAGGTGGTCCTCGACCAAAACCAAGAGTGTCCCAACCCCACAAGGCCCCAAAGAAATTAGTCTCGATGACTTCGTTTGCGAAAACCTTCTTGCAAAACCAGACGAAGAGACTTGCTTATTTAGTGATTCCCAAATAGAGTCCATGAAACAACAATGCTACTTCCCAAATGTTACAATTTTTCATCCTTTTTCCGTGAAGCTTAGGTCTGATTATGTTTACCGCAAATGGATCTGTTTCTTTGAGTATCCTTTTCTTCTAGGGTTCAGCTACCCTTTTCCTTTGTTGGTTTTACGAGTTCTTCCAAAAACCCAACTCGCTTATGCTCAACTGATGCCGATGGCTTGGCGAGTTTTTGCTTTTGTCATTAAAATGAATCGAGAAAATGGACTAAACCTAGGGCTCCATGAAATCGCATATTCGTACGACCTTCAACCCTTTGGTTCCAAAAGATACCTTTTTAAAAAGAGGTCAGGTAGAAGTTCCTTGATGAGCACCACATCTTCCAATGATAGGGGATGGAAGAATAGATTTTTCTTTGTTGATAGGACGTCTATTGGAGAAAAGGATGAGATATCGAGCCAATGGAACAAGGGAGGTACTTAAATTCTTACTTTTGTGACTTCCTGTTCTTGAGACAAACTGAATTGTAATTGTTCTTGCTTTTATGCAGATATCGATTGGGGAGAATTGCTTCCACTGCTGAAGACACTCTAACCAAGATTGAAGAATTTTTCGGGCTCCCTCCAGATAAGAGATCTCCTAAGGGTTTGTTGGAAGCATCTTCGACTATCCCGGAAGACCTAAAGGCCTCTACTTCTGCAATTATGTCCACCGGTAAGCATAGTGTCTCTTTACCTTTGCTAATTGTTATCAATTTGATGCGTTATTCTTTGTTGACAATATCTATATGTCCATGCGGTCTCAAAACCGGTAGTTTCGGGATCGACTTTGACCTTGATGATATTGAGGCTATGTTCACCGAGCACATTGTTAAGATTGAAATGAAACCTCCACACTGCCCCTAAGAAGATTCCTGTGCCGGATGAGAGCATAGGTATTGGCTCTAGGGTAAGGAAGAGAGAAGCGATTCAAGAGGAGGTGGTTGAAGTTGAAGATACTTTTGAAGAAATGTCCGTAGGAGATTTTAAAAAGAAATGTACGAGTTTCACAAGCGGGGTAAGATAATATTAAATGGGTTTGTCTTGTTTCCAAAGTTTTATAAGACCTTTTGATATCGAGTGCATTATTTTACGGGCGGTAGGACTTTTGGAAGGTGCAGTAAAGGAAACGGAGATATTGAAGAAGAAATCCAAGGCGGATATTGCTTTGGTCAAGAAAGAGAAAACAATGTTGGAGAATAAGATAAAAGAGCACGAGAAAACCTTAGAGCAACAAGCTAAGTTCTTTGGCAGAGCAAGAGCAAACGGTAAAGGATTTCTTGAATAGCTTAGCGAAAAGTGAGGATGATCATAACAAAGAGATAGCGGACGTGAAGAATTCACGCAAGCCAGGCTGCGGCAAAAACTGTCTCTCAATGTAAGGTAAAAATTATGAAGGAGTATCAGGAAGGGAAGGCTGATACTTGGGATATCAATAGGGAATGTGCCTATTTGTTTAAGTTGACAGGTGAGGTGACGGATGAAGGCGAGGTGTCGTCAAGTCCGTATGAAGCGATCGTTAAGGATACACCCGTTAGTTGGAGAAGTGAACCCAAATGCAACACCTGCGGCAGAAGCCACCTAAAAAAAAGAAGGTAAAAGAACTTTGCTCTTGGTCTTTTGATGATGTTACTGGGGTGGAATCCCTTAAAACAATTTTTATTTTCGTTTGGTTATGTAATGGGTCCATAAGGACCAAAGACAATCTTTTTTACGTGTTGGGTTGGTCCAACACTTTTGCACTTTTATTGTTGGTGGCTTGGATATTTTATGGTTACTTTAATCTGGTTAACGTTTAGTAGTTTTCAAGCATGTCAAGGCTTGTTTCTTTTTGGATTAGATTTTTCTTTGGATGATTCTTTGTTATGCTCATAAGGTGACATGATAGTATGCCAAAACGGTAGGTACTTAAGATGACACATATATGCCATAAACCGTAGATACTTCAGATGACACGTATATGTCATGACCATAAGAATAATACGTAAGATCAATCATCCAACTGAGTGGGAATGGGTAAGCTATATGAGTTTACCCATATAGGCCCACCCCACACCTCAATTAGAGAGATAACTTGCGCTCCAGGCGAAGGTGTGGTAACCTAACATCTTAAGAAAGAGGTAATTAACTCTTTAAACCTTAGAAGGGATTGTGTACCTTTACTTGAGAAGAGATGGCCAGTCTCTAACGGAGGAGAAAACGTTGTTCTTTGCGCGCATTCGACATGTCCCCATGTAAATATGTCAATACCTCATAAGACAGAAACATGTTAAAACGGACGCCAACTAAGGTTGACGTCTCTCCACAAAGTACGTTAGTGACATCTTAATTTGTAAAGAATTAAAAAGGTGCATAGGAAAAAAGAAAGGTTGCAACGAATTAAAAGACGATCCATACCTGGAAAGATGAGTTCATGGGGAATTCTATTTAAACGTAATACCTTTTAAGATGAATGGCATTCCAACTTCGCGGTATCATTTGGCCATCCAAGGTTGCCAGGCGATATGCTCCTTTCCCGGCTTGTGCATCTATTAGGTAGGGTCCTTCCCATTTTGGGGCGAGCTTGCCTGCATTGGGCTCCTTGGTATTTTGGAATGCCTTTCGTAGGACTAAGTCTCCTACTTGAAACCTTCTAATCCTTACGTTTTTGTTGTAGGATCTGGCTACCCTTTGTTGATATCTTTGCCATGCGAACTTTGGCCATGTCCCTCAGTTCGTCCACGGTATCTAGGTCATGTACCAAGATGTCTTTATTATGTTCAGATGTCAACAAACCGTATCTTGCCGTAGGTACAAGGACTTTTGCCGGAATAACCGATTCGGTTCCAAATACAAGTGAATAGGGGTTTGACCGGTAGCATTCTTAGATGTCGTCTGTCGGCCCATAGAACCATTGGTAACTCTTACGCCCATCGTCCTTTCTTACGGTTCGGTCTCTTTTTAAGTTGCTTATGATTATTTTGTTGCTAGACTCTGCCTGTCCATTGGCTTGAGGGTGAACAGGCGAAGATGTCACCATCTTGACACCCCAAGATGTCAAGAAATCTTGGGTTCTCTTGCTAATGAATTGAGAGCCGTTGTCACAAATTATCTCTGATGGTATTCCAAATCGGCTGAATATGTTTCTTTTGATAAAAGATATAACTTCTTTGTCACGGACTTGCACGTATGCCTCAGCTTCTACCCATTTAGAAAAGTAGTCTGTCATAGCCAATAGAAATACTCTTCCACCTGGTGCCCTGGGCAATTTTCCTACTATGTCCATTCCCCAAACCATAAAAGGCCATGGCGATAGGATAGGATGTAGCAGTTCAGCTGGCTGGTGCAGGATGTCCCCATGTCGTTGATAGGAATCACATTTCTTTGCGTAGTCAACGGCGTCTTTTCTCATTGTGGGCCAGAAATAGCCCATTCTAAGAGCCTTAGTATGTAGACTTCTGCCCCCGGTATGATTTCCACAATCTCCTTCGTGCAGCTCCTTGAGAACACTGATGGGCTCTATCTCGCTTCTAGACATCTTAAGTAGTGACTGCGGCAGATTTTCTAAACAAGAGGTTATCGATAAGTAAATATTTAGAAACTCTTACCCGTAATGCTCTAGCATTTTTCTCCTCACTGGGATCGTATCATCTAAGAGATACTTGATAATAGGAGTCATGTCCAAGAAATTGCGATGGAGAGGAAGGTATGTCGACATCTAGAGCAAACATCTCAAGATGATCAATTCTTTGGGATGTCAACATGCACAATTGGGATACTTGGTTTGTGAAATGCTTTTGAAGGCCGAACCCAAGTTTGCCGAGCATCCGCTTGAGAATTTTCTTCTCGTGGGATTTGTTCCAAAGAAAATGATTTGAATTTAGCCGAAAGAATTTTTACGATTTCCAAATATGTCGTCATCTTAGCATTTTTTGCTACGTAGGACCCGTTGTAGTGGTTAACAATTAGCAAGGAATCCATGAACACCCGGATATGCTTGACATCTAAGTTCTGGGCTGCAGTTAAACCTGCAATTAGTGCCTCATACTCGCTTCATTGTTGGTAGCCTTGAAACCGCAACCGATAGATTGTGGTATTATGTCCCCTTGTGGTGATTTTAGTACAACTCCAAGACCTGTACCTCTCATGTTGGAAGCACCGTCGTATAGAGAGTCCAAATTTTTAGGATGTCATCATCTTGAAGTTGATGTACTTCCAATTCCACCTCTTGTTGCGGGGTTGGACTGAAATCGGCCACAAAATCGGCTAGGGCTTGGGATTTTATTGCGGTTACGGGCTCGTACTTGATGTCGTATGTGCTTAATTGTACGAGACCATTTCGCCATTCGACCCGACATCTCTGGTTTTCTCATAACATTCTTAATAGGATAATTAGTGCGTACAATTATAGTATGTGTTTCAAAATAGTGCCTTAATTTAATAGAAGCAAAGCTTATCAAAGCTAGAATTAATTTTTGTAAATGAGAATACCTCGGTCTCGCATCTAGGAGTGTCTTACTTATATAGTAGATGGGTTGTGATTACCATCTCGTTACGTCACCAAGATCGCACTTACGGCACCTTCGGATCTTGCCCGGGTAGATGTAAAGATGTTCATCCTCTTAAGGTTTGGCCAATAATGGAGGTGTTGACAGGTAAGTTTTGAGCTCTGAAAGGCTTCTTCATGTTGATCCTCCCATTGGAACTTATTGTTTTTCCTCAAGATGTCGTAGAAAGGTTTGCATCGATCCGAGGATTTTGAAATGAATCGGTAAGTGCGGCAATCTTTCCCGTCAACCTTTGGACGTCCTTGACAGATTGAGGTGATGACGGGTTGATAATAGCACGTATACGTTGCAGGGCGGCTTCAATGCCTCTTTTAGTAACCATGTAACCCAAGAACTTCCCGGCCTTCATTCCAAAATTGCATTTAGCTGGATTTAGTTTCATATTGAAACAGTCTAAGATGTCAAAGGCTTGAGAGAGGTTGCTTATGTGGTCTTCGGCTTTCTTGGACTTTACCACCATGTCGTCGATGTATACCTCCATTGTGTCCCCAATCTGATCTTTAAACATCTTGTTGACGAGCCTTTGATACGTTGCACCTGCATTTTTTAGTCCAAAAGGCATGGCAATAAAACAATAAATACCTGTGGGTGTTATGAAGGCGGTGTCCTCTTGGTCAGATGGTTCCATCTGAATTTGTTGAAATCCTGAGGATGCGTCCATGAATGTGAGGAGTTCATGTCCGGAGGTTGCATCAACTAGCGAATCTATGTGCGGCAAAGGGAAAGGATCTTTTGGGCAGGCTTTATTCAAATCGGTAAAGTCGACACAAACTTGCCATTTCCCGTTTCTCTTTTCTACCACAACCACGTTTGCTAACCATCTTGGATAATCGACCTCCCGTATCATGTTGGCTTTGAGTAAGCGCTCTACCTCTTCCTTGATGATCTGATTTCTGGTTTCTGCAAACTTCCTACGCTTCTGGTGCACTGGTTTAAAGCTAGGATCTACGTTAAGTTTGTGAGTGATGACATCTTTGCTGATGCCTGTCATGTCATCATGCTTCCAAGCGAAACTCTTTATTCTTCTTCTTAATAGGTCCACAAGCTTCTCTTCTATATCTGATGGGATGTCAGTGCCAATAAGTACTTTGATGTCCGGGTTGGAAGGGTCTAGCAATACTTCTTTCACATCATCCTCCCTAGCTTCCAGGACTTCACGTACTTTCCTCGGTAATTGCTATGCTTGTTTTGGAGATGTCGACGCCTTCATTGAAGTTTTATAACATTCCTTGGCTACCTGTTGATCACTGTAAATCTTAGCGACACCCCAAGGTGTTGGAAACTTCACACACTGATGGTAAGTGGAGGGTACGTGTGATGATGTGTCGCCATTTCGCGGGAAAAAATTCGATTTTTTGCGTTTCTTTGAAAAAACCAAATAAAACCCGGAAAAAGAACGGAGTCGCCATGCCATTTTTGTTTTAAGGGCCAAAACTTTGAAAAATGCCCGAGATTAAAGATTTGGGTTCGGAGGTCACGTTACGCGCCGGGAAGGACGTTAGTGTGCACCCGGAATGCCTCGTAAAACGAGTCTTCCAAACATTCAAAATCCTTTTGTTGTGTGTGTGTGTGTGTTTTGACCAAAATAATTTGAAACTGAGAAAAGAAAAAATTGGGATCTCTTTTGAAGACTTTAAACTGATCCCATGATTTTTTGGATGATTTTTGGTTTGAAATTTGGTACTCAAAAGACCTTTTGAAGTTGGAAATTATTTCTGCCAGAATGAAAAAGGCAGTTGACCCTTGACTTTGAAATGGACTTTAGGGCTTCAAAAACTCATAATCTGGGAAAAGTCCGAGAATGAAAGTTTCTTAGAACACCTTAAATAGGGTTTCTGCAAAGGAACTTTCCATTTTGGGGGTGATTTGAGGGGCCAAAACCTTCTGAAAATCTCAGATATGAAATCTGGATTTTCAGAAACTGATGAACTGACCTTTAAAAGAAAATTTGAAAAAGGGAGTTTTACTCACACAAAAAATAAAATAAAAATATTTCTGGAAAGCTCTGGATGTTGGATACAAAAAGTATTTTGTAGTCAACACTCAATTCCAAGTTTTACTGGGTCCAAAAAAATAGGGAAATGGACTGAGGTCTCAGAACAATGCTACTGGACAGCAAGATGTTCTTGAGGGAAAATGTGATTTTTGGGGGATTTGCATCTATGTTCACCCCATTTTCATCCCTAGACTTGATACCACTACTTTTTGTTAAGTGGTTATCATATTCAAGTCATCCTTGGGGAATTTATGGGGTTTAAACATGTCCTTTGCAAAGGGAAAGGGGATATTTTGTAGAAATGAAATTAAAGAGACAAATCAACTAGAGATTTAAAATGTGGACCATTTGAGATGGTCATTCATGAAGATGAACTTCAAGATGACCATCTTGGGTCAAAACTTAAGTTAAACTAGACATCAAGTAGATCCAAGTAAGAAGAACAAGATGAACAAGAAGTTAAAAGAGGATTTTAGGGTTTTGAGAAGGAGGGCTTTACCAATGGTGACACCCTATCTTCCTAGGCTTGGAATTTGACTTGAGGAGTATCAAGATTTGGTGTTTGACTTGAGGAGTATCAAGATTTGGTGTTTTGGATTTGTGTTTGGGTGGATTCAAGGCTTGAATGTGTTTAGGGTTTGATGATAGAGTTGATTAAAGAGAAAACAAGTAGATAACACTTAAGTCCTCTATGTTTTCTCCCTAATCTTCCTCTTGAGTAGTGTTTTAAGCTTGAGCTTGGTATGTTTAAGAGTGATTTGAGAATGGTTGAAGTAAAATTGGGAAAGGTTCAAGAGAAAATGGTGGCAATCTAAGGATTCCCACTGTTTTCTCTCTATTTTTCGCCAAAATACAGCTTCTGTGTGCAAAATGTGTTATGTAAACTGAGAGAGGAGGGTTCAATTTATAGCCCTCTGAAATTTACAAACATGTCCGCGCGGATGGGATTGTTAGCGTGCACTGTTCATTAATTACAGCTTCAGGCTTTGGACAGGAAGAATAAAATTCAAAATTCCAGCAGTTTTTGTTTTTCAACTTGCCTATTTCGGATTTTTCCAATTTCTTTTGCTTTTTGAGATTCTTTTCTTGGTTTATCTTTAAATGGCAAACCCTAATCTACCCTTGGTTGGTTAGAAATGTTAGAAATGTTAGAAATGTTAGGAATGTTAAAACTTCCGTTAATTTTCTAACGAAAATTCTAACAACTCAAATCGGAGCACTTACAGTAGCCCCTCGGCGACGGTGCTTTCGAAGGAAGCGGGGTCGTCGATAAGAGTAAGGCTCCATATTTGACAGGATGATCAAGTGATCGAGTGGCTGAACCTAGCGATAGGCTACCTACGTATCCCGAATGGGAATCAAGCCAGTCGTAGTTCGGGTCTTCCGACTATCTTCAGACGTAGACCCTAGAGTGACTGTTTTAGGATGTCAACACTCGGCGAGCGAGTTACGCGATCGATTGCTTTGGAAGAAACTTCTTTGGGGGTGAGAGATGACCATTTTCGGTCTGATGGCTGAAATTGTATATCCGCTCTGCTGGGGATAGAAATGACCATTTTTGGTCTGATGGCTGAACCTAATGATAGGCTACCTACGTATCCTTAAGAGGAATCAAGCCAGTCGTAGTTCGGGTCTTTCGATGCTGACCCTATGATTTGACTATTTTTGGGAAGTCGCCCTAAGACTTGACTTATTTTTGGAAAGTCGCCCTATGATCTAACTATTTTTGGGAAGTCACCCTATGATCTGACTATTTTTGGGAAGTCACCCTATGGCTTGACTATTTTTGGGAAGTCGCCCTATGGTTTGACTATTTTTGGGAAGTCGCCCTATGGTTTGACTATTTTTGGGAAGTCGCCCTGTGGTTTGACTATTTTTTGGAAGTCGCCCTATAATCTGACCGTTTTTGGGAAGTCACCCTAAGGTTTTGACTGTTTTGGGGAAGTCGCCCTAAGATCTGACTATTTTTGGGAAGTCACCCTAAGATCTGACTATTTTTGGGAAGTCACCCTAAGATCTGACTATTTTTGGGAAGTCACCCTATGGTTTGACTATTTTTGGGAAGTCGCCCTGTAATCTGACTGTTTTTGGGAAGTCACCCTAAGGTCTGACTATTTTTGAGAAGTCACCCTAAGATCTGACTATTTTTGGGAAGTCGCCCTATGATCTGACTATTTTTGGGAAGTCACCCTAAGATCTGACTATTTTTGGGAAGTCGCCCTGGTAATGGTTTCGGTTTGTCGAATTAGGGGATGATTGCGATTTATCGCTTTACTCGTGTTGTGTGTGATAGCGTTTTAGGTGCCTCAAACCTTAATGATGGCGTCTTAGGTGCCTCGAACCTTGATGATGGCGTCTTAGGTGCCTCGAACCTTGACAAAGAGTGATCTGGAGGTATCAATTTGTTTTGAGACGATTTCCTTCGATGTTCGTATCTTTTTGTTGGGGACAGACTCCGAGGGGATAGACAGTCTTTTGGTGGACTTCATTTGAAGGGGCCAAAATTCCGTTAACTTTCGTCGGGGATGAACCTAAGCTGAGGTTTAGTTCAGAAGTATGAACCTAAATGAGAATTCAGTTCAGGAGTATGAACCTAAATGGGGACTCAGTTCAGGAGTATGATCCTAAGTCGGGGTTTCAGTTCAGGAGTATGAACCTAAATGGGGACCTAGTTCAGGAGTATGATCCTAAGTCGGGGTTTCAGCTCAGGAGTATGAACCTAAATAGGGACTCAGTTCAGGAGTATGATCCTAAGTCGAGGTTTTGTACCTGAGGGAGACTGTTTGAGGGCGTTCTCGCTGGGGTAGATTTGAGCTTACGATGATTATCGGGAAAAAGGGTGACCGTGTTGGTCAAGCGGCTGAACCTATGGTAGGCTGCCTACGTATCCCGAGTATTAATCAAGCCTGGATGTAGTTCGAAAACTGCTGGGGATGGTCTTTGATGGTTTGACGGTATTCGGGAGTCACCCGAGGTTTGACTGTTTTTTGGGAAGTCGCCCTAAGATTTGATGATAATGTTCTTTTAGAAAAGTAGTTGACTAAGATATGCTTTCATACTGTCTTTGTGCTTACCTGTAGGCTGCCGGAAGGGCGAGGCTACGGGCGATGTTGATGAAGAGTTGTTGGGTTGCGGTTTCGCCGACGATTTCTTTGTCTTTGGAGGCATTTTGGCCTGAAGGGGGGGAGTTTGGTTGAGTCTGCATCTTGCTGGTGATCGTCAACCTTGTAGAAGTTGTTGAGTTTGTCTTCACATTGGGACTTCTTGCTTTTGAGAACTTGGTGTCTCTGACCGATTAGCATTTGAGAACTTGGTGTCTGTAACCGAATTGTATCTGAGAACTTGGCGTCCCTGACCGATTTGTATTTGAGAACTTGGCGTCTCTGACCGATTTGTATTTTGAGAACTTGGCGTCTCTGACCGAATTGTATTTGAGAACTTGGCGTCTCTGACCGATTTGTATTTTGAGAACTTGGCGTCCCTGACCAATTTGTAGACACTGGAGGTGGTCTGCACATGTTTTGCCCGGAATCATCTCTTGCCGAAAAGGGGGATTTGATTTCTTGCAATTTTGTTGAAACCATTGATTTTGAGCTTTGGTAAATATCTCCCTTGTTGAGGGTAAGTCTCAATGGCGAAGGAAGATGGTCTTTCGCGTTTGAATTCCTGCATTGGTTAGTAGAGAGGAAGATGCATATATGACATTCATGATGACAGATGCATGCATAGAACCAAAAATGATTGTGAGAGTATCACTGCGTATGTTCGCGAGATGATGCATTTACTTGCTTTCGAAGATGCACCTAGCCTAAGCTTTTGGCAGGGAAATTATGATTTATGATCTTCAATCACTTAGGATTTTTCCTATTGATTCAAGTTTTGTGCATGCTACATGAGCCCTGGGGAGATTTTTGTGGGGATGCATGGTGATGAGAGGGGATGTATGTGTCTGAAGACTGTTTGGAACAGATTTTGAGCAAGTGGGGGGGGATGAAAGCCCTCGATCGCGGTTTAAACAGCGGTTGTTGATGAGGTTTTGTTAGCAATATCACATGGACCTCAATTTTGATGAGATTGGATTCGGATCCCGGGTCTTGGTTGACAGTTTCCCTCTCAATCTTGGTCATTTGAAGGCGTCTTGTGAGGCTCTAGGGCGCGTTGATATGAGTGAAGCCTTTTTCATTTGGGTGAGCTGTGACTTCGGCCGAAACCTTGTTCGGAGAATGATTTGATGAAATTGCTAATGCCGGGAGAAACCTTGATCTTGAATTCCGATGCTACGGGAAGCTGCCGTGTACCAAGTTCTGAAGCTGAAATTCTTTCTTGCGACTTGATAAAATTCGGGTCCAAAAGACCACCTTGACAAAGCCCGGATCTGAGTAGGCAAAGTCCGAGATTTTGAAGAGGCGACTTGGCGAGTCTATCTCGTAGTGAAGAACCCAACGTGGACCCAAAGATGACTATATAAGCCCCGGCTTGAAGAGGCGCTACGGGAGAACACAGGAGAACCGCTTAGCAAATCCCCAGCGTGAAGAAATTCGAGTAGTCTTACGAGAGGGGCACCCATCTTTTCGGACCTTAGTCAACCGATTCTTGGACAAGACTCGGAAATGCTTACGTGCGGGGGCATATCTTTTGAAAGGTGGGAATGTCTCCCGAATTTGTGTATGACACTCTCGCTTTTGGTTTGACTCTTTTGAGAGAGTATAAGCATCACAAGGTGTGGAAAAGTGTATGGAGGCCCCTGCAGCAGAAAGACAGTGTTTGGATCTATTTTCCTATGATGTAGAAAGAGAAGACTTGTCGAGACACTTGAAAACTTGTCTTATTCATGATGATCACAAGGCTGCTTAAAACCCTTTGTTAATGTTCGGGTTATTCAATCCCTAAATACGATATGAACAAATATTTTGATTAATCACAAGGAGAAAACCAGCGATATCGAGAGTTAAGCTCGGAAAGTGTATAGGGACGATCCTTGATGAGACCGGATTTTTTTTTTTTTTTTTGGGGATTTGTTTGTGATTTCGACGGACCATTTTCTCGGTTGCCTACATTCCCTCCATTATGAAGAGCTCAGGTCGCCGTAGTTCGGGCTTATCCCGAATGAAAAGAGAACGAATGTTGAAATTCGAGGATCTGAGGACCTTTGGGGATTTTGAGGATTTGGAGGATTGAATAACATATCCCCTTAGAGTGTCCATGAAAGACACGGATGCGAAGCCCCAATGGGACATCCACAGCAAGTGTTTGTGGAGTAGAAATGAATTATGCTCACATCAGATTTGAATTTGCACAATCTTTGATTGATGATTTTGAACCAAGATGAATTAGATTCCAATTTTAAGCAAGCAATGAAGCATTAATTTGATTTAGATCTTGAAGATTTTACGATGAAATTGCTATCCGATAGGAATTGCAGCTGGGTTTCCGGGCTTCGATCGGCCATTGGGTAATTTTGGAAGTTATGACCTCTTAAAGTGAGAGGTCGGCTGGGCCTTTTGCTGACTGAACCTCTAGGGATGTGTTTGGAATTTCTAAGGTAAGGGAATTGATTGCCTCTAAGAATGAGAGGTCAAATTTTGACTTGGCCAAGGGCAAGGGTAATGGTAATGGGAGTATCCTCTAAAATTGGGAGGATGGCTTGGGATTGGTTTAAGGTAATGATAAGAGAAAGTCCAAGCTATCGAGAACTTTTGTGAACTTGCGAGAATTCGGGCTCCTTTTTTTTTATCATTGAAGGGCCCCCCTTTTTTTTCTTTTTCTTTTTCTTTCTTTTCTTCTTTTTTTTTGTGTTTTTTTTGGAAGGCTTTCCGAGGGGCTTGGAATTATATCCTTCTTTTGAGAATTCGGAAGGCCTCTTTGAGGAGTTGAGGATTATCTTTCCTTTCTTCACAACTTGAACATTTTATGCATTGCCGATTCTCGAAGCTAACTTCTTTGGCGTCGCTTGGACTTCTCTCAATAAGGAGCAAAGGTGATGGCTAAACAGAGTTTCAAAACATGCCGATCTTGAAATGAAAGGATATTGTTTGGTGAGGGTAAGGTAATGGCTTTCCTATGGGTGAAAGGCTTCAACCGCAATCCCTACCGGATGACCTAAACGAGGTTAAGGCTTCATTGTTTGCTTAAGCTTACTTGAGAAAAGATTCGTGCAAATTCATCGAGCAGCGAGATGATGATGATGAGGAAAGAGATGTGAGCATATGAGATGCAAGATGGGGAGTTGGTGAGCCCCAATTTGAGAAGGATATCAATTGATTTTCTCACTCCGATTAGTTTAAATATTAATCATTTCGAAGAATTATTGGTTGAGCAGCACAAGTGATCATCTAGGATAAAACTATTTCAATCAGGTGTAACGTGGGTTTGCAAGTGATGTCTCGAGTCTAGTAAGAAAAGAAGAAAAGACTTATATATATTAAAATTTTAAATGATAGTTAAGCTTCTTTCCACAACATTTGAGGTGGACAAAACCGACAAGTGTCCGAGACGGACTTAGGTGAAAGAAAAGTACTAGAACCTACGAAGGTTGACTAAAAGACTATTTTAGAGATAGGTAGCCCCTAGTCTAGCTGCTCTTTGCTGTTGGATCATGCATCTATTCTTCGACGCTGGAGGCGGGAGCTATTGCAGGTCTTCCCATCAGGACTTCTTCTTGCTCAATCCAACCATTTTCCTTGCCTGCGATGGCTGGTTCATTGACCTCACAAAGGGGCGAGTCAAATTCCATTGTGCCCACAAGTCTTGAATCACCAAACTCGACCATGTTGACATTCGGGTTGTTGTTTCTAGGGAATGGGTTACTGATAGTATTGGGCCCTCCAGGCACCTCTAACCTCCCTTGTTCAATCAAACTTTGGATTGCCTTTTTCAGGGGGACGCAATCATCTGTCAGATGCCCATGGTACTGATGAAAGGCACATTGCTTGGAGGTATCCAAAGGAGCATTGGGGTTTCTGGGCTGATAATTTTCCAACGGCCAGAGCAAGCCTTCTTTTACCAAACCTCTGAAGATATCACTCAAAGGCATCCCAAAGTTTCTCAAGTCTTGGAGCCGGGATCTGGATGCGTCGGGTTTCTTGGGAACAAAGGAAGTGGCATTATTACGATCTGTCCCGCATAGCTAATCACTTCTTTACCTTTTGGTTGGGCGGGAGAGCTGTGTTGGAGGTGGAAGAAACTCGGTATACGTAGCGGAGTGCGCGATCGAGCTGCGATTGTAAGCCTTTTCGAACTTAGCCCGGAATTAACCATTGCACGCAAGTCGGCGTAGGGGAAGTGAGCGAGGAAGCTCTCAAATGCGGCTTCAAACATGACCGAAAGATGTCTAACTTGCTCTTCGTCGAGGGAGGAATGGCCATTTCACCGAGCTTTAAGTTCCACCTTTTATAGAAATCCCCAACATTCTCATCGGGTGTTTGCACCGTTGTACGCAGTCAACTCTGTTTGTTTCCCATTCCAAGTTGGCTTTATACTTATACGTGAAAGTCTTGTGTAATCTGTTCCCAAGTAGCCCTAGCTTCGTGCCGCAATCGGAAAAACCATTTCAAAGCCCACGACCTCAAAGAGAGACTGAGTAGTCGGCCCGGCGGTTTGTGCATCCCTTAGCTTTCATTGCCAAAGTGTAGGTGTCCAAGTGAGTTTTAGGGCACGCACTTCCATCAAACAATTCGAGATTGGGCATCACGAACTTGTGAGGCGAGGGTACAATTGAGTCGGGATACGTAGGCCGAAGAGCGGTGTTCCTTTTGACGGTCAATTCAGCGATACGTGCTTTCATTTCCTTGTGTTGCTCCATAAACCAAGCCAATTGGGGATCCAAAGGTGGAGCGGGAATGCTGAGCCGATATTTGAGCTAGGAAGAGGACTAAGCGTTGGTGGAGCATTAGTGGAAGGAATACCATATCCGGGGCATAGGTGAAAACTTGTCCTTGGCCCAAATTACCACAGGGAGTGTAGGTTGGAGCTTGGGCAAAGGGATAGAACCCAGCGACTTCTTTGTTGGCTTCAATCGGCGAGAGAAGATGGGGCAGATCTGAGGTAGCCAGATGGCTTGGATTTCCTGGAGTGAGGCCCATAAGTAGGCTTAAGTGCGGGGCTCGTCCCTGGTTGTTGAATTCCATGGCTGGTTTTGGCGAGGATGCATAGCCGAGAGGATCTTGTGGTCTGGTGATTCGATGAAAGCTGGGATGGGGGCTTGGTAACCCATTGAACCCTGAGTGAGAAATGGGTTTGCGGAAGCTGTGTAGGGAGCAGCTGAGCTAGCATCATTCTGAGGAGGGGCTCCTGACTGTTGCCCCGAACCAAACTGTGGTGGCATTCCAAACCGTTGCTGCGAAAGTCCAGATTTATTGGTCCCAAACTGAGGCGGGATCCCAATTAGCTGTGGCATTCCGAGATAACCCCAACCATGAGAAGGCATTTCGTACTGACTTTGTCCCCACTGAGGCATTGCGAGCGGCTCGTCCGTCGAGCTGCGTGGATCCGGTGGTGCGGTTGGGAGCCGAGCTGACCTAGAGATCGAGGAGCATGGGCTCACGGTGGTAGTACCGTGGGAGGCCGGTGGTGGCATCCTGGAGTAGTCGGGTTGACCAAGAGCGGGATTGGGGTCTTCCCTCTTCTTCCACGGTGAAGGTGCCATCAGGTTGAGGCGCGGCCAATCCATGGCTTTTGATAGCCTCCATAAGGTCATTCATTTGTGCTTCTGTCGCACTCTCATCTGTTCGGCTAACCGATTCCATTGCGGTCTTTGTTTGAGGAGTCCCGGGAGGCGGAGTGACGTTGTCCCCATCGTTACCGGCGATGCGAGACATTACGAAACCGGAGTCGGAACAAACGGTGAAGCTGATGACGCGCTTGACTCTTCCCAACTGATCAAACGGTGACCCGGTGCCCGAAACCAAGCTTTGTGCGGAGCTGCGGGGGAAAGGGCACAAAGGTTCAGATGTTTGGGAATGAAGGAGGGTAGGTGTTTGGGCTTTGGGCTCATGCAACATGAAGTTATTTGTTCTTGTTTACTTAAAACATGTTTTATTAACCTAATCGGTTGGAAAAGATTGCTCTTCTTTTTCGCAAACTACTCTGGATCCTGGATCAGTGGGCCCCGTCACTACGTCTATAAGCCCCTCGTATTCCACCCGTATTTCGACCTCCCGGGGTGGATCGCCCGGGCGAGGGTCCTATAGGGCAAGCGGGTCCCACCGACCGAGAGAAAACGATCCTAAAAGTCGGCGGGTAATCGAGTCTTAACGAGCATTCGATGTAAATTACGGACAAAGCCGACGTCAAAGGTCAAGATCATGTCAGAGGCTCGACGAAAAGTCGGCATGGTTTGGGCCCGATGAATGTCCACAATTGATCTTGACTTGTCGTCAATTAGGCCGTAATTAGGCATGAAATAATCATTAAGCCTTGATGACTCAGTGTCATGCTTTGGGAGTCGAGTGTATAATTTGTGCCGGTCGAGCCGAAGTCAAGGCGCGGGTCAATATCTTGGTCAAAGTCTGTGGTGGAAAACCGGCAGAAGCTTCGGCGATTAGGGTCCCCGAAAGATATCGAGTCGGTGTTTCGACAAAGGCTTGAAAGGAAAGGTCTATACACGAGACGGGGGCATGACACAGACCAGACTAAAAACCAACCGGGTCTCGGACAAAGTGTGTCACGGACAAGTGCATGGTCGACACGAGGCTCCATGGGATGTTTGGGTAGTCCTGTGCTCGCACCGAGAGGCGTAATAAGACCAAACGGGCCGCGACAAGGATTTCCCCGGGTTAGGGACGTAGTGTGCAGTGTACGGTCACGTGCGCGTAGTGTGCAAGCAGTCTATCTTCTTTTTCTGAGTAAAATAGAAATTTTTCATGTGTCTTAAAAAGAATGATGCATGATTTTTTTTGAAAATTTTCTTTTTTTTTTTGAAAAATCTTTTTTTTTTGAAAATTTTTTTTTGAAATTTTTTTTTGAAAGTAAATGCACACATAAGCACAAAAATTCCAACAGTTAGGGACATGATTCCGACAGTCAAAATTTTGACTTTTTCCGAGGCGGCCAAAACAACACGAAAATGTGTAAAAATCAACACACACAAAACAAAGGATTTCAAATGTCGGGACGGAAGCTTGACCCTCAAAAGTTTTTCTTTTTTTTTTTGAAAAGATAAAACTTGTTTGTCCCCAGCGGAGTCGCCACTGTGATGATGTGTCGCCATTTCGCGAGAAAAAATTCGATTTTTTGCGTTTCTTTGAAAAAACCAAATAAAACCCGGAAAAAGAACGAAGTCGCCACGCCATTTTTGTTTTAAGGGCCAAAACTTTGAAAAATGCCCGAGATTAAAGATTTGGGTTCGGAGGTCACATTACGCGCCGGGAAGGACGTTAGTGTGCACCCGAAATGCCTCGTAAAACGAGTCTTCCAAACATTCAAAATCCTTTTGTTGTGTGTGTGTGTGTGTGTGTTTTGACCAAAATAATTTGAAACTGAGAAGCAAAAATTGGGATCTCTTTTGAAGACTTTAAACTGATCCCATGATTTTTTGGATGATTTTTGGTTTGAAATTTGGTACTCAAAAGACCTTTTGAAGTTGGAAATTATTTCTGCCAGAATGAAAAAGGCAGTTGACCCTTGACTTTGAAATGGACTTTAGGGCTTCAAAAACTCATAATCTGGGAAAAGTCCGAGAATGAAAGTTTCTTAGAACACCTTAAATAGGGTTTCTGCAAAGGAACTTTCCATTTTGGGGGTGATTTGAGGGGCCAAAACCTTCTGGAAATCTCAGATATGAAATCTGGATTTCCAGAAACTGATGAACTGACCTTTAAAAGAAAATTTGAAAAAGGGAGTTTTACTCACACAAAAAATAAAATAAAAATATGTCTGGAAAGCTCTGGATGTTGGCTACAAAAAGTATTTTGTAGTCAACACCCAATTCCAAGTTTTACTGGGTCCAAAAAAATAGGAAAATGGACTGAGGTCTCAGAACAATGCTACTGGACAGCAAGATGTTCTTGAGGGAAAATGTGATTTTTGGGGGATTTGCATCTATGTTCACCCCATTTTCATCCCTAGACTTGATACCACTACTTTTTGTTAAGTGGTTATCATATTCAAGTCATCCTTAGGGAATTTATGGGGTTTAAACATGTCCTTTGCAAAGGGAAAGGGGATATTTTGTAGAAATTAAATTAAAGAGACAAATCAACTAGAGATTTAAAATGTGGACCATTTGAGATGGTCATTCATGAAGATGAACTTCAAGATGACCATCTTGGGTCAAAAATTAAGTTAAACTAGACATCAAGTAGATCCAAGTAAGAAGAACAAGATGAACAAGAAGTTAAAAGAGGATTTTAGGGTTTTGAGAAGGAGGGCTTTACCAATGGTGACACCCTATCTTCCTAGGCTTGGAATTTGACTTGAGGAGTATCAAGATTTGGTGTTTGACTTGAGGAGTATCAAGATTTGGTGTTTTGGATTTGTGTTTGGGTGGATTCAAGGCTTGAATGTGTTTAGGGTTTGATGATAGAGTTGATTAAAGAGAAAACAAGTAGATAACACTTAAGTCCTCTATGTTTTCTCCCTAATCTTCCTCTTGAGTAGTGTTTTAAGCTTGAGCTTGGTGTGTTTAAGAGTGATTTGAGAATGGTTGAAGTGAAATTGGGAAAGGTTCAAGAGAAAATGGTGGCAATCAAAGGATTCCCACTGTTTTCTCTCTATTTTTCGCCAAAATACAGCTTCTGTGTGCAAAATGTGTTATGTAAACTGAGAGAGGAGGGTTCAATTTATAGCCCTCTGAAATTTACAAACATGTCCGCGCGGATGGGATTGTTAGCGTGCACTGTTCATTAATTACAGCTTCAGGCTTTGGACAGGAAGAATAAAATTCAAAATTCCAGCAGTTTTTGTTTTTCAACTTGCCTAATTCGGATTTTTCCAATTTCTTTTGCTTTTTGAGATTCTTTTCTTGGTTTATCTTTAAATGGCAAACCCTAATCTACCCTTGGTTGGTTAGAAATGTTAGAAATGTTAGAAATGTTAGGAATGTTAAAACTTCCGTTAATTTTCTAACGAAAATTCTAACAACTCAAATTGGAGCACTTACAGTACGGCCTTCATTCCATGAATCCACGGTCTTCCAAGAATGACATTGTAAGATGTTGCGCAATCAATTACGCAGAACCGTTCCATGGTGTTGAGGCCCTTTGAGTATATTGGAAGTTTTATCTCCCCCACCGTTTCTTTGACTTCACCACTGAAGCCTACCAGCATTGAAGACTTCTTAACGATCTCCGATTCTGGGATGTTCATTTCCTTAAGGGTACCCAACATAATAAGATTGACAGAGCTGCCCCCATCAACCAGGACACGCCGTATTGTACAGTTGGCGATCTGCAAGGAAATAACTAGACCGTCGTGATGGGGTTCTAGCAGGTTCTCTCGATCGCTTTCATCAAAGGTGATTGGATCCTGGCAGGGTGTCGACATACTGGGCTGTCTTTCTGGCTTTTCCTCTTTTGACTCCTTAGCATGTCGTTTTGCGGCAGAATAGGATGGTCCACATATTTACGAGCCTCCACTGATGAAGTTGATCACCTTTGTTGATCTTTGGGGGAGAAGCTGGTCTTTCGGCTTCATGAGGAGCTTACGCATTTTCGGCCTTCTTTTTTACGGACCCCAATAGCTCCTTAAGATGTCCTTTCGAGAGCAAGTAATCGATCTCCTTTCTTAGCGCGATGCAATCTTCGATGCGTGTCCAAAGTCTTCATGGTAAGCGCACCATTTTGATTTGTCACGCCACCCCGTGGCTTTGTCCGTTTTCTTTGGCCATCGGCTTTGTCCCCCAGGTTCCCATCGCACGCAGTACACCTGAAATGTCAACGAAAAACAATAATCGAAATGTTAGGCACATTATCATTATCTTCATCCTCACTGTCTATTGAAGTAATTTTGCTAGTGTCAATTCTCGGATAAGGATTGGAACGGTTGTTCTGCGATGGGACGATTCGGTCTTTACGTCGGGATGGTCATATGTCGACATCTTGGACGATGACTTCGATCTTCGCAGGCTCATCTTCCTCCGAGTCTTATGAATCTCAATGCCCTACTCCTCGACTTCTTCCAACCGCTTACAAGGAGTCATCACCAAATCCTGATAGTATTGTGAATCTTTCTTGACCCCATTTTGAATGCTTCGTAGGTACATCGACATGTCAAGATTGGGAATTTCTAGCACTTCCTTATTGAACCGGTGGACATAATCCTTTAGGGTTTCATTAGGCTGTTGGGTCACATTGTAGAGATCACTTGTCAATCTTTCAAATTGTCGACTGCATGAGAATTGGTTATAGAACATGTTGATGGTGGGCGTATGAACCAATTGAACCTAGGGGTTGCCTAATAAGCCATTTGAGAGCTGGTCCGGACAAGGTGGATCCAAATCCCTGCATAAGCAAGCTTCCACCGAATTGAAGCGGAATATGGATTATGTCCATCTTTTCTTGATAGTGTGCAACATGCTCCTCTGGGTCCGTGGTGCCGTCGTACAACTTCATAAATGGTACATTGAAACGCTTCGGGATGTCGACATTTGCAATTGCTGGGACAAACCGGGATTGATTGTAACAGGTTCTGCGTCACCGTTGAATTGGGGGAGTTACGCACAGCACGTTCATTATCGGCTCTCGAGATCACGCATCTGTTTGGCTAGTGGGTTTCTGCAAAAGGGTCGGCCATAGGAATACGATTGAAATTATTATTATTAAAAAGATTATTTAGCAAACCGAGTTGTCCGTAGTAGTCGTAACGGTAGTGTTGTCGGTGAATGGGATGAGCAGGGTGAATCCTGTGGAAGATGGCGTCAATGGGGTATCCCCGGGCAAGGATGTCGACATCATTAAGGATGTCGGCGGATGAGTTTGAGGAGGGCGCCCATTGGGATGAATTCATTACGAAATGTAGATCCTCCGCTGTTGTCAAAGTTGAGAACCCTTGCACGCGGTGGTGATATGTTGTCAAGCCGAGACGCGATGAGCCGTTAATCTTTGCATCTTAATCATGGAATTGGTCGGCACCTTAGAATTCTTGTCTTCTTTGGTCCAACCTTTGATTCAACTGGTAAGGATACTCCGAATGTCGGCATCTACATTGGAAGAGGTTGTTCCCTTTTGTGGAGTCTTCGTAAGTTGGAAATGGGCCGAGGTCCCGGTCTAAGGAGGTGGTGGTAACAAGCTGGTTCTTCCTCCTGATGTGGGGACAACGGCGGGACTCTTGCCGGCGGCGGACACATTGGGGGGTGCAGACATAATGAATTTGCTTAGGAAATGATCCAAATAATCGATAAACCACGAGACCCCTCGGTGGGCGCCAAATTATTTTGGTAGAAAAAACAATAGTGTAGAATCTTAACTTTGATTAGTGTGTGGATTGGACAATAAGGAGGGGACTGTGGAATTCGACTATATGGAACAAAAGCACGAAAAAGAGATAATGACACCACGATTTGTTAACGAGGAAAACCTTAGAGGTGACAACCTCTTTGGAAAAAACCCCGGGAGTTAGGTCTCCAACCTTAAAAGTTTCACTATAATGATCACGAATACAACTTTGGAAGATAATGGAGAGGATTACAAGAGCTTGTGTGTAGAGTGTGTGGTTTTGGTAGAAAAAACAATAGAGTAGAATCTTAACTTTGATTAGTGTGTGGATTGGACAATAAGGAGGGGACTGTGGAATTCGACTATATGGAACAAAAGCACGAAAAAGAGATAATGACACCACGATTTGTTAACGAGGAAAACCTTAGAGGTGACAACCTCTTTGGAAAAAACCCGGGAGTTAGGTCTCCAACCTTAAAAGTTTCACTATAATGATCACGAATACAACTTTGGAAGATAATGGAGAGGATTACAAGAGCTTGTGTGTAGAGTGTGTGCGTGTGAGCCTTAGTGTGTTCCATCTCCATTTCCCCTTATATATAAATAAGTATGAAGCAGTTAATACGGTTCCTACAATCTCGAGATTTTGGCTTATCCTTTCAACCTCCGTGAGACTAAGTCGCCCTAGCTGTTGAAGGTCTGTTGAACGTGCTGGAGAATATCCCGCATTCCTCTCTTAATTACTGAAAAATAAGAATAAGAATATTAGGAAATATTGAATAAGTAAATATTAAAACAATACTTACAGAGTAATGACATCTTGATATGCAGGATCAACTGAAGATGTCACCATGTTGAAAAATACCCACAACAATTCTCATTATAAGGCACCAGATGATGACCTTGGGGAGCTGATACATTGTACGGATCCTCAGAGGCCCACTTGGCCAATTGTTCGATTGAAATATCAAAGGAGGGATCCACTACAATGCGTCAAGCCATATGGCTCCGACCTACATTGAAAAATGACCTAGCCTTTTCAGTGACATAGTTGTGACATTCGTCGCTCTCCTTGTAGGCCTTCACTGCCTCCTTGCCAGCAGCTTCCTTGGCAGCATCCACAACAACTGTTAGCTCGGCCTCCCATTGTTGGCGAGCGGCTTTCAGGTCGTCAATTTGCTTATTCAGAATCTGAGTGTTCTCTTCCATCGTTTAGGTCGCCACCTCCAGGTCTCGGTCGACCTTCTCCTTGTCCACCTTGAGGGCAGCTAGCTCCTTCTGGACCTTTCCAAGTTTGCCCCAAGTCTCCTCCTTATCCTTCAAGGCAGCATCCTTCACCAGCTTCAGAGACTCATATGCCGAGTCTAGGTCAGAGTGATCCTCCTTCAGTTTGGCATGATCCTCCTCCAACTTCTTCAACTCATCAGTTTTACGAGCCAGCATGGACTTGGCCAGCTTTTCTTGCTCTTCAGCAGCCTTCCAATAGCTCGTAGCTGCTTTAATCATAGCGAGAGATTGCAACGCCGAGTAAACAAAGGGGACCAGATCGGCCAAGATTGGGTTAAAGGAGATTAGGCGAGTAAAAGAGGAAAGCAATAATGATATAAAAAGCTACAAGTTTTACCTCGGAGTGAACTAGTCCAGATCTAGCTCGGAAGGTTTCAGCGGTCAAGCCCTTATCAGTAAATTTCTTGACCAAGTCCTAGTCAGCAGCTCTCCTCACGATCACCTGGCCATACTCGAGCTCAGGATACTCCCTCACAGAGCTGTCTACTCCGGTAAGTGGCAGAACGTCACTCAGCTTGTCCACTCGAGCTTGAACAAGATCGGAGTACGAAACCTGGAAAGAAGGAGATAAGGAACCACTAGCAGATGCATCTACCTGTTCAGGCGGCGGGTTCAGTTTGGATTTCTTGGTCTTGATTTTCTTGCTTAGGGGGCGTCATCGTCCTCTTCCTCCTCTTCATCAATATCAATAATGGGCGACCTAGCCTTGGACTTGGCTCTAGTTTTTACTTGAAGAACCACTTTCCTTGGCTCCTCGGTGTGATCAGTCGTCTCGACCTCATCAACATTGGCCTCTTGTGCCTCTTGGGCATCGCCCTCAGCCCGCTCTTCCTCCAACTGCTCGAGCCCGTCTTCAACAGGAATGAAGTTGGCAGTCTCCTGGTCAACCAGCTTCAAAAGTTCTTGTCGCTTGGCCCCTTCTCTCTCACGACTCTCTCGGGCATTAGTAGCCCCATAGATTCTCTTGCTTTTCCTTATATCAATGACCCGTCCCATGTTAGTTTCTTGTTCAGGGGTCAAGACTGCACAAGACCAAGATAACAAAGGGTTAGATCGACAAATAAAAGTTTTACATACAAGCAACCAATAGACGAGTTAAGAGATAAAGACGAGTAAACTCTTACCACCAAAATGGTCCACTTTGAATCTACAGTGGTCCGCCTCTCCTTTGCAGTAGTGACATTCTCTTTCGAATCTAAATCGACCCGCCTCATGGGTGACCCAATCAGGGTACCTTATGCATCTAACAATGGGGACCAGAGGAACTACATCCCCATCACCAATCATCATCCCAGCCTGGATGTAATTGTTCTTGGTAGTTCCCAGAATATCCCAACTGATGGGTCCCTTATCAGCCACCTCGACCAACTTCTTATACAGCTCATTTGCACCCAGTCTGGCTCCCAATAGTCCTCCTCTCTTACAACCTTGGATTCAGTGTTGCGCAAGGGAAACTCCCATCCTCTCCTACTCTCCACCACCATGACAAGAGCATTCCAGCCACTCACCTTACTGGGAAGGTTAATAAACAATTTGGGGGAATTTGGCTTGGAGGGGGTGCTAATCCCTGAGTCGACCTTATCAGTCTTGACACTAAAAAATTCCCTAAACACTCTCATACAGGGCTCGTACCCAAGAAATTGAAACACCATGGCAAAGCAAACCAAGACTCTACAAGTGTTGGCTCCCAGTTGGAGAGGTAGGGCGTCCATACACTCCAAGAACTCATTTATGAAGGGATCTAATGGCAACCTCAGGCCAGCCTCGAATTGGCCATAGAAGAAGGCCACCCTAGTAGGATGCTTACTGAAGGTAGCACCAAACAGCTTCATGAATTCCTTCTTGCTGAAGTGGGTCACAATGAATTCCTTGCTATCCACCTCACAAAAGTCATATACCATATCTATTCGGGATTGAGAGTTCTTCTTCCCTCGAAGCGGCCTAGGAGGCACGTACCCCCTTTCATTCCTCCCAGGAAAAACAGAGGACTCGAAGGCGTCCACAATTCGAGGACTTGAAGAAGTCAAAGATGTAGCTCCCCCTTGAGCTTCCATATCTGTACAAGAAGAAGAGGAAATAGGGGAATCAGTCCTATATGCAGCTTCAAGGGACCTAATAGACGTACTATGGGGCGACCTAGATTCCCCCGGAAATCCTTTTCTATTCCTAAGGAAGGAAGGTTTGCTGGGACCTCGAACGTAGAACAGAGCTATGTGGTCGAGCAGCTCGTGGAAAAGGTTAAAGGAAACAACTCTTGGGTCGTTCGTCTCTAAAGCACCTAGGGTTTCTCCTACAGGCAAACCTAATTCGTTAAAACGTAAACCCCACCGGTTCAAAATTGAGGAGCACTCCTCAACAGTCATCTCTCTCCATACTCCGTTCAAGTGTTTATATACTCTACGATTGACATTGCAGTAGCCATACCAAGCTCCTGGTTCACTACTAAAGGTATTAGCCATGGCGAAATCAAGTAAAAAGCAGAAATTAAACCCTAGTACAAGAGGGCGAGAAGGATACCTTAGTCATTTTGAACGAGGAGGGGTTATTGCAGAGGACGAAAGCTTGAATAAAACCAGTTGCTGTTTCGCTGCTGTCGCCGGAGATATACAGAAGCTTGAGGAAAGTAAAAATTCGAAAAGGAAAAGGATTTGGGTATTTATATTTTCCGTAATTGAAAAGGAAAAAGGAAAATTCAAACTGTTAATTTCGAAATTAAATGTGTCGTAGCGGTTCCCAAAGCAGTTTCCCAAATGTCAAAATTACAATGATTACGGAAAAACGGCGCTCTTCCAGATCTAACCGTTCGCTGTAAACGTTCTGGATTGAGCCACGCCAACTTTGGTCAACCCAACATCAGCTCGAGCATCGACTTACCGCCTACTTCAAAAGCTTCATCAGAAATTCTTATAACTTCCTGGTTAACAAAGTCTACTCAGAAAGTTGGGGGACACTGAACAGAATAAAAGTGACGAGTTAGGCCCAGCGAGTAAAGCCCAATCATTTATCTATTATTTCCACCACATTCTCAGTGGGCTAGGCCCAATTATTACCAGGCCCAAGGTCTATCAACATGATCAGTCGACCTAAGCTCATTGTCCGACCGAGCTTGGCCCGACCTAACGATCCAGATGTTATTCGGGTACGGTCCAGCTCTATCCATCAGTCAGGCCGACCTAGACCCAACAGGCAACCTCGACCTACATCGTTACGTCGACCTACAGAGTCCTCGCGTACCTACAATTCTTTACGTAACAAGACTCCCTACAAATCAGGATTATTTATGGATAAGATCTCTAATCACGTATATATTCCACAAATTAAGGGATTTTATGCAATCCTACCACAAATACAACTCTCATCAACAACTATAAATACAAGGCAACATCAACCGTTCCAAGGTAATTGCCCCTTGTTATTTTGAATACATCTGTTCACTATAATATTTGAGCTTTCATACACCATACTTACTCTCACGCCCGAGGGTCTTAGCTGGAGACCATTCCGGCTAGTCGTGGGTTCAGTGTTTCAGGTCAAGAAGCCAAGTGATTAGTCTTGCTAATTGAACGGAGATTGATAAGCATGATTCTTGCAGCATCAAGTGCATTATTAATGTCACTAGTCTATTACAAGTTTCAAACTTTGTGATTGAAAGCTGCCTAAAGGAAAGTGATCACTAAGGATCGTGATACAAGTTTGACCAGGTGTATTCAAGAGATGTGATCACAAGTTGAATTGATTTCTCTTGGGTGTGTAGTGTGATCAATCAATGTGTTCCAAACATAGTTTTGTTGAGGAACACTTACAACAAATGATTGAGTGTGCATAGTATATGTTCTAACAGATAATCTAGTGAATACAAGGACCGATTGCTTTGAACTTCAATGCTTGAACACTTGCAGTTCTTGATAATCTCACTCTCAAAGTCTTTAATGCATCAACCCTCTTCAATGCTCTGACGTGACAAGCATTTAATGAGAATATCTTCTGTATATAATGCCTGAGATTTGAAGGACAACCATCTTTGAATTTTCCACTGGATAAAGAAGTTGTTGTGAGTACTGGTAACTTGAACATTCCTCAAAGTAGTTACTGACAAGGCGACAACAAAGTTATCATAGAAACTGTTCTACCAACTTTAGCTAAGTTGTGGGCTGAGTAGGTGAGAACAATAAATGCTTCAGTAGCAATGTTTTTCACATAACATTAGTAACACTAGAAATAGCATTTAAATTTATAGTATATATGTTACCTTTTCTTTGTCCAGCGAGAAAGGCTTCTCCCGTAGCAATGTTTTTCACATAACAGTTGGAAAAAGTAAATACACAATGCATACCTTTATCACAAAATTGCGATTTGGAGAGAATGTTATGTTTAAGATCATCCACCAAAGATATCTTATGTACAGTAACTGTACCTCTTATGATGGTTCCCCAACCTACAATTTTATCCTTTGCGTTGTCACCAAAGACAACTGGAGGACCTTATTGGTCCCAAAGGTGGCAATAAGGGTGAAAAACAGCTAGAGGGGGGGCGAATAGCTGTTACAAAATTTTTGCCCACTTTTAAAACTAAACCTCTAAGCTTACAAAACATCTTGCAGTGTGTTAGAAACTGCAAGTAGAGTTGTAAAATGCACAGCGGAATAATAGAGTTACAAAGCGGTTTTGGAGAGGCGGTTTTGCAAAGCGGTTTTAGTGCAGTTTTGTGTGCAGTTATAAAACTGAAAATTGAGGTTTTGACAATGTTAACTCCAAACACAATTCACTATTAAGGATAACTACAATTAATATCAAACAGAGAAAAAGATAGATAATTAATAAGCACAAGAAATAATAAATGCAGAAAAGTAAGAACATAATATTTGGAGTGGTTCAATCGATAAACGATCTACGTCCACTACCAAGATGGTTAGTCTTGGATTTCTAAGAGAGATTTTATATTGAGTATATGAGAGATTACAAAGTACAATGAGTAATACTCAGATCTAAAATCTTTTCTATGAAGATCAAATCCTAGACTATAACCAGTGTATCTCAAATGATTAATCTATGTGATTAAACAAGTGAGGTGTGTGTGTGTATTCAAGATCAAGGCTCTTTGAATCTAAGAGATGGAGAGCACAATGATTCTTGATGGTGTTAAGGCTTGATTTCTGGGCTGAGATATATTTCTTGAAGTAGAAGATGAAGATTCAATGGACTGAGAATTTCTGGACAGAACTTCAGCTTCTATGAACTCATAGCAAATCAATTTTTCAAGCTAGTTCAAAATGAAGATTGGGGGTATTTATACCCAAGCATCAAGGATATAGCCGTTGGACACAGCTGTTGCAAGGACTGTACTGATGCTTTCCCATTGGTCCACAGTAACCACTTTTGTCCTTAGGTACAACAGTTGCAGGTAAAGCTGATCAGGCTCCAGCTGCAAACAAGATGGTTAGGACATCTGTCATCCTTTCAAGATCCTTGCAGATCTTTTCTGACATTGAGTCACGTGACAAGATATAGTGGTTGACATTTGATATTGCTGACGTGGATTCCAACGGTCAAATGTGGTTCACTTCAAGTCTTCAATCATTGGAGCGGTCCTAGTGTGCAAGCAGTTCTGAGTATAAGCGGTTTCACCAGTGGAGGATCCTTAAGTGCTGATTCAAAGATGGAACTGCAATGCAGTTTGCATGGAGCGGTTCACACAGCGGATTGCACTTAGGAATTCAAGAGCAGTTTCAGACTAAGGATTCCACCAGGCGGTTGCATGAAGCGGTTTGCTAGGTGGTTTTGGATAAAGGGGTCTGAAACTCTGAACTGCATCCTCAGATTCAATGAGTCTTGTGCCAGTCTTCAAGCCTAATTTAACATATTCTATAAAATGGACTTAGCTAAAAAATTGAAGTCTAAGCTTCATTACATATGGGCCTAAAGTCCTTAAAATAGACAGGAGGTTATGGTATCAATCAAATCTTAAGCTAATCTAGGAGGGTTAAAATATGCATACCCAACAATCTCCCCCTATTTGATTGATGCCATTACCTACTACAGCAAAAACAAACATTGTACTTGGTAAAAACATGTCCATAGGAATAAACATGGCAAGTCATGTCCCAAGTCAATGCACACACTAGCTTAAGCTATAGATTTCTATACTATTGGAATATTGAAAACTTACAATTTGAAAAGTATAGAAATGCATTCAGTGCACTTAAAAATATGAGATTAAGTATAAAGTGCAGTTTAAACTGAATGTTTAAACTTCATTTCAAAAAGTGTGATTTTGAGTTGAAAAATATTTGAATGAGGTTTAAGATCATAAGCGGTTTCATTGTTCTACAAACAAGCAGTTTGATATGAAGAAAGTTTTGGAACCATGATGCAATTTTCATTAATACCTCAAGCGGTTACAGATACAAGGTATGAAAGGAAATTACATGGTTGCAAAAAAAAAAATATAGACCAAAAGAACTACATGAAGGATGCGGTCTAAGAAGCAGAGAGTTAAAAAAAAATTATAGAGATGAAAGCGGTTTAATGGCGATGCGGCTTGTTCACTTCATGCTCAGCTCTACGCGGTCCAGCAGCAGGCCATTGCTTTCCTCATTCTTATGACTTCTTCAGCGGTCCTGGTGAGGGTTGTTTCAACTGCTTTCAAGGCATTTACAGAGTGGGCGGTTGTAGCATTGTTGGCACCAACCGCTTTGGTATTTTCAACCAAATTTTCTTTGATATCATCCAGCTGTACATGGATGGAAGAGTAGAGAGAGTTGAAAATTGTATGGATTTCTTCTTGAACAGCTGCGGATTGAGTTTGGATGGCTTGCTTCATAGGCTCAAGGTTAGTGGAAACCTTCAAGGAGGATTTCAGATTGTGGATCTCAGATTCAATCTTGGAATTAAATCCAGTCTTCAAATTGTTCAAGCGGTCGTTGAACTCATCTTGAATTTCATTCAGCTTGGCCTTCACAGCATCTGCCATACTGTCCAGATTTACCTTTGAATCTACTTTGAATAAATCAATATGTTCCAACACTTCTTCACGAAGAGAATCCAGAGCGGTTTGGATCTCGGCGGTTTGGCTTTGCTGCGGTCTGGAGTTAAGGAGGGTAAGAAATTTAGAACTTAACTCCCCAAGATCTTTCTCTATAGCTTTGCAGATCTTCTCTCCAAGCTCATTTAGAATTTTATCCAGTTCAGCAACGGATGCCTTATCTCCCAAGGCCTTGATCATACCATCTTCCAGGGATTTCTGGAATGCATTGAAGCAATTCTCAGCAGCATTTTTGACAGCAGAAGCGGTCTGATCAATGGAAGCGGTTGAGGAGGATGCAATTGTTGTAGGTCTCTCCCCCTTAATGGCATCAAGCAAAGAAGTTTTTAGATTGGCCATCTCAAGGGATTGAGAATCTACTTTGGCAAGAAGGGAGCGGTTGGATTCAGAGAGGGAGGTATTGGAAGCGGTCAGCTTGATGACATGACCTTGGTTTATGAGGAGTTGGCTTTGGATAAGGTTAAGGGTTTGAAGGATTTGGGAGTATTCAGATGGAGGAGCGGTTGAGGTTGAAGCGGTTTGGAAAGTAGGAGGCGGTTGGAATTGGGTATTTTCTGGGGCGGTCTGGGTTTGAGGAGGAATGTTTGGAGGAGGGGATTTTTGTCTAAGGGGTGAGTTTTGAGGAGTTAGGGATTTGGCAGGGGACTGGGATCTGGAGCGGTTTGAGTTATGGGAATTGGAGGAAGTTGGATCTTCTCTAACTTATCTAGAGGTTGCATGACCAGCAGAGGGTTTTGATTGCCAGGGTTGGTATGCATTTGAGTGAGGAGGGTTTTGGTTTGAGTGTTGGGAATTTATGGATTGGGAATGTTGGGGGGAATGAGATGTGGATTGGGAGGATAAGGGTGAAAGGGATTTTCTTGGTGAAGGTGAGTTTCTTGGAGATGGTGAGGGAGAAGGAGAAGGTGAGGGTTCAGCTGGTTTGCCTTTCCTGAAATTTTTCCTGGCAGACATTTTTCTCCTCGTTTTAGGAGTCTCCCCCTGAATTGGTGCATCTTTCTGAGGTGAAGGAGAGGGAGTTTTGGATTTGGATTTGGAAGGAAAGTGGATGGGTGACTGGATTGGTGATTGAACAGGGGATTGGATTGGGGATTGAATAGGTGATTGAACAGGGGATTGGATTGGGGATTGAACAGGTGATTGGATAGGTGAAGGATTTGAGGGTGGAGGCGGTTGAGACTCAGGGGCGGTTGACTTGCCTTTAGCATTCCTCAATTCTTCTTGCTCTTTGGCCAGCCTGTCAATTTTCTCTTGAAAGAATTTCATCTGTTCTTCAACAGTCATTCCAGCAACATCATCCTTAGCCTTCTTGGCTCTAGCAACCAAGTTAGGAATACTTGGGTCTTCAGCTTCTTCTTCTTCATCATCTTAATCATCTTCATCAACCAAATTCATTGGTTTCCCTTGCTTCTTTGACTTGCTGGGACCAGCTCCATCAGCAACAGGCGGTTTGGGGGCAGGAGCGGTTTTGGATTTCTTGACAAGCGGTTCAGCTCTTGCTGGTGGCTTCCTTGATCTCTTTGCACCTTTCCTGACCGCTTGAGGAGCGGTTGTGGGGTCCCTTAGCTCATAAACCTCTTTCTTAGGATAGGTGTCAGCATCATATAGAGATTTATAAAGGGCATCACCATTGGCATATCTAAAGGTATGACAGGTAACCAGTCCTAGAGATTCTTCAGTTCCAAAGTTAATCATCAATTCTGGATTCTTGGACCTGATCTCTTCAAGGTGCTCAAAGTCCAGCAGGATGGCAGTCGGAATTCTGCAAAAGGGTCTCCATATTTTTTCTTCTCCCTTTCTCTTGGACTTATATGTCTCCACGCTGTCACATATTTCTCTGAAGAGGATCCTTGGCTAGTGCAGCTTGATTTTCATGAATATTGCTGAACAATACATCCATTGTTGGGATGTAAAGTTGTTATGGTTGCCAGTCTTGCCACAGACAGATTTCCCAACTAAATATCCCAGGTGGCTCATCAGCTCACCAAACCCTTTCCTTAGGATCTTCTTGTACTGTCCAATCATGGTGTTGACCTTGTTGGTGGTTTGGAAAGCAGTAGCATCTTGGATCATTTGATCCACTTCCTCAGGAGATCCACCAACCTTGAAATTAAAGAGTCTTCTGATATCTATGTAGTCAATGGAGAGAGAGAGGTCTTCCACTACTGCAGTGAGGCAAGAAACTCTAGGACCATCCTCAAGCTGTCTGACCCCACGCTTGGCAGTGGAGTAAAACTGATCTATAAAAGAGGGGACAATGAAATTCTACTTCTTGGTGAAGATGGGCAGAATCCCTGAAACTCTTAGCTTCCTTAGCATTTCCCTTCCTAAGGCATCAGTCCTAAGCTCTGCCTCATTCACTTCCCAGCCATGCAGGAAAGTATTTGGATCCTACAAAGAAAAACATTGAGTGTTAGATTCATTTTTGTATTCACAATTCACAAGCGGTTTGAGCACCCAAGCGGTTTAGCAGTGGTGCGGTTTGAAAAGTGAAAATTTTCAAACCCCAAGTGAACTATGAATACTAAAGAAAATGAGGATTTGAGAACAAAAATACTTAGTACGTGGCATTGTAATCCAAAATTATCCCACACATGCAAGTAGTGTTTTGTAGGGAAAGGTTATGGTGTCCAGCCTATATACTTAGTAAAGTCTCAAAAACTAAGAAAGGAATTTTAAACAGCATGCGGTTTCAAAAGAATTTTAAAAAGCGGTTCAGCATGCGGTTTAGCTTGAAAAGGGGAGCATGCGGTTTGAAACAGAAAATATAAGCGGTTTAATACAAGCGATTTCAAACATTTGAGCATGCGGTTTTGAAAATGAAGAACTTAAGCAGTTTAGACCAAGCGATTTCAACACAAAGTGAAATCCAAAATTCATGAAAAAGTTCAAAAATTTTCTAAGTATGGAAAACACTATTTAGGAATCAAGGTATACAAAACATAATAAATTTCATGAAAAACGTATGAACTTTATGAAGAACATGAAGAACAGTTCAAGAACACCAAGAATATAGATTATCAAATCTTAACCAAAATGAACAAAAAGCATATCAAAATGATCCTAACAAGTTGTAGACTAACAATATATCATCAAAATAACATCTTTAAGTCAGAATCACCAAGAAAATGAAGAAACACAGAAATGGGTTTTCAACATACGAAAACTGAAAATCTTTAAATCAGTACTCAAATCATGCATTGATCGTGAAATAAACAACAGAATGAGAATCTAAGCATGATTTCGAGCAAAACCCAACAAATTTCATCAGAAATGGTCAAGAAACAAGAACAAAATCAACAAAAATTATGAACAAGGCATACGAACAGTTTCCCAAGGACATTCATGGCAGATTTGCAGAGATTGAAAGGTTTAGGGTTAGAAATGTTACCATATCCAAGATTGGTTTCTTGGGAGCCCTAGATACTGCAAAAGCTCTTTGTCTTTTTGAAGTTGAAGTCATTTTCAGTTTAAAGGTTTTGAAAATGGAGGTTTTTTGTAGAGAGAAGTAGAGAGAGAGAGTGAGTTGGTAGAGAGAAAGGACAGTTGTAGAGAGATGACAGGTAAAAGGTTTAGAATTTCACCAAACAAGGTATATATAGGTGAGGGGGAAGGCAGTTGATTCAGAATAAAATGATTGAAAATACTAACTGTTGCACCCTTTCACCTCCTGCACTGCAACCTATGACGGCTGACATGAAGGTTTTTAATGCTCATGTCCCCTTTGCATTAAATGCATTTAAATTTTGAAATAACGTGAGAAAACATTTGCAAAAATGCCCTTATGTTCAAATAAGGACTAAAAAGTATATAAAAATAAAAAGAATTTGAACAGTTTTTTTTTTTTAATAAGCTAAGGTAGACAGAAATTACTTTAATGTTGAAACGCGGTTTTGGGATCAAGAGGTCAAGCTGCAGCAAGCGGTTTGGCATTGGCGGTTGGCTACAGGCGGTCTTGACTGCAGGCGGTTTTGGTACACGCGATTTCAACAAAGGAGGTTTGAATCCTCAACAGTAATATCAACCTATACTCAACACACAAGTTAGCAAATAAAAAGTATGGAATCATTTAAGTTCAAGCATACCCATTTCTCCTCTGAGGAAAGAAAACCTCTTGGAGTCCAGAGCTTTGGTGAGGATATTAGCAATTTGGTTGTCTGTCCCCACGTACTCTAAATGGATATTCCTCTTCTCCACATGGTCTTTGAGGAAATGATACTTGATATCTATATGCTTAGTCTTGGAAGGCATGACAGGGTTGTTGGAGACTGAAACTGTTGAAGTGTTGTCACACATGATAGGGCAATTTCCTTCTTCAATTCTATAGTCCATCAACTGCTGCTTCATCCAAAGGATTTGACAGCAACAACTTCCAACAGCAATATACTCAGCCTCTGTGGTTGACACTGAAACTGATGCTTGCTTCTTGCTGACCCAAGCAACTAGTCTACTCCCGAGGAAATGACAAGTCCCACTAGTGCTTTTCCTGTCAATTGTACAAGCTGCATAATCTGCATCTGAATAACCTACGAGATCGAAGTTTGAATCTTTGGAATACCAAAGTCCAAGGTTAGTGGTTCCAGATAAATAGCGGATCATACGCTTAACTGCAATTACGTGTGCTTCTCTAGGATCAGCTTGATAGCGTGCACACACAGAGACACTAAACATGATATCGGGCCTACTAGCAATTAAATAGAGTAATGAGCCAATCATACCTCGATATAAGGTTTGATCAACCTTCTTACCTTTTAGATCTTTATCTAGCTTATTGCCGGTGGCCATTGGAGTATCATATGCTTTAGCATTTTCTAGTCCAAACTTCTTTATCAACTCCTTGGTATATTTGGCTTGGCTGAGGAAAATACCTTCTTCGCATTGCTTGATTTGAAGCCCGAGGAAGAATGTTAATTTTTCCCATCATGCTCATCTCAAACTTGCTTTTCATTAGCTTTTCGAAACGCTTACAAAGCAACTCATTAGTAGAACCAAAAATAATATCATCGACATATATTTGAACAAGTAAAGTATGATCATTATATTTGGCAATAAAAAGAATTGTATCGATTTTACCGCGTTTAAATCCTTTTTCTAGTAAAAATTTAGAAAGAGTCTCATACCATGCCCTTGGAGCTTGCTTAAGTCCATACAAAGCCTTCTGAAGTTTGTAGACATGATTGGAAAATTTGGAGTCTTCAAATCCAGGCAGTTGGGCAACATACACGGTCTCTTGCAGTTCACCGTTGAGGAAATCACTCTTCACATCCATTTGATATAACTTGAAACGCTTGAAAGAGGCGTAGGCTAACATGATTCTGATAGCTTCCAATCTTGCAACTGGAGCAAAGGTTTCATCATAATCGATTCCTTCTTCTTGCCTATATCCTTGTGCAACCAATCTTGCTTTATTCCTTGTGATGCTTCCATTCTCGCCCATCTTATTCCTAAACACCCACTTAGTTCATATCACTCCTTGATCCTGAGGTCTAGGCACCAAAGTCCAGACCTTGCATCTTTCAAACTAGTTGAGTTCTTCTTGCATAGCAACGACCCAACTGGAATCTTAGAGTGCTTCATCAATCTTCTTGGGTTCAACTTGAGATAATAGAGAAGTATGCTCATCATAGTTCGATCTTCTTGTTTGAACACCAGATGGTTCACCTGTTTCATTATGCTCAGCAAAATCATCCGCAACATTTGGAGCCAAATGTGGCTCAAGGAGAGAATGCTCGTCGAATGTAACATGGACAGACTCAACTATCTTTAAATTAGTTTTATTAAAAACACGAAAAGCTTTTGAATATTTAGCATACCCAACAAAATTACCTTCATCGGCCTTGGCTCCAAATTTACCTTTATTTTCTCTTTCGTTGTAGATGATAAAGCATTTACAGCGAAAGATCTTGAAAAATGCAATGTTGGGGGTTCTTCCTCTCCATAGCTCATATGGAGTCTTGTTATAGGTTTTATAGATGAGGGAGCGGTTCTGAGTGAAGCATGCTGTGTTGATTGCTTCAGCCCAGAAATACTGAGGCAGCTTCGCTTCAGATATCATTGTCTTTCCAGCCTCAATCAACATCCTGTTCTTTCTTTCCACAACCCCATTTTGTTGTGGAACACCAGCAGTCGAGAAATTGTGATCAATCCCATGGTCATCACAATACTGATCAACACCATTGTTCTTAAATTTTGTTCCATTGTATGATAGAACACTAACGATGTCGTCTTCTTTCTGAGTTTGGAGCCGTCTAAAGAGGGAGGTTAAGATGTCATAGCAATCGTCCTTAGAAATCATCATCTCAACCCATGTATATCTTGAATAATCATCCACCACCACTAAAATAAATCTACTTCCTCCAATGCTGGTAGTGGTAACGGGTCCAAACAAGTCTATGTGAAGCAGTTGTAAGCATCTTACAGTTGAGGGAGCGGTCTTGCTGGTGAAAGACGACGCAGATTGCTTACCTAGTTGACATGCACTGCATTTCTCTGGATGGTGGTCAGCCACTTTGGGTAAACCACGAACGAGGTTTTCCCTTCCAATCTTAGCTAGATACTTGAAGTTCAAGTGGCTCAACCTCTTGTGCCATAGCCAACTATTCTCGCTCATATTTTTAGCTATAAAACAGAGATTAGTAATACTACATGCAGAATCTAGATCAATAATGTAAATATTACTCTTAGGAATCCTGTGAGTAGCGTGACTCCGAAAATGCTATCTTTGATAAAGCAATTTGATGACATGAAGTTGCAAAGCATTCCTTTGTCGTAGAATTGAGAAATTGAAAGGAGGTTGTGCTTGAGTCCTTCAACAAGAGAAACCTTCTCAATGGTTATGTTTCCTCTCCTTATCACACCATACCCAATGGTCTTGCCTTTGTTGTTGTCACCAAAGGTTACAGACGGACCACTTGCTTCAATGACATCTTCGAGTAATGATCTATCTCCAGTCATATGTCTTGAGCAGCCACTGTCAAGATACCATTCATTATCCTTGGAGTGACCAGCCATTAAGCAGAGGACCTGAAATGTAAACATTAAGAACGAGGTCCCCCTTTATTCCTTGGGTCTTGAGGTTAGCAACCTTTAACGACCCACACCTGTTTAACAGAAGGAGGTTTACTCTTCCTGGCATTGGGTGTGAACCGCAAAAGGCATTCTGCAGCCTTGTGACCTAAACCATCACACACAGAGCATTTATGAAAACTACAAGCATCATGAGGTTTTACTAACTCCTTACTTTTCTTAGGAGTTGCATGCGGTTTGAGAACATCGGTTTTAGCCTTGATAAAGGTAACTGTCTTTGATTTGACCACGGATTTTCTAGGAACGCTCTTCTTGCCTTTGAAAGCAGGAGAAGCGGTCGAAGAAGAAGGGCGGTCAGCCTTGCAGTTGGCAGCACCACCTACTCCACCAGAAGCGGTTGAGGTAGAGGTGCGGTCTGCTGCATAAGACATTTCCTCTGCATCATCACTCTCAGAATCCTTTCCTTTCATCTGAGAGTTTTTCCCAAATTGTTTCTTTAGGTAGACATAATGGAAGTTAAGTGGAGCCTTTTGTTCCTGTCATTTACCCTTAGAAGCAGCATGCTTTCCCTTAGAAATTTCTTTAGTTAGTTTTAAAATTTCCTCATCCTTTTCACAACAAGATGCACACTTCTCCTTTTCACCAGTTTGGAATCCCAGGCCTTCTTTAATTTCACTGGCCATTTGGAAATCTATAATTTGATCCATGGAGACTTGTAACTTTGTTCACCCATCAATGATCTTTTGGAGATCGAGTTTCTGGGCAACTAGGTCATCATTCCTAAGTTGAAGTGCAGCAACCTTAGTTTCTAGGATGTGGTTTTGATCAGCAAGAGGAGACATACTCTTGATTTGGTCCTTAAGATTTGAAATTTCAGACCTCATCACAGTTTTCTCTGTCTTGTACTGAGAAAGTTCATTATGAGCTAATGCTAAAGCTTTCTTAACATTTGAGAATTTTTGGATCATCATTTCTGCTTCCTTGAACATCCTTTCATGTTCCATGGGAGAAACTTCTTCCACCACCTTTTTCAAAATTTTCTTCTTTGGAATTACTTTTGAAGGTGGAGCATTTGTAAAAGAAAAAATAAGACGTGAATACGAACAATTTCCTATCTTAATGCTAGGAGTAAGTTTAACATCACCATCCAATTTAAAATTTGGATTTTTTGTAGAAACCTCTTCATCCTCCATATCTAGCGACTCGATTGACTCAGTATCTGTAAGTACGCCAATCCAATTCGCTACCCTTTTAGATGCATTTTAATATGATAAAATTGCATTAAGGGGCGTTTTGGTAAATTTCCGGTCTATTCTGAGACTTCCGGAAATATTCCATAAGTTTCTTGCGAAGGAAGTACTTTTTAGTACTTTGCTCTTGCTAAAGGACCTGCAGGGAATAAACTTGTTTTAGACCTTTTGGGTATTTACTCAGAATGTTCCAGAAACTGGTTCTGGAGCCAAAAACGGTTGGTGACACCTTGTGTCACGCGACAAATCGAGGCTTGGAAAATGGTTACAGAAGGTCGTGCGACACCATGTAACCATCAACTGCAGCCTATAAATAAGACCCTACCCTTCTCAGAAATTGATACCAACTTTCACATACTGTTACTCTGCCAAAATAGGAGCGTAACACACGCCCTGCAAACACCTCTCTCTCTCTCTCTCTCTCTCTATCATCCAAATCCTCCTTCAATTCCCCCAATTCAATCCAATTCACTCACCAACACTTAGATCCATCTTCAGCCACCTCCCCTCAGTTCAACCAGTCCCAGAAGCAGTTGTAGAAGGATTCTATACCAGCCTTGGTATAGGATTCATGGAATCAACAAGGGTAACACTCTCAATTCCATCTCTCTCTCTCCTATCTTGCTACTTTCATAATTCCATCATTCTATCATCCTTGGGTTCAGTAATCAGACTCCATCTGTCTCGATTACTGAACCCCAATCGCAATCTCTCTGTTTAACATCGTTGATTTGTATAATTGAATGCTCATGGTTTGATTATTGTTGAAATTGGTGCTTAATTCCCCAAGGGAGTGTGGATCTACCCATATCCACACCCCCTTGGTTGAATTGTTGTTAATTGTTCATTTCGAAGCTGAATTGATTAAATAATTGGATCTGTTTTGATTGTTAGTGTTTCTGTGTTCAAATCTGTAAGTCTCTGCAGATGGACACCATGTGTCACGCGACACATCGTGTCTGGTTAGATCATGTGTCACGCGACACATCTAGCCAGGCATGCTATGTGTCACGCGACACATCTTGTCCATTTGCAGGGATCCATTTCCTTTGTAATCTGTTCTGATCTGTTGTAGTTGGGACGTGGCCTCCCTAACCAAATGGCTCACAAGTTGTAAGATCTCAATTCATATCAATAAAATTCATGGTTTATCACATTTGTCTATTATCATTGTTTGCACATACTTTGGATTATTTGGATGTTTAGTTAGAAAGACTCGTCTACGGACGAGGCGTGTTGGGTGAGCTCTCGGTTCTTCCCAACACGTAACCTGACCCCCGGACCCATTTTCTCTCTCAAAGGTTTTTCAAAGTGTACCTTAAAACATGGCGTGGCGACTCCTATTTTTTTTCATCATCGAGATTTTCCAAAAATTTCGGGCGAGCGCACATTCAGTGGCGACTCTGCTGGGGACACACTTTTTGAAAACCTATTTTTCAAAAATAGAGGGTCAAACTTTCGTTCAATTAGACATCCAACATATCCATCTTTGTGTGCATCATTGATGATTTTTTGTGGTACATGCATTTTATTGCGTTATGAGACTTGTGAGCCATTTGTGTGTCTTTAGTGGCCATTTTGTTGTGCTCTATTATTGTGCTTTGTCCCTTGCCATGGAGAGGCAGGGGCTGTTTTCATTTTGCAGATGCTGGTTCAGTGACTGATCAAGTCGTGCGACACCACTGTTCCATGCTGTCCTGTGTCAGGCGACAGGATTGGTCACTGAACAGTCTTCAGTTGCAGGTTTGAGGGCAGTCCCTTGAATCAAATTTGCGCAGTTGATTGTTGTACCCCTTTGTTCCCTGTGAGAGTGTGTGTTTTCGCTTTGTTTTTCTATTTCAAAATAAATAAAAAAATAAATAAAATAATAAAATTTTTGTTTTTTCATAAATAAAAGAACATAGTCATCCGCACACTACACCACATAAATTTAGAACCCTCGGGTGCGATTGACGGCATCGCAGACGGCCATGAAATTCGCCTACGCTTGAGCGCCTGAAATCAAACCTATCCCCCTAGCGCGTTATAGGTGGCACCACACTTAAAGCCTACCCACAGTTGGTTTTTTTGATACAACATTTTAATCACACTAAAATGAATTATTTTTTTTTTGAAATTTACAATAGGCCTTCATACCTTTCCCAAAACCTTACACCTTGTGGGCATGTTGCCAATGCAACATGGTTTCACGTGGGGACATGTCACTCTCGTGACGTGTCCTAACGAGAGATCATGCCGCTTTGTCACCATGCACCGACGAGAGGTCATGCCGGATTTTTCTTGGAAATTCTTCAAGAATACCCGTTATGCTGCCCAAATTTCCCCATAAATTTGGACCACTCGCCCGTCTCACATCGTGTTAGGTCTTGGTTAGGTATCATTACCTATTATTGATTTCAAATACAAAGCATTTAGTGTAATTTGAATGTTGCATCCCTAGGTCTCCCCAAGGTATAGATTGCGTAAATAAAGGCTTATCATTTCCCAACCGTATTTAGGATTTAAAATACCGATTTATACTTGAAGATAAATAAATTGTTTGGGCGAGTCCATCCCTCTTTTCCTTTCCCTCTCCCGTATTTCCTCAAAGTCTTCATCCCCCACTACCTTATAAATCCGTATCTGCCCCTGCAGCTATGGCGAGTTGGATCCGCTCTTCTGTTCCGGGAGCTCGTCTGGTCCGCGTTGTTGAAGAAGTTCAAACAGTTTCGGGGGTTTCAGTCAATTCAGAATCAGATATGGACGGAAATGGTGATGTGTTTGTTGCTCAGTCTGCCGGAGGTTCGGTTTTGATGGGTCAACCGGGTTTGAATGACATGTCCGCAGAAGAGTTGAGAATAACTTTGGAAGCTGCTTTGGCCAGGGAACGCGAATCCCGCTTGTTGGCCCAGAACGCCAAGGCTCGAGAGGAGGAAGCCCATACCTGTTTTGTGGAAGACATGAGAGCCAGAGAAATCGCAGTACTCTACCGAGAGGATGGTTCTTACGAGGAAATCACTGAAGATAGTAACAACGGGATCGGATCTGCTTCTCCCGTTCAACCTGCTCAACCCAACTACCATGCTATGCCTCTTCCCGTGAGTTATGCTCCTCGCCCGGATCGGATGCCATCTCCGGAAATGACTGTGAATAACCAAGGAAGGGTTCCTCTCCCAATCTCTCAGACTCATAGTCAAGTTGCTCAGCAGGGTTTTAGCAAAAGTGGTGGCTGACCATCGAACTTCTTTGATCTCACTTCCTCACCAACTCCCAATGCCCCAATGCCGCAAGCTCAGTACGGATTCCAGTTCCAAGGAAGCTATTCCCAACCCCAGGTCAGCATGTATCAAGACAGTTATCAGTATGGTCAAACCAATCAGCAGCAAAGTGTCTTCCAAGCTCCACAGCAGCAATCCAGCCAGTACCGTATATCAGGAAACCAGATTTGTCAGGATCAGTTCCCGCAACATCCCCAGAATCAATCTCAGTTCCAAAGCAACTTCTCTCAGCCCGCAGTGTGTTCCCCTCTCACCCAAAGATTCGTATGGTTCCACCCCATATTCAGCTCCCTGTATCGCATCGGATTTTCTACCCAAGGTCAGTTTGGATGTCAATCGGCGCAGTTTGGTCCACAGAATCCCAGTGTTCAGTTTAATGGTTACGATATGTACGGGAATAGGATTCCCAGTTCAGTCAGTTTATTGGATAGTAACATCAGCATCCCCAGTACTTTCGGTCTTCCCCCGGCCGCTTTGCCTATCAGATCTGCTCCAGAGTTTCCTGTGTCGTCTTCGACTGTGGCTCCTGCTATTCCCCAGATTCCGGGTTTGACTCCGGAAGTGACAACTTTGTTAAGGCAGATGCAACAACAAATTGATAGATTGACTGTGGGTTCCGGTGGCCTCATAGTGGTTGACCCGACTCAAGTGACACCTCTTCCCCATAAGTTCAAGATGCCAAAGATGGATTTTGATGGCACGGCCTGCCCAAAGACTCACATAGATACCTACGTCATGACGATGGGTTGCACGCCCGAGTTTATGGCTTCTCACTTTCATTTGACTCTCAAAGGCCCGGCGCTCACTTGGTTTTTGGCCTTAAAGCAAAAATGCCGCTCCACCTGGAGCCAGATCACCGAGGCTTTCTTGGAGAAGTATAGGGAAACCTAGAGTGGCGTACTACCCGGGACGATCTAGTGGGCACCATCCAGAAAAATGATGAGTCAATCACGGAGTTCTATAAGAGGTGGAATGCCAAACTCAACGAGCTGTCGGAACCAATTCCCCTTCAAGATCAGAAAGATATTTTCCTGTCATGCGTGAAACCGGTGTTAAGGGAGGCCATTGGAAAGGGATGGTACCCAGATCTAAGAGAGATGGTTGGTATGGGCGCTCGAAGCGAGAACAGGCTGTTTAACCTCACCTCAAGTGCAAATGCTGGCAGTAGTAGCGGAAGTGGAGGATTCAGGTATCGGACGACAACCCAGTTTCTGCAATGGCACCCAAGGGAAGGGAAGCGGTCAAGGACATCAGCGTCAATAACCTGCAAGGAGGAGGTAATAATGGGCATAATGGCGGAAAGTTCCAGCCGAAGCAACAGCGAAGGTTTGATGACTTGGGAATGACCACGGAAGAGGTTTACATTGGATTGCTCAGGACCGGGATGATCAAGCCCTTAGACAACTACAGTCCTCTTAATCCTAATCCCAATCTCGACACAAGCAAATATTGCCAATTCTATCAGTACCCAGGATACACCACCAATGATTGCTTCACACTCAAGAAGATTATCCAAGGCCTTGTTGATGAGAAAAAGATCGAAAAGTCCCCCCGTCCCAACATCGTCAGCAACCCTCTGCCCAGCAACAACGTGAACCTAATTGACTTTGGTCAAGATTATTTTGTGAATGTAATAGAGTTTGAAGAGTCTGTAATTGGCAAAGTTAGTGGTGATTGTAAGAAAGTCAATGATGATGTAGCTCCTTGTTTCAATGAAATGAAAGACAACTTTTGCTACGTCTTGTATCTTGATGATTTGTATGATTTAAATAATGCCGCTGATTACGATGAATATGAGGAGCGTTTGGTCATCAAAGCTATCTCTTCCGTGGTTCCCAAAGAGTCCCCAATCTCTTTGGAAGAGCTCAGATTAGAAGCTAACTTGGAGACACCATTGTCTGTGAACGAGATAAGACAAGCAGCGTGGCCATACAGCACCCGCCCTGTTCCGCTTACACTAGCTGAACTCAAAGAGGCTAGCAAAAATTTTGTGGTTGAGAATGATCAAGAGGTTAATTTGTTGACAAGGTCGGGTAGAATGTTGGGAGCAGATAGCGCTGATCCACTTGGAAAGGGTAAAGAAATCGCGGTCTCAAACCCCCAAGCCTCTCGGGATCCTTACAGATCAGCCGAAAATGAAGAAATCCAAGAGGACCCGATTTTGACGCAGTTGAAGAGAACCCAGGCTGATATCTCTTTGTGGTCCCTGCTTACATCCTCTTACCCCCACAAGCTAAAGCTAGAAGAGGCTCTATCAAAACCCAAGGTGTCCGTCAACGCAACTCCAGATGAGGCCTGCCAGTTGATCGGAACAGCACAGTATGGGAACATTATTACTTTTACAGATCTGGATTTGCCTTCTTACGGTTCAAAGCACAACGAGTCTCTACACATCACCGTGCCCTTGGAGGGGCGTCGAATTCCCCATGTGTTGGTGGACAACGGGTCGGCCATGAACGTGCTTCCCGCAAAGATGATGAGCATGTTAGACATTGATGCACAGAGTCTTAAGCCCTCAAATCAGACTTTAAAAGCCTACGATTCAACTTCCAGAGCGGTATTGGGGATTGTTTCTCTGAACCTGTTATTCATGGGTAAGGAGATGGCAGTAGAATTCCAGGTCATCGATATTCCTGTCACGTTCTCGGCATTATTGGGCAGGCCATGGATACATGAAATCGGAGCGGTAGCCTCCACCCTCCACCAGTGCTTGAAGTTTGTGTAGGATGGAGTTTTGACAACCATTTACGGGGATAGTGTCACTATTGGGGAGACCAGCACCAACACCATGCCGGCAAAGGAAATCAAGCTTGACCAAGAAAGTCTGATGCTCAGTGGTTTCACGATTGAAAAGCCAAAAGGGCAGGTCTGCACTATCGATTTAACAACTTCTTCAGACAAGATTCCTCCCGTGTTGAAAATGATGAGAGGCATGAGCTACATTCCTGGCCTGGGGTTAGGAAAGCGACAACAACGACCGTGTAAGCTTGAGATGCCTAAACCCAAGAGAAACAGGCGAGGCCTGGGATATGTTGTGACTGGAGAGGACAAAGCATATGATAAGGCAGAAGCACTTAAAGAACGGATGACCCTAGCTGCCGGCAAAAGATACAAGAAACCTGACATGCGCCCTTATAGCTGGTCTCTAAACAAGCACTTTGTCAAGGAGGATGGGGAAATGTTCATTTGCCCGGAACGAAAGTTGAGTCAGATGGAAGAGAGGTTGAAGATGATACAAAAGTTTGCCACAAGCCAAAACCCGATGAAGGAGATGTTTGTCAGCCTGCCCAGGAGACCAGGAGTTACTGCTACATATGAGAACAACTACCACTTTTGGGGGCCCGATTATGTCAATCAGTTTGAGAAGCTTGCTCTAGATGAGCCTATGATACATAAGATCCGCGGTGCTAACCCTGTGGACATGGACGGTGATTTGGCAAATCTGTTCAAAGACCAGGGGCTGTCAGAGCCTGAGAGTGGCATGCTTACAGAGGAGATACCTGCAGAAAAGGCTGTTGTTGCTAAAGATCTCCGGGACTTGATCGACTTTTCTTCAGATGATGATGTAGTGGCCATGCTTGAATTTGAGAAGGGGCCAGTTGTGGATCCGAGCATGTTGGAGACAGTTGCAGAGAGGCCGTTGCAGAATTGGACTTCATTTCAAGGACCGGTCGCTAGTAGGGAGACTATGATCAAGAAACTTGGACTCAAGCCTCGTCCCAGTCCCTCTGTGTCCAAGTTTGTCCCCCGTGTCTTGAGTCATTCCCCTGAATCCCTTGTGATCGAGTTTGAGTACTCTGATAGGTCTGACGTCCTCACGACGGAAGACCGTCGTCGTGTTATAGACACTGTTTTCCCATTCGCTCTTAATAAAATGGTCGATCTTTCCGAGTATCCCGTGATTGCAAATCTAACGATTGAACGCTTAACCAAAAATGAGCACAAAGATTTAAAAATAATTAAGCCAGAATCAATCGAAGATAATGCAGACTTAATAGATGAACAAATTTTAGAAAATAATTCAAAACAGGTTTGCGAACGAAAGGAAAGCCGGGCCCAAGATGCCGATGAGATATTGACCACGGTGAACCTGGGAACAGCTGAGGAACCCAAAGAAACGCAAATTGGTAGCTTCTTCTCCGGAGTTGAGCGGGATGCCCTGATCGAGCTGCTCAAAGAGTTTGTGGACGTTTTTGCCTGGTCCTACAAAGACATGCCTGGGTTCGACACATCTATTGTAGAGCACCGGATACCCCTGGATCCAGAGATCAAGCCGATCAAGCAGAAACTGAGGCAGATCAATCCCGAGTGGTCCTTACAGGTTAAGGAAGAGATTGAGAAACTCCTACGGGTGGGCTTTATCAAGGTGATCAAATATCCGACTTGGCTGGCAAACATCGTAACGGTCACAAAAGCAAATGGAAAGGTACGGGTTTGTGTAGACTTCCGAGACCTCAACAAGGCTAGTCCCAAAGATGACTTCCCTCTGCCGAACATTGACATGCTTGTGGACGCAACAACGAACTATGAAGTCAAGTCCTTCGTCGACGGCTTTGCGGGTTACAATCAGATTAAAATGGCCGAGGAAGATCAGGACAAGAGAGCATTTACCACTCCTTGGGGCACTTATTGCTACACAGTGATGCCATTTGGGCTGAAGAATGCTGGGGCTACCTACCAGAGAGCCGTCACTACCCTGTTCCACGACATGATCCATAAGGAGATTGAAGTGTATGTTGATGATATGATCATTCACTCGAAAGGGTCAGATGGACAGCACTTTACTGATCTAAGGAAGTTTTTCAACAGACTTCGGGAACATTCCATGAGGCTAAATCCAGTCAAGTGCACCTTCGGGGTTATCCGTGGCAAGGTCTTGGGGTATATGGTCACAGAGCGTGGCATCGAGGTAGATCCCAGAAAAGTCAAGGCAATTGTCGAAATGAAGCCGCCCAGAACTGTCTCCGAGGTAAAGGGATTCATGGGCCGTCTACAGTACATCAGCCGATTTGTCAACCAACTGACTTCTATGTGTGAGCCAATATTCAAATTGCTGAAGAAGAATCAGGAGGTGATTTGGAACGAAGAATGCCAGCTAGCTTTCGAGAAAATCAAAGCTTATCTTGTTAATCCTCCCATTCTCTGTCCACCTCATGGGAACAAACCTCTACTTCTATACTTGACGGTCACAGATACAGCTATTGGGGCCATGCTAGCGCAAGAGAAGAAGGACTCCAAGGTTGAGAATGCCATCTATTTTGTCAGCCGCAAATTCCAAGGTAGCGAGTTGAATTACTCCGCCCTAGAGAAGATGTGTGCAACTCTGTTTTGGCTGGTCGGAAAATTGAAGCACTACATGCTATCCCACACAGTACATCTGGTTTCCAAGATGGACCCGATTAAGTACCTGTTTCAGAAAAGAGATTAGTAACGGTACAATGTCCATCTCCCCTTGCCCAGATCGGATTTGACGAAGGTCCACGCCCCGATCTCCCATGAGTTGCCTGACAATCTCCAACACTGCACCCGGACAGACTCCGGTATATCCACAGAAATAATAAGCCGACAGGGTGAGCAGCATGAATATGTCCAAAGATGTAGAAAGATCAAACAGCTCAGGACTAGAAAGGCGTAATCTGGCCATCCGGGTCAAGTCTACAGTCCCATCATCGAGAATCATAGGTACTACCTGATCTGCCGGTAAACTCAGGAAAGCTGATAATTGCTCCGTGATTGACCTTCTGTCCCGGGGAAATGCTACAGTCGTCGATTCACTTATGCCTGTCAATGCTCTAAAATCCTCCATGGTCTGCGTCAGATCATTGTATGACAAAGTAAAGACGTGTCGCTCCGAATCCATAAAGCAAGACGCAGCCCGGAGCAAATCCCAGTCAATCCTCCGGTCTTTCAAGGGCCAAATGCATGGCATGTTGTACCGCCTGTCAATGACTTGCCTATGATACTTCTGATGAAATAGCGAAACTTCAACAAGGTCTTGATGAAATTGATGCTCCCGAGAAGCTACGTCTCCGCTATAATGCTCCATTGCAGTTGAAAGTACCAGTCTTTGCCAAAGGAATCGCTTGTCTGTCAAGCTGGGACTGCTGGTTTCCTCCTACTGAAAGGGCAGTGTCTGCAAATGAATCCTGAGCTGATTTTAAAAGGGGCCTGTTACGAGCTTCCCCCAGTCGCGCAACACAACTTGCCCAGCAGGCACGACTTGTCGGGCGACACATCTGGTCAACATCAGACGCCATAGAAATTCCTGCAAGTCTACCTTCCAAGGCGCTCCCCGACTCGCCGTCGCTACAATAAACCTCCCATCCTCACATGTATTCACAAGAAAATGTATGGGAGAGGACTCACTACACCATATGTATCACCATACACACTCACTCGATACAGCTCCACCATCCCATGTACAAACCCGGCAAAACCGACCCTTCAATACAATAATCACATTCCTTTCATTCAATCATCATCCCATCCCCAGAACGGATGGATTCGTGCAAACAAGCTAACATAGTTCAATCTTTGCTAACAGAGTAGCATAGTCAAAAATAGTGCTTGGAGTGTTGTTTCCCCCGCAGGTACAACAATCAACTGAGCATCACCAAATCTCGAGGACTGCCCCCCAAAGCAAAACCGAGACAAAGAATCCAAATCTATCAGTCTCCCCAGCAATGTGCATCAAGATCACCAGCCCCGCCGTCAAAGCATCAACAAAAAAAAATCCATTCGAACAAAGTTCATAACCCCAAGGTCAACCAATCGGCAACAAAGACCGTCCCGCACCCGGCAAATGAGCAATTCATCAACAAAAATGGCATGAGACCCTCCGGCAGCTACAACCTCCCACGATCAACAGCAGCAATATCAGTCCTTTCGACAGCTACAGGTAAGCACAGCATAGGTATGAAAGCATATCTCAGTCAATTACCTTCCTAAAGGCATCAGTCAAATGTTCGGGTGACTCCCCTAACAATCAAGTTCCATTGGCTATACGTCCTCGCCCCGAGGCAGCCATCCGTTCCTTTGGCTATACGTCCTCGCCCTGAGGCAGCCATCCATTCCATTGGCTACACGTCCTCGCCCCGAGGCAGCCATCCTTTCCATCGGATATACGTCCTCGCCCCGAGGCAGCCATCCTTTCCATCGGCTATACGTCCTCACCCCGAGGCAGCCATCCGTTCCATCGGCTATACGTCCTCGCCCCGAGGCAGCCATCCGTTCCTTCGGCTATACGTCCTCGCCCCGAGGCAGCCATCCGTTCCATCGGCTATACGTCCTCGCCCCGAGGCAGCCATCCGTTCCTTCGGCTATACGTCCTCGCCCCGAGGCAGCCATGCGTTCCCTCGGCTACACGTCCTCGCCCCGAGGCAGCCATCCGTTCCTTCGGCTATACGTCCTCGCCCCGAGGCATCCATCCGTTCCTTCGGCTATACGTCCTCGCCCCGAGGCAGCCATCCGTTCCTTCGGCTATATGTCCTCGCCCCGAGGCAGCCATCCTTTCCATCGGCTATACGTCCTCGCCACGAGGCAGCCATCCATTCCATCGGCTATACGTTCTCGCTCCGAGGCAGCCATCCATTTCTCTTGATCACACGTTCTCACCCTCCGAACTACGATTTGGCTTGATTCCCTCCTAGGGATACGTAGGAATCCTTTCTCCAAAGGTCCAGCCATCCGATCTCCCAGATCATTGTCCAGCCCTCCGCCATATCCCAAGCCGCTCATTGGGATTGGGTCTTATTTTATCGACAACCTCAATTCTTCCATAAGTGACGTTTCCAAGGGGCTATGTAAGTACGCCAATCCAATTCGTTACCCTTTTAGATGCATTTTAATATGATAAAATTGCATTAAGGGGCGTTTTGGTAAATTTCCGGTCTATTCTGAGACTTCCGGAAACATACCATAAGTTTCTTGCGAAGGAAGTACTTTTTAGTACTTTGCTCTTGCTAAAGGACCTGCAGGAAATAAACTTATTTTGGACCTTTTGGGTATTTACTCAGAATGTTCCAGAAACTGGTTTTGGAGCCAAAAACGGTTGGTGACACCTTGTGTCACGCGACAAATCGAGGCTTGGAAAATGGTTACAGAAGGTCATGCGACACCATGTGACCATCAACTGCAGCCTATAAATAAGACCCTACCCCTCTTAGAAATAGATCCCAACTTTCACATACTGTTACTCTGTCAAAATTGGAGCGTAACACACGCCCTGCAAACACCTCTCTCTCTCTCATCCAAATCCTCCTTCAATTCCCCCAATACAATCCAATTCACTCACCAACACTTAGATCCATCTTCAGCCACCTCCCCTCAGTTCAACCAGTCCCAGAAGCAGTTGTAGAAGGGTTCTATACCAGCCTTGGTATAGGATTCGTGGAATCAACAAGGGTAACACTCTCAATTCCATCTCTCTCTCTCTCCTATCTTGATACTTTCATAATTCCATCATTCTATCATCCTTGGACACAGTAATCAGACTCCATCTGTCTCGATTACTGAACCCCAATCGCAATCTCTCTGTTTAACATCGTTGATTTGTATAATTGAATGCTCATGTTTTGATTATTGTTGACATTGGTGCTTAATTCCCCAAGGGAGTGTGGATCTACCCATATCCACACCCCCTTGGTTGAATTGTTGTTAATTGTTCATTTCAAAGCTGAATTGATTAAATAATTGGATCTGTTTTGATTGTTAGTGTTTCTGTGTTCAAATCTGTAAGTCTCTACAGATGGACACCATGTGTCACGCGACACATCGTGTCTGGTTAGATCATGTGTCACGCGACACATCTAGCCAGGCATGCTTTGTATCACGCGACACATCTTGTCCATTTGCAGGGATCCATTTCCTTTGTAATCTGTTCTGATATGTTGTAGTTGGAACGTGGCCTCCCTAACCAAATGGCTCACAAGTTGTAAGATCTCAATTCATATCAATAAAATTCATGGTTTATCACATTTGTCTATTATCATTGTTTGCACATACTTTGGATTATTTGGATGTTTAGTTAGAAAGACTCGTCTACGGACGAGGCGTGTTGGGTGAGCTCTCAGTTCTTCCCAACACGTAACCTGACCCCCGGACCCATTTTCTATCTCAAAGGTTTTTCAAAGTGTATCTTAAAACATGGCGTGGCGACTCCTATTTTTTTTCATCATCGAGATTTTCCAAAAATTTCGGGCGAGCGCACATTCAGTATCTGATTCATCGGAAGCATCTGCAACTAAGCAGAGATTAACCTCTTCGGTTTCTTCATCACTTCCATCATCAGAGTCTGTTTCAATCCAAGTTGCTAATTTCTTAGAATTCTCTTCATCCTTAGCAACCATTCCCTTGCGACGAGAAAATTTCGCAGGAGAGGTTTTCTTTTTCATGTATTCATATTTAGGTTGTGGATACTCAGATGCAAAGTGACCAGGTTTTCTACAGTTGTAGCAAACTAGATCACTCTTTTTCTTTGTATCTGTAGCCTTTGAAAATGTTGCTGGAGGTTTGCCTTTAGAAAAAGTTTTTGTGAAAGGTTTTGAGGATTTTCTGAATTTTTGAAATCTTTTCACAAACATGGCAAAATCATCATCATCCATCTCGATGAGTGATGAGGTTGATATGGAAGGATCAGCAGTTTGATTGGATGTGGTTGGTTTCTCCTCATGTTCCACGACGGACATGGAAAGCGATTTGGTTTTCCCTTCAATCTCTTCAATATGATTTAACTTAAGCTCATAGACTCTAAGATTTGCATACAGGTTACTTAACGACCAAGTATTCAAAACTTTGGAGTCTTCTAGAGAGGTTGCTTTATTTACCCATCTAGAACCTAAAGCATCTAGGAAAGTCATATTGATTTCCTTATCAGTTAAATTCTTGCCAAGAGATCTACAAGAATTAACTACCTCAACATAGCGGTCGTAGGTTTGACGCAGGGTTTCGTTGGATTTTCTGTTGAAGTTGTTGTAGGATCTTTCAACAGCATACAAATTTGTTCTCCTTGCATTCGTCATCACCTTCGTGGTAGCTCTCTATGGCATCTCACATCTGCTTTACGGTTTTAGATACATCACTTTTTGAAGATTTGAAACGGGGAGGGTTCCAGAAATGATGTGCCTCGCCTTGCTGTCCAAAGCAGCTAATCTCTTCTCTTCATCTGACCACTCATCTTTTGGCTTTTTGACTTCTGGAGTTTTTCTACTGGTGACTGGATCTGTATTGGCCTTCATGGGAACGAATGGGCCATTGATCACGCATTCCATCAGTATTTCATCAATTGTCTCCAAATGAATAAGCATTCGACACTTTCAGATGTCGAATTGGTCTTCGTCCAAAGTTGGAATGTGTGAATAGTTAACAGTTGTCATTGTCTTTGAGTTTGCCGTATCGAATCGGCACACAAGTTGTTAAGCTTGAAAAACAGTGGTTTTATAAATGTGTAAAGCTCTGATATCACTTGTTGGTCCTAAAGGTGGCAACAAGGGTGAAAACCAGCTAGAAGGGGGGTGAATAGGTGTTACAAATTTTTGCCATCTTTTAAAACAAAACCTCTAAGCTTACAAAACCTCTTGCAGTGTTTTAGAAACTGCAAGTAGAGTTGTAAAATGCACAGCGGAATAATAGAGTTACAAAGCGGTTTTGGAGAGGCGGTTTTGCAATGCGGTTTTAGTGCAGTTTTGTGTGCAGTTATAAAACTGAAAATTGAGGTTTTGACAATGTTAACTCCAAACACAATTCACTATTAAGGATAACTACATTTAAGATCAAACAAAGAAAAAAGATAGATAATTAATAAGCACAAGAAATAATAAATGCAGAAAAGTAAGAACACAATATTTGGAGTGGTTCAATCGATAAACGATCTACGTCCACTACCAAGATGGTTAGTCTTGGATTTCTAAGAGAGATTTTATATTGAGTATATGAGAGATTACAAAGTACAATGAGTAATACTCAGATCTAAAATATTTTCTATGAAGATCAAATCCTAGACTATAACCAGTGTATCTCAAATGATTAATCTATGTGATTAAACAAGTGAGGTGTGTGTGTGTATTCAAGATCAAAGCTCTTTGAATCTAAGAGATGGAGAGCACAATGATTCTTGATGGTGTTAATGCTTGATTTCTGAGCTGGGATATATTTCTTGAAGTAGAAGATGAAGATTCAAAGGACTAAGAATTTCTGGGCAGAACTTCAGCTTCTATGAACTCACAGCAAATCAATTTTTCAAGCTACTTCAAAGTGAAGATTGGGGGTATTTATACCCAAGCATCAAGGATATAGCCGTTGGACACAGCTGTTGCAAGAACAGTATAGATGATTTCCCATTGGTCCACAGTAACAACTTTTATCCTTAAGTACAGCAGTTGCAGGTAAAGCTGATCAGGCTCCAGCTGCAAACAAGGTGGTTAGGACATATGTCACCTTTTCAAGATCCTTGCAGATCTTCTCTGACATTGAGTCACGTGACAAGATATAGTGGTTGACATTTGATATTGCTGACGTGGATTCCAACGGTCAAATGTGGTTCACTTCAAGTCTTCAATCATTGGAGCGGTCCTGGTGTGCAAGCAGTTCTGAGTATAAGCAGTTTCATCAGTGGAGGATCCTTAAGTGCTGATTCAAAGATGGAACTGCAATGCAGTTTGCATGGAGCGGTTCACACAGTGGATTGCACTTAGGAGTTCAAGAGCAGTTTCAGACTAAGGATTCCACCAGGCGGTTGCATGAAGCGGTTTGCTAGGCGGTTTTGGATAAAGCGGTCTGAAACTCTGAACTGCATCCTCAGATCCAATGAGTCTTGTGCCAGTCTTCAAGCCTAATTTAACCTATTCTATAAAATGGACTTAGCTAAAAAATTGAAGTCTAAGCTTCATTACATATGGGCCTAAAGTCCTTAAAATAGACAGGAGGTTATGGTATCAATCAAATCTTAAGTTAATCTAGGAGGGTTAAAATATGCATACCCAACAATCTCTCCCTATTTGATTGATGTCATTACCTACTACAGCAAAAGCAAACATTGTACTTGGTAAAAACATGTCCATAGGAATAAACATGGTAAGTCATGTCCCAAGTCAATGCACACATTAGCTTAAGCTATAGATTTCTATACTATTGGAATATTGAAAAACTTACAATTTGAAAAGTATAGAAATGCATTCAGTGCACTTAAAAATATGAGATTAAGTATAAAGTGCAGTTTAAACTGAATGTTTAAACTTCATTTCAAAAAGAGTGATTTTGAGTTGAAAAATATTTGAATGAGGTTTAAGACCATAAGCGGTTTCATTGTTCTACAAACAAGCAGTTTGATATGAACAAAGTTTTGAAACCATGATGCAATTTTCATTAATACCTCAAGCGGTTACAGATACAAGGTATGAAAGGAAATTACATGGTTGCAAAAACAAAAATATAGACCAAAAGAAATACATGAAGGATGCGGTCTAAGAAGCAGAGAGTTAAAAAAAATTACAGAGATGAAAGCGGTGGCGACGCGGCTTGTTCACTTCATGCTCAGCTCCACGCGGTCCAGCAGCAGATTGATCTGGGGTCATTGCTTTCCTCATTCTTCTGGCGGTCCTGGTGAGGGTTGTTTCAACTGCTTTCAAGGCATTTACAGAGTGGGCGGTTGTAGCATTGTTGGCACCAACCGCTTTGGTATTTTCAACCAAATTTTCTTTGATATCATCCAGCTGTACATGGATGGAAGAGTAGAGAGAGTTGAAAATTGTATGGATTTCTTCTTGAACAGCTGCGGTTTGAGTTTGGATGGCTTGCTCCATAGGCTCAAGGTTAATGGAAACCTTCAAGGAGGAATTCAGATTGTGGATTTCAGATTCAATCTTGAAATTAAATCCAGTCTTCAAATTGTTCAAGCGGTCGTTGAACTCATCTTGAATTTCATTCAGCTTGGCCTTCACAGCATCTGCCATACTGTCCAGATTTACCTTTGAATCTACTTTGAATAAATCAATCTGTTCCAACACTTCTTCACGAAGAGAATCCAGAGCGGTTTGGATCTCGGCGGTTTGGCTTTGCTGCGGTCTGGAGTTAAGGAGGGTAAGGAATTTAGAACTTAACTCCCCAAGATCTTTCTCTATAGCTTTGCAGATCTTCTCTCCAAGCTCATTTAGAATTTTATCCAGTTCAGCAACGGATGCCTTATCTCCCAAGGCCTTGATCATACCATCTTTTAGGGATTTCTGGAATGCATTAAAGCAATTCTCAGCAGCATTTTTGACAGCAGAAGCGGTCTGATCAATGGAAGCGGTTGAGGAGGATGCAATTGTTGTAGGTCTCTTCCCCTTAATGGCATCAAGCAAAGAAGTTTTTAGATTGGCCATATCAAGGGATTCAGAATCTACTTTGGCAAAGAGGGAGCGGTTGGATTCAGAGAGGGAGGTATTGGAAGCGGTCAGCTTGATGACATGACCTTGGTTTATGAGGAGTTGGCTTTGGATAAGGTTAAGGGTTTGAAGGATTTGGGAGTATTCAGATGGAGGAGCGGTTGAGGTTGAAGCGGTTTGGAAAGTAGGAGGCGGTTGGAATTGGGTATTTTCTAGGGCGGTCTGGGTTTGAGGAGGAATGTTTGGAGGAGGGGATTTTTGTCTAAAGGGTGAGTTTTGAGGAGTTAGGGATTTGGCAGGGGACTGGGATCTGGAGCGGTTTGAGTTATGGGAATTGGAGGGAGTTGGAACTTCTCTAACTGATTTAGAGGTTGCATGACCAGCAGAGGGTTTGGATTGCCAGGGTTGGTATGCATTTGAGTGAGGGGTTTGGTTTGAGTGTTGGGAATTTATGGATTGGGAATGTTGGGGGGAATGAGATGTGGATTGGGAGGATAAGGGTGAAAGGGATTTTCTTGGCGAAGGTGAGTTTCTTGGAGATGGTGAGGGAGAAGGAGAAGGTGAGGGTTCAACTGGTTTACCTTTCCTGGAATTTTTCCTGGCAGGCATTTTTCTCCTCTTTTTAGGAGTCTCCCCCTGAATTGGTGCATCTTTCTGAGGTGAAGGAGAGGGAGTTTTGGACTTGAATTTGGAAGGAGAGTGGATGGGTGACTGGATTGGTGATTGAACAGGGGATTGGATTGGGGATTGAATTGGTGATTGAACAGGGGATTGGATTGGGGATTGAACAGGTGATTGGATAGGTGAAGGATTTGAGGGTGGAGGTGGTTGAGACTCAGGGGCTGTTGACTTGCCTTTAGCATTCCTCAATTCTTCTTGCTCTTTGGCCAGCCTGTCAATTTTCTCTTGAAAGATTTTCATCTGTTCTTCAACAGTCATTCCAACAACATCATCCTTAGCCTTCTTGGCTCTAGCAACCAAGTTAGGAATACTTGGGTCTTCAGCTTCTTCTTCTTCATCATCTTCATCAACCAAATTCATTGGTTTCCCTTGCTTCTTTGACTTGCTGGGACCAGCTCCATCAGCAACAAGCGGTTTGGGGGCAGGAGCGGTTTTGGATTTCTTGGCAAGCGGTTCAGCTCTTGCTGGTGGCTTCCTTGATCTCTTTGCACCTTTCCTGACCGCTTGAGGAGCGGTTGTGGGGTCCCTTAGCTCATAAACCTCGTTCTTAGGATAGGTGTCAGCATCATATAGAGATTTAAAAGGGCATCACCATTGGCATATCTAAAGGTATGACAGGTAAGCAGTCCTAGAGATTCTTCAGTTCCAAAGTCAATCATCAATTCTGGATTCTTGGACCTGATCTCTTCAAGGTGCTCAAAGTCCAGCAGAATGGCAGTCAGAATTCTGCAAAAGGGTCTCCATCTTTGTTCTTCTCCCTTTCTCTTGGACTGATATGTCTCCACACTGTCACATATTTCTCTGAAGAGGATCCTTGGCCAGTGCAGCTTGATTTCCATGAATATTGCTGAACAATACATCCATTGTTGGGATGTAAAGTTGTTATGGTTGCCAGTCTTGCCACAGACACATTTCCCAACTAAATATCCCAGGTGGCTCATCAGCTCACCAAACCCTTTCCTTGGGATCTTCTTATACTGTCCAATCATGGTTTTGACCTTGTTGGTGGTTTGGAAAGCAGCAGCATCTTGGATCATTTGATCCACTTCCTCAGGAGATCCACCAACCTTGAAATTAAAGAGTCTTCTGATATCTATGTAGTCAATGGAGAGAGAGAGGCCTTCCACTACTGCAGTGAGGCAAGAAGCTCTAGGACCATCCTCAAGCTGTCTGGCCCCACGCTTGGTAGTGGAGTAAAACTGATCTACAAAAGGGGGAATAATGAAATTCTACTTCTTGGTGAAGAGGGGCAGAATTCCTGAAACTCTTAGCTTCCTTAGTAATTCCCTTCCCAAGGCATCAGTCCTAAGCTCAGCCTCATTCACTTCCCAGCCAGGCAGGAAAGTATTTGGATCCTACAAAGAAAAACATTGAGTGTTAGATCCATTTTTGTATTCACAGTTCACAAGCGGTTTGAGCACCCAAGCGGTTTAGCAGTGGTGCGGTTTGAAAAGTGAAAATTTTCAAACCCAAAGTGAACTATGAATACTAAAGAAAATGAGGATTTGAGAACAAAAGTACTTAGTACGTGGCATTGTAATCCAAAATTATCCCACACATGCAAGCAGTGTTTTATAGGGGAAGGTTATGGTGTCCAGCCTATATACTTAGTAAAGTCTCAAAAACAAAGAAAGGAATTTTAAACAGCATGCAGTTTCAAAAGAATTTTAAAAAGCGGTTCAGCATGCGATTTAGCTTGAAAAGGGGAGCATGCGGTTTGAAACAGAAAACATAAGCGGTTTAATACAGGCGGTTTCAAACATTTGAGCATGCGGTTTTGAAACTTAAGAACTGAAGCAGTTTAGACCAAGCGGTTTCAACACAAAGTGAAATCCAAAATTCATGAAAAAGTTCAAAAAATTTCTAAGTATGGAAAACACTATTTAGGAATCAAGGTATCCAAAACATAATAAATGTCATGAAAAACGTATGAACTTTATGAAGAACATGAAGAACAGTTCAAGAACACCAAGAACAGAGATTATCAAATCTTAACCAAAATGAACAAAAAGCATATCAAAATGATCCTAACAAGTTGTAGACTAACAATATATCATCAAAATAACAACTTTAAGTCAGAATCACAAAGAAAATGAAGAAACACAGAAATGGGTTTTCAACATACGAAAACTGAAAATCTTTAAATCAGTACTCAAATCATGCATTGATCATGAAATAAACAACAGAATGAGAATCTAAGCATGATTCCGAGCAAAACTCAACAAATTTCATCAGAAATGGTCAAGAAACATGAACAAAATCAACAAAAATTATGAACAAGGCATACGAACAGTTTCCCAAGGACATTCATGGCATATTTGCAGAGATTGAAAGGGTTAGGGTTAAAAATGTAACCATGTCCAAGATTGGTTTCTTGGGAGCCCTAGATACAGCAGAAGCTCTTTGTCTTTTTGAAGTTGAAGTCATTTTCAGCTTAAAGGTTTTGAAAATGGAGGTTTTTTGTAGAGAGAAGTAGAGAGAGAGAGAGAGTGAGTTGGTAAAGAGAAAGGACAGTTGCAGAGAGTTGATAGGTAAAAGGTTTAGAATTTCACCAAACAAGGTATATATAGGTGAGGGGGCAGGCAGTTGATTCAGAATAAAATGATTGAAAATACTAAATGTTGCACCCTTTCACCCCCTGCACTGTAACCTATGACGGCTGACATGAAGGTTTTTAATGCTCATGTCCCCTTTGCATTAAGTGCATTTAAATTTTGAAATAACGTGGAAAAACATTTGCAAAAATGCCCTTATGGTCAAATAAGGACTAAAAAGTAAATAAAAATAAAAAGAATTTGAACAATTTTTTTTTTAATAAGCTAAGGTAGACAGAAATCACTCTAATGTTGAAACGCGGTTTTGGGATCAAGCGGTCAAGCTGCAGCAAGCGGTTTGGCATTGGCGGTTGGCTGCAGGCGGTCTTGACAGCAGGCGATTTTGATACACGCGATTTCAACAAAGGAGGTTTGAATCCTCAACAGTAATATCAACCTATACTCAACACACAAGTTAGCAAATAAAAAGTATGGAATCATTTAAGTTCAAGCATACTCATTTCTCCTCTGAGGAAAGAAAACCTCTTGGAGTCCAGAGCTTTGGTGAGGATATCAGCAATTTGGTTGTCTGTCCCCATGTACTCTAAATGGATATTTCTCTTCTCCACATGGTCTTTGAGGAAATGATACTTGATATCTATATGCTTGGTCTTGGAATGCATGACAGGATTGTTGGAGACTGAAATTGTTGAAGTGTTGTCACACATGATAGGGCAATTTCCTTCTTCAATTCCATAGTCCACCAACTGCTGCTTCATCCAAAGGATTTGACAACAACAACTTCCAGCAGCAATATACTCAGCCTCTGTGGTTGACACTGAAACTGATGCTTGCTTCTTGCTTGCCCAAGCAACTAGTCTATTCCCGAGGAAATGACAAGTCCCACTAGTGCTTTTCCTGTCAATTGTACAAGCTGCATAATCTGCATCTGAATAACCTACGAGATCGAAGTTCAAATCTTTGGAATACCAAAGTCCAAGGTTAGTGGTTCCAGATAAATAGCGGATTATACGCTTAACTGCAATCACGTGTGCTTCTCTAGGATCAGCTTGATAGCGTGCACACACACAGACACTAAACATGATATCGGGCCTACTAGCAGTTAAATAGAGTAATGAGCCAATCATACCTCGATATAAGGTTTGATCAACCTTCTTACCTTTTAGATCTTTATCTAGCTTATTGCCGGTGGCCATTGGAGTATCATATGCTTTAGCATTTTCTAGTCCAAACTTCTTTATCAACTCCTTGGTATATTTGGCTTGGCTGAGGAAAATACCTTCTTCGCATTGCTTGATTTGAAGCCCGAGAAAGAATGTTAATTCTCCCATCATGCTCATCTCAAACTTGCTTTTCATTAGCTTTTCGAAACGCTTACAAAGCAACTCATTAGTAGAACAAAAAATAATATCATCGACATATATTTGAACAAGTAAAGTATGATCATTATATTTGGCAATAAAAATAGTTGTATCGATTTTACCGCGTTTAAATCCTTTTTCTAGTAAAAATTTAGAAAGAGTCTCATACCATGCCATTGGAGCTTGCTTAAGTCCATACAAAGCCTTCTGAAGTTTGTAGACATGATTGGGAAATTTGGACTCTTCAAATCCAGGCAGTTGGGTAACATACACGGTCTCTTGCAGTTCACCGTTGAGGAAAGCACTCTTCACGTCCATTTGATATAACTTGAAACGCTTGAAAGAGGCGTAGGCTAAGAAGATTTTGATAGCTTCCAATCTTGCAACTGGAGCAAAGGTTTCATCATAATCGATTCCTTCTTCTTGCCTATATCCTTGTGCAACCAACCTTGCTTTATTCCTTGTGATGCTTCCATTCTCGTCCATCTTATTCCTAAACATCCACTTAGTTCCTATCACTCCTTGATCCTGAGGTCTAGGCACCAAAGTCCAGACCTTGCATCTTTCAAACTGGTTGAGTTCTTCTTGCATAGCAACGACCCAACTGGAATCTTGGAGTGTTTCATCAATCTTCTTGGGTTCAACTTGAGATAATAGAGAAGTATGCTCATCATAGTTCGATCTCCTTGTTTGAACACCAGAAAATAGATCACCAATCACATTAGAGAGAGGGTGACTGCTGACTTCACGAACCTCCGGGGGTAAGTCTGGTTGGACTGAGGTTTGCTGAAGATCTTCAATTGGAACATCGTTAGCTCCTTCAGCGAAGTCATAGAATGTAAGTTGACGAAGAGGTTCAATAAGCTGGATGGGGGAATTCTCAACATCTTCTTCCCTTGGAGTTGCATCTGGAGTGAAAACTTCAGGTGCGGTTTCAAATGTGCGTTTTGAGGGAATTTCAGTTGAGGGTGCTGGATTTTGCGGTTGAGGTTCAGGTGAGGTTCTAGATGATTCACCTGTTTCATTATGTTCAGCAAAATCATCAGCGACATTTGGAGCCAAATGTGTCTCAAGGAGAGAATGCGTATCGAATGTAATATGGACAGATTCAACTATCTTTAAACTAATTTTATTAAAAACACGAAAAGCTTTTGAATGTTTAGCATACCCAACAAAAATACCTTCATCGGCCTTGGCTCCGAATTTACCTTTATTTTCTCTTCCGTTGTAGAGGATAAAGCATTTGAAGCCAAAGATCTTGAAGAATGCAATGTTGGGGGTTCTTCCTCTCCATAGCTCATATAGAGTCTTGTTATAGGTTTTGTTGATGAGGTAGCGGTTCTGAGTGAAGCATGCTGTGTTGATTGCTTCAGCCCAGAAATACTGAAGCAGCTTCGCTTCAGATATCATTGTCTTTCCAGCCTCAATCAACGTCCTGTTCTTTCTTTCCACAACCCCATTTTGTTGTGGAACACCAGCAGTCAAGAAATTGTGATCAATCCCATGGTCATCACAATACTGAGCAACACCATTGTTCTTAAATTATGTTCCATTATCTGATCGAACACTAACGATGTCGTCTTCTTTCTGAGTTTGGAGCCGTCTAAAGAGGGAGGTTAAGATGTATATCTTGAATAATCATCCACCACCACTAAAGTATATCTACTTCCTCCAATGCTGGCAGTGGTAACGGGTCCAAACAAGTCTATGTGAAGCAGTTATAAGCATCTTGCAGTTGAGGGAGCGGTCTTGCTGGTGAAAGACGACGCGAATTGCTTACCAAGTTGACATGCACTGCATTTCTCTGGATGGTGGTCAGCCACTTTGGGTAAACCACGAACGAGGTTTTCCCTTCCAATCTTAGCTAGATACTTGAAGTTCAAGTGGCTCAACCTCTTGTGCCATAGCCAACTATTCTCGCTCACATTTTTAGCTAGAAAACAGAGATTAGTAATATTACATGCAGAATCTAGATCAATAATGTAAATATTACTCTTATGAATCCATGTGAGTAGGGTGACTCTGGAAATGCTATCTTTGATAAAGCAATTTGATGACGTGAAGTTGCAAAGCATTCCTTTGTCGCAGAATTGAGAAATTGCAAGGAGGTTGTGCTTGAGTCCTTCAACAAGAGAAACCTTCTCAATGGTTATGTTTCCTCTCCTTATCACACCATACCCAATGATCTTGCCTTTGTTGTTGTCACCAAAGGTTACAGACGAACCACTTGCTTCAATGCCATCTTCGAATAATGATCTATCTCCAGTCATATGTCTTGAGCAGCCACTGTCAAGATACCATTCATTATCCTTGGAGTGACCAGCCATTAAGCAGAGGACCTGAAATGTAAACATTAAGAACGAGGTCCCCCTTTATTCCTTGGGTCCTGAGGTTAGCAACCTTTAACGACCCACACCTGTTTGACAGAAGGAGGTTTACTCTTCCTGGCATTGGGTGTGAACCACAAAAGGTATTATGCAGCCTTGTGACATAAACCATCACACACAGAGCATTTATGAAAACTACAAGCATCATGAGGTTTTACTAACTCCTTACTTTTCTTAGGAGTTGCATACGGTTTGGGAACAGCGGTTTTAGCCTTGACAAAGGTAACTGTCTTTGGTTTGACCGCGGGTTTTCTAGGAACGCTCTTCTTGCCTTTGAAAGCAGGAGGAGTGGTCAAAGAAGAAGGGCGGTCAGCCTTGCAGTTGGCAGCACCACCTACTCCACCAGAAGCGGTTGAGGTAGAGGTGCGGTCTGCTGCATAAGACATTTCCTCTGCATCATGACTCTCAGAATCCTTTCCTTTCATCTGAGAGTTTTTCCCAAACTGTTTCTTTGGGTAGACATAATGGAAGTTAAGTGAAGCCTTTGTTCCTGTCCTTTACCCTTAGAAGCAGCATGCTTCCCCTTAGGAATTTTTTTAGTTAGTTTTAAAATTTCATGGTCCTTTTCACAACAGGATGCACACTTCTCCTTTTCACCAGTTTGGAATCCCAGACCTTCTTTAATTCCACTGGCCATTTGGGAATCTATAATTTGATCCATGGTGACTTGTGACTTTGTCCACCCATCAATGATCTTTTGGAGGTCGAGTTTCTGGGCAACTAGGTCACATTCCTAAGTTGAAGTGCAGCAACCTTAGTTTCTAGGATGTGGTTTTGATCAGCAAGAGGAGACATACTCTTGATTTGGTCCTTAAGATTTGAAATTTCAGACCTCATCACAGTTTTCTCCGTCTTGTACTGAGAAAGTTCATCATGAGCTAATGCTAAAGCTTTCTTAACATTAGAGAATTTTTGGATCATCATTTCTGCTTCCTTGAACATCTTTTCATGTTCCATGGGAAAAACTTCTTACACCACCTTTTTCAAAATTTTCTTCTTTGAAATTACTTTTGAAGGTGGAGCATTTGTAGAAGAAAAAATAGGACGTGAATACAAACAATTTCCTATCTTAATGCTGGAGTAAGTTTGACATCACCATCCAATTTAAAATTTGGAATTTTTGTAGAAACCTCTTCATCCTCCATATCTAGCGACTCGATTGACTCAGTATCTGATTCATCGGAAGCATCTGCAACTAAGCAGAGATTAACATTTTCGGTTTCTTCATCACTTCCATCATCAGAGTCTGTTTCAATCCAAGTTGCTAATTCCTTAGAATTCTCTTCCTCCTTAGCAACCATTCCCTTGCGATGAGAAAATTTCGCAGGAGAGGTTTTCTTTTTCATGTATTCATATTTAGGTTGTGGACACTCAGATGCAAAGTGATCAGGTTTTCTACAGGTGTAGCAAACTAGATTACTCTTTTTCTTTGTATCTGCAGCCTTTGAAAACGTTGCTGGAGGTTTGCCTTTATAAAAAGTTTTTGTGAAAGGTTTTGAGGATTTTCTGAATTTTTGAAATCTTTTCACAAACATGGCAAAATCATCATCATCCATCTCGATGAGTGATGAGGTTGATATGGAAGGATCAGCGGTTTGATTGGATGTGGTTGGTTTCTCCTCATGTTCCACGACGGACATGGAAAGCGATTTGATTTTCCCTTCAATCTCTTCAATATGATTTAACTTAAGCTCATAGACTCTAAGATTTGCATACAGGTTACTTAACGACCAAGTATTCAAAACTTTGGAGTCTTCTAGAGAGGTTGCTTTATTTACCCATCTAGAACCTAAAGCAGCTAGGAAAGTCATATTGATTTCCTTATCAGTTAAAGTCTTGCCAAGAGATCTACAAGAATTAACTACCTCAACATAGCGGTCGTAGGTTTGACGCAGGGTTTCGTTGGATTTTCTGTTGAAGTTGTTGTAGGATCTTTCAACAGCATACAATTTGTTCTCCTTGCATTCGTCATCACCTTCGAGGTAGCTCTCTATGGCATCCCGCATCTGCTTTGCGGTTTTTAGATACATCACTTTTTGAAGAGTTGAAACGGGGAGGGTTCCAGAAATGATGTGCCTCGCCTTGCTGTCCAAGGCAGCTAATCTCTTATTTTCATCTGACCACTCGTCTATTGTCTTTTTGACTTCTGGAGTTTCTCTACTGGTGACTGGATCTATATTGGCCTTCATGGGAAAGAACGGGCCATTGATCACGCATTCCACCAGCATTTCATCAATAGTCTCCAAATGAATAAGCATTCGGCACTTCCAGATGTCGAAGTGGTCTTCGTCCAAAATTGGAATGTGTGAATAGTTAACAGTTGTCATTGTCTTTGAGTTTGCCATATCGAATTGGCACATAAGATGTTAAGCTTGAAAAATAGTGGTTTTATAAATGTTTAAAGCTCTGATACCACTTGTTGGTCCCAAAGGTGGCAACAAGGGTGAAAAACAGCTAGAGGGGGGTGAATAGCTGTTACAAATTTTTCGCCCTCTTTTAAAACTAAACCTCTAAGCTTACAAAACCTCTTGCAGTGTGTTAGAAACTGCAAGTAGAGTTGTAAAATGCACAGCGGAATAATAGAGTTACAAAGCGGTTTTGGAGATGCGGTTTTGCAAAGCGGTTTTAGTGCAGTTTTGTGTGCAGTTATAAAACTGAAAATTGAGGTTTTGACAATGTTAGCTCCATACACAATTCACTATTAAGGATAACTACAATTAAGATCAAACAGAGAAAAAGATAGATAATTAATAAGCACAAGAAATAATAAATGCAGAAAAGTAAGAACACAATATTTGGAGTGGTTCAATCGATAAACGATCTACGTCCACTACCAAGATGGTTAGTCTTGGATTTCTAAGAGAGATTTTATATTAAGTATACGAGAGATTACAAAGTACAATGAGTAATACTCAGATCTAAAATCTTTTCTATGAAGATCAAATCATAGACTATAACCATTGTATCTCAAATGATTAATCTATGTGATTAAACAAGTGAGGTGTCTGTGTTTATTCAAGATCAAGGCTCTTTGAATCTAAGAGATGGAGAGCACAATGATTCTTGATGGTGTTAAGGCTTGATTTCTGGGCTGGAATATATTTTTTAAAGTAGAAAATGAAGATTCAAAGGACTAAGAATTTCTTGACAGAACTTCAGCTTTTATGAACTCACAGCAAATCAATTTTTCAAGCTACTTCAAAATGAAGATTGGGGGTGCTATGTATTGAGATGAATTGAAATAGTTTGGGAAGGAGGCCTTACCAATGTTGGTTTGTGTCTATCTTCCGCTTGGAAATAGTGTTTGAGTGTGAATAATGCTCTGGGACGGACCGGGATTGCTTCGGGATGTACCGGTGTCTGCGGACAGAGCTTTGGCGTGCCTCGGGAGTGCTAGTTGTACTCGGTCAGAGGTTCGGCGTGCCTCGGGAGTGTTGGTTGTACTCGGGCAGAGGTTTGGCGTGCCTCAGGAGTGTTGGTTGTACTCGAGCAGAGCTCCGGCTTGCTTCAGAATGCCTCGGGATTGTCCGGCAGGGCTTCGGGATGGACCGGGATGCCTCAGGATGGGCCGGAATGGCTCGGGATGGATCGGCAGGGCTTCGGGATGCCTCGGGAGCGCCTCGAGACGGCTCGGGAGCACTCGACAGGGCTTCGGAGCGCCTCGAAAGGGCTCGAAAGATCCCGAAAGGAACCGAAAGGGACCGGGATTGTCTCTAAGGGCTGAGATGGGCTGCCTGAAGGCAAAGGGGAGAGAGGAGAGAAGGGAGGTGTGAAGAAAATGAGAGGGGGAGCCCTCTATTTATAGCCATGAAAAATCTGCAAAGTGGTCCGCGCGGACCATCTTAGGAAAACCAAATTTTTGGTTTTTCAGGATTTAAGGGAAACTCGTGGACTTTATGAGGATTTTGCAATTATGATGTCTGGGTGCAAAGTGGTCCGCGCAGACCATTATACAGGCCAGATATTTTTCATAATTCCCAAAAAGTCATTTTGCTTTATTTTACCCCGGAGGGATCCTACCTTGGTTTGGTTGGTGGTTTTGGGGTTTTTGAAGGTTACGGGTCTTCGGGATCACGTTTGTGTGAGTTCGCGGTGTTTCCCGTGCATCGGATGGGGAGCGATCCAAATTGGAGTACTTACAACGAGTCACCGATCCTACAAACAAATATTTGCATATACCTTCCATGGCTACATGTTTTGCATGTCAATAGACAAACCCATAAAAGTCTTATATTTACATAACACACAAGGTAAAATTATCATTCAATACGAATTCCCAAAGGGAAGTGTTGTAAATATGTACAAGTATGGGTCTTCCTATTATATTGGAAAGTTCTATATGGGGCATGAGTGTAAGATTTAGATATAAGGGTGATAACTCACCATTACTATTACATTCATGTGTTGGCTAGTTATGTAGTATTCACCCATATATAAATGAAAGAACTCCTCAAGTGAGTTTCTTTCCATATATTCTCTCTGTATTTCTTCTTCATGTGTTTGATCTAGGGGATGTAGCAGTAAAATTCACAATATGTTTAGACTTTGTGTGTGCTCCTATGAAATGCAAAGTATATATGGGAGGTGTATGTAAATATTAGATCTACGAGTCAGTCTCCTGAAATACGTGTTTTTTTTAAGGGTTGGAAAAGACGTGTTTTCAAATTTGCGGTGACATTTTTGTAAATAAGGAAAACTTCGTGCGCTGTGACATTTTTGTAAATAAGTATAACTTTGCGTGCGCGGTGAATCAAGACTGTGACTAAGTACATGACTAACAAACATTTTGAGTATCAACCTCAAGTGTTTCTAGATATCAATATTAAAGGCCTCTGGTATAAATCAACAAACACTACCACTCACTATCATTTAACACTTAATAAAATAAATCTTATGTATATCAGTATCAAAGATTTTAGATATCAATTTAAAAGGTTCTGGATATCCAGAATTCTTTAACATTGATATTCAGAATGTTTGCTATCCGTTGGGCCATGACCAACAAACCTTCAAGATATTAAAGTCAAAGTGTTCTGGATATACAGAACATTTGATGTTAAGATCCAGAAGGTTTATTGGCCACGGTCATGTTCAAATGTACTTTTTAATTTATATTCAAAAGGCTTTAAAATTAATATCTAGAAACATTTAATATTGATATTCAGAATACTTTAATGTTGATATCCAGAAAGTTTTAATATTGATATCCAGAATCCTTGGATCTTGATATTCATAAGGTTTGTTGGTCATATGTGCAAAGCGCCAAACCTTCTGGATATCAATCTTAATTGTTCTGGATATCCAGAACCCTTTGAGATTGATCCAGAAGGTTTGTTAGCATGACCCATCGCGCACAAAATTTCACTTATTTACAAAAATGCCACTGCGCACGAATTTTCAGTTATTTACAAAAATGTCACCGCAAATTTAAAAATACGTCTTTCCTAATCACTATGGAAGACGTTTTCCTAATAAATAGGAAATACGCGTCTATCCCTAGATTTTGTGGGATTGGTGACTCACGCCTAATATGTACAAGTTTTATAATATTCTTGTATAAATGTGTTGAAGAAGTAGAGCTAAAAGGCCAAAAAATTCCAACACGTTGTGAATTCTACGGCTATAATAGCCATTAGCTCAAACTCAGAGAATAAGATGAAGAAGAAATATAGGGAGAATATAGGGAAATAATCCAGCTAACTGGGAAGGAGGAGTTATTTCATTTATGTATGGGTGAATATTACAAAACAAACCAACACATGGTTGTAATAGTAATGGTGAGTCTTGCCCTTACATATAAATGCTACACTCATGGCCCTTATAGAACTTTCCAATACAATAGGAAGACCCACACTTGTACATATTTTGTGGGTCTTCCAGTTGTGTGTCGAGATAGGATGGGTTAGCCATAGCCATAGCCATAGCCATAGCCATAGCCATAGCCATAGCCATAGCCATGTGTTGGCTTGAAGTGTAGTACCAATCCTCTACATAATGAGAATCATTCTCTTCCCAGTTATGTTTTGACTGGGTTTCCCTCATTTTTTTTTGCTATATCTTGTTGTGTGTGCGAGCTAAAGGCTGGCCAAAAATGAAAATTTTATTCAAACAGAACCAATTGATTAAACACAAAAGCAAAAAGCAGAACAAAAATAAAAATAAAAAATGGAGCTAGTGTACAACGCAAGAACTAGTACAACATGAAACTGGAAGCACACATCTTCTATGATTATTGATTCTACAAGGACAAGCAGAAATCTTACTATGATCGTGGTGATGTGCTCGGAGAATATCAAGATGATGATGATGATGTAATATTAAACGAAATCTCAAGGCCGTTCCCACCAATTCCAGCAATCATGCACTGAAATCCACACGACTCCAACTCAGAAATTACTTTATCAACGACTGTTCCAGATAATACTGTTTCACATAGTTAAGAAAGTTTCTAGATGAATTTTGAAAAATATTATTTATAAATAAATAAAAAAGAACTCAAATGCACGAAAGAGCATACAGAAGATAGTCTGTTCAATGGACATACGATGAGAGTTATGATTTGAAGCATAGACTAAAGTATCTTGCTGTTTTCTTACTTTCCCCGGTGCTCTAACTACAATTAACATCTATGTAAATAGGAAGAAAATGCATGTATGTAGAGCACTTTATCTTATAACTCTAAAAGCATTCTGAAAGTAAGACCAAATTTTCGTGAATGGTTTGTTAAAAAATCATTCCCTGCCTAAATTTTTTTAAAAAAACAAGCTGGTATTAGCATAGGACAGAAAATCCACCAAGGATAAGGCGAACAATAAAGGCATATCCAAACATATGTGAATGGAGATTTACTACTAAGGAATGACTACTATAACTCCCTTTCTTGACATCCCTGCATACAAACCCCAAATCCCCCCCTCCCCCCCCCCCCACTAAAAAATATGGAATTTACTGCTCCCTCTGTCCCAAAATGAATGTCCAAAAAAAATCCAATTTAGTCTTGATCATGAGCAAATTTGAACAATTTTTTTTTGACATTCATTTTGGGACGAAGGGAATATTTTAAAGTCTATAATCATGCAAATTATGTCTTTTTCCCTTTTATGTTGATTGAAAGCAATGAACGAGTGCATAATACAGAGTATCTTTCCCTCTATCAAACATTCAAACCTTTCTCACCATGACAAATGAAAAATGTCCAATCTTACAAGACTCAACCTTGCAACCTACATCTTCCAAAGTTGGTAAAATGACTATTTTCTAAACCAGCGTTCAAGCAATGCACCAAATAACTACTTACGAAATGAGAATCATTGAACACTGTATATCCATAAGCAGATACGACCGGGCTTTTGAATCACTATTCTGAGTGAAACTGGTTTCAACAACATATTAATCTATCTTTTATCTCCACGGATTCAGCAGAGATAAGACAGTAAGTCAATCTGAAAAGGAAACCCGACGTTCTATGTTGACAGCTAAAGTAACATGCATACTAAGAAAAAGACAAACTAAGATTCAAATTAAACCAATGTTCCAAACTGGAAACTAGCGACCTGAATTTAGAAGAGTAAAGCATGCAATCAAGAATCCATTCCAGAATTATATATATATAGTGAAACAAAAGATTATTCATAATGCAAGTAGGATAAAGGATACGTGTCGGTAAGAGTGTCAAAACACAGCCGCCGCCACCAGCTCCAGTCAACTTGGAAGTGAGCTTGTACTTCAATGTTGTTCTTAACACAGTTTCAATAGAAGCATGGCTGACCCCCATGCATTGAAGCAAACCTTGATTCATTTCCATTAGCTCTTCTACTTTTTCTTCCTTCTCAACTATAGCAAGGTCAGCAGAAGAAGATGACTGGATTATGGTGGCAAACTCATTACTAATAGAATCAACAGCAGTGAACACGGCGGTCATAGCATTTGGATGTCTGATCGCCCTCTCTGAAACACTAGCAACTAAAGCCTTCGTGTTTCTCCCAACATTGGTGTTAGTTATGAGCATTTTAAGTGCCATACTGGACTTAATTCGTGTGAGAACACCAGATTTGAACTTGACCATATTCCCTGTTAAATAAGGTTCATCAAAGACATGCCAAAATTCAGCAGGAGCAGGGGGTGTGTGTGTATGAGTGTGTGTGTGTGTGTGTGGGGGGGGGGGGGTTAATGACACGAAAACATATTGCAATAACAATACATATGGCCTACAGCAAATTTGAACTGCTAAATCTAAGCTGCTGATGACAACTCGCACACATGCGTGATGTTATTAGGGATGATGTTTTGGAAAATATTACTCACTCCGTCCCACAATAAGAGTCCCTTATTCCATTTCAGGATTTCCTCAAAAAAGTTCCCTTTACAAAACTTTTCATTTTGGCACAGTATTACATTTTTACGCTTTGGTAGATACTCTCCTTCATAGTGAGCTCAACCTCTTAGATATTGAAAGTTCACATTTTTGCCGTGTAAATACTCCTCCATATTAGGCCTAAGCATAATAATAAAAGAGTCAGATATTCTACCTAAACTGTGTGCCTGGTCAATGGGGACTCTTTTGGAACGAAGGGAGTATTGTTGGCCAGTACGAACATACGATCTCTGAAAGCTAAATGAATTATCTTCCCTTAGATGTACAGGATGTATTATTGAGATCATTAGAGATTGGTGTGGCATGTTCAGACTTTTTGGTTTAATGAAATCTCTTACACTTCTGGAGGCACAGGTTAACAAGGAAACCAGTGATTTTCAAGGGGGCAGCAGTTGCAGTCCCATCCAAGAACTGATTCTACATGATGTTTCTCTTTCTTTATAACACAGGATTACATTCAAGAACTTGGTTCCACATAATGTTTCACACCAAAGAATTGTCTCCCTGTGGATGAAGTTTCAAAACACCACAGGAAACTTGAACCACTTTGACTAGTCTTAGTCTGAAAATAAATACCTCAATTTTGACATTTAATATATCACTCACCCCTGCCCATAATAAAGGTATTTTTTGGTGCAGATGTTAAGAGTTATAGACCTGAGTAAATTCTGCTGTTTTGTTCACATATATAACATAATTTAGTTCAACTTTTTGTAAAAAGAAGGGCTTGTTACATTTGGATGGAGCAACTAGCTCTCTCTAAATTTACTATTGAATAAATAATTATTTTTTCTGAAGGTTACACCTAGCATGTCTTATTATGTTGAAGTTGTATTAAGCCAATACAAATGTCGACAATAGGTTAACGTCTCCACAATACTTTTCTGGTTTTATTGTTTAAAAAAAATGTACTTATAAATTTAAAACTTCACATTTTATTATATGACTCCAGAATACAAGGTTTTATACAGAAATGGGTTGCAGAGCGCTTGTTGGAAATTTAAAATACTTCCGTCCCACAATGAGTCTCATTTGACTTCAAATATTTTAACAACCTATATCCATTTCCATCTCCAATCTTAATAATTTTTAATTATTACTCCATTATTCTCTCTTGGTTGTCTCTCATCCACTCCTCCCTCCCTCTTCTTCCTTGGTTGGCAATTTTGGATTTTCAATGATTTTAACTTCACACTTTAGAAAATTTGGGTCAAACATAAACGGCAAATTGGAACATCTTTATGAAACGAAGGGAATATAAAAGAGAAACACATGTTCCAAACATTAACCGGGTGACATACCGTATGTGCTTACTGTGTTGTCAATACCGGATGGCTTCCCATGAATTATCTTTTCACCTTCAAAAGCCCATTTGTTAACCAAGTCTAGCTCACTTTCTCCAAACATTAACCAGCCTTCACCACTGAAGTCCAGATTTCCAAAATCCGACAAAGCAATCAGGGCAGCTGAAAGTGAGACACAAAATGCTGCAGATGAACCCAACCCTGAACCAAGAGGAAGCTCAGAATTGACTACCACTTTTGCAGGTTTATACCTGACATATATATAAAATAAAACAAAACACTTTGGTTAGAAATGTAAATAGTCAAATAGAACTGTGAACACAACGGCCTTATATAAAACACACCCTTGGATAGAGGTGTACAGCCAAAGAAAAGCTGTAACTCCAGCAGCAAGTCCAATTATTGCCTCTGGAATATGCTTTTCCTCAACTAGAGCCGCAATACGTTTGATCGTGTCTAGTGAGTATGAAGTTGGAGAAGAAGTAATGCAGACATTTGGTTCAGGAATTGCTTCTTTAATTCTTCCAACTGGCCAAGATAATTCTAAACCGACATCCTTCAGCTGAAGATTTAGTGTATCCTCATTATCTATTAGAAGGTGAGGAAGATTAAGGTAAGGCTTTTGGCCATACATCACTCATTAAAGAGGAACACCAACTATTTTGATATAAGAACCCATGTTCCATATGTAAAATACACAAGCAATTAACAAGTCTTGCCTAAATAATGATTCTGGGCTACTTGTCCTGTGGCCAACTGGTTTTGAGATTGAACCCCAGACTTTGTCACAAGCAAACATATATCAGGATGAAAAGTAACTACTCTCTCCGTCCCAAAATGAATGCACAAAAAAATTCAAATTTCTCATGATCAAGAGTAAATATAGACATTTTTGTGCATTTATTTTGGGACGGAGGGAGTAAATGCTAACAAACGCAGCCTTTAAAACTCTATCTGTTAACTGACTAAAGAAGAAAATTCTGAAAACCTACAAAGTATAGGTTCATGTGGTCAAGTTAACTCAAAAAAGGGTAGTAACATTTTAATCAAATGTACAAAATAATTTTGCATTCTTAAGTACCAGGTTAGAAGAAATTTCAATTTCAAAGTGATACCATAAACTTGCTCCGTCCCAAAATGGATGTTCATTTTATTTTTAAAAATGGATTTTTATTTTTAAAAATGGACATGGGGAGTGTGGAAATTTCTAATGCCGTACACCAAGATATTTGTATTCAGAGGTTTCGCCTAAAATTTAGGTCATTAAAACACAGCCAAGCATAAGATCATTGAGAGTCAATTCTCCAGTAAGAAGAGACGTGGAAGCAACAAATCATTAATTTCCAAATCAATAATCCTAAGTCCAATAAATATCAGTAATCAGGGCAAATATTAAGAAATCAAACTTCAATAGTCTCAGAATTGAAAAATGCAGAAACAATCACGACATAAAGACGGTGAAAAACTAATTTATATAGGCGGAAGCATGGGGTACCGGAAGGAGTTGGGAAGCGAAGGGAGACATAAGTATAGAGATCAATAGAGGCAGCGACGGCAGCGGATCCATGAACGACAGCGTGTTCTCCGGCGAGTATGATCTTCCCTGGAGCTCTTGCTCTCACCTCCATGATTAAGCAACTATGAACTAGTGATAAAACCTCGGTTGATGCATATGGTTTTGATTGATACTCAACAATGGCGGGGAAGAAACGTAGATCGTTGAATCTGTTTGATTGTTCGCGGTGGCGCGTGATTTGAATTGAGTGGCTTAGTGCAATGATGAATCATCGTTACTGTCGACAATATTCCCAGAGGAATAAAGCGAGTAGGTCGGAAAGTTGTAATTTGTGACCTGAATAATTGATGCGTGAATCATAGTTGTTAATCCCTTCCTCAAGCGAACCGGGTTTGCTTCCTCTAAAAACTAAAACAGTATATGCCTGCATCGAAATATACTCCCTCAGTTCCAATAGTAGCTTCCCATTTTGTCATTTTGGGTGTTCCGTTAATAGCTTTCACTTTTCTTTTTTGACAAAGGAATCTTCACTATTTCCTCCACTCATTCTCTCTCCTCCATTATTTTAATACTCACAACACTATTATAATTTACTGTTATCTCCACTCATTCTCTCTCCTATTTTCAAATTACACTCACATCATTTTTACTTCTTCCCAATTCCTTAATTTGCGTGCTGCCCAAAAAATGGACAGCTCTTATTGGGACGGAGTAGTATTAGTTTAATGTATCGGGTTTACTGTAATTTTTATTTTATTTTTAATCATTTACTCTCTCTGGCACAAAAAATTCTTCACTTTTTACCCAAAATGACATTCCGTTTGAAGCGTCACCATTTCTAAAATGGAAATGTTTTATTAATATTCTATTACACCCACTCACACTATTTTCTCCACTCATTCTCTCTCCTAAAACACTATTACAATCACAACACTTTTTAAATTTAATATTTTCTCCACTAATTCTCTCTCCTCTTTTCAAATTACACTCACAACATTTTTTCTTCCCACTTTTTTTCTTAATTTGTGTGCCGAGCCTAAAATGGTGATATATTTCTTGGGTGTCCCGTTAAAGGCTTCCACTTTCCTTTTTTGACAAAGAATCTTTACTATTTTCTCCACTCATTCTCTCTCATACATTATTTTAATACTCATTACACCATTATAATTTACTATTCTTTTCACTCATTCTTTCTCCTATTTTCAAATTACACTCACAACATTTTTTCTTTCCACCCATTTTCTTAATTTGCGTGCATGACAAAAAGTGGAAAGCTTTCTTTGAGACGGAGGGAGTATTAACATATTTGATATTTATTTAACATGTTTTTTTTCATAATCTAATAAAAAACATCTTTCATATAAATTTAAGAAAATAAAATTTATGATTATAGTTAAAATTTGTTGATGATGCAGGAAATCGTCCGGATCAGCTATTGATGTCCAGCAAAGACATGGGCTGACTTTGAAGATCTGCACACCATAAGAAAATAACCGTGAATTGCGTCGGGGCTTATCCGGCAAGGCCCTCCGGTGTGAGAGTAAGTGTTTGGGCTGAAAAAGGTGATAAACTATGGAGAGAATTTGTGGGTGTGTGTATGTATGAATAGTAGAGAGAGCATTATTTTAGCCCAAGACACTGTTCATGTATTTATAGAGGATGAGGGGAGCTAGGGTTTCCATCTCGACCGTTGGATTGATCGTGCCAACCGTTGGATTGGTTTTCTCCCCATATGTCCATGTGTCGTCCTGTGATTGCTTCGTACGAGCAAGTATACAGTTGTAACTGTCACTGATAGTGGATTGCCTATATGGAAAGTTTCGCCTGCACAATTCGGGGCCACGGGTAGTTAGGTGGGAACATATGCAGAGTGGGCCAGTGGCAGGCTTGACTTAAGTCAAATAGCAAAGGAGGGCTTGTTGAGCAAGCTATGTGAATCGACGACCTGGGGATGTATGTCCAGTATGGTCGTCACTTAATGGATAAATCGATGAGCGAGTACATGGGTGAGATGCCTCGTCGTTGGATGGGCTTGGTCGCTCAATGGCGACGACGGCCATCCATTGTTCGACGGGCTACGACCCAACTCTTGCTCCGATCCTTTGGGCTTGATCCCTTAGTGGGCCTGTTGAGCCCGTTTTGTGAGGGAATGGTTTGGGCTTGGCCCATCACAAATTATTCCGTTCAGTGGCCCCCAATTCTTGGGTCGTCTCGACGGGCCAGGAGTTGTTTGTGTTTTTAGGGTTAGGAAACGAGTGGTGCAAATTGAGTGGCGGTCAGTTAACCCTTGAATGATGAGGCGAATTGACAATTGATGGCGTGGGCGGCTAGGATTTAAATGCGCCGACTTTATTCCCTCATTAAATGACACGCGTACCATGACGGGACATTCCCCTTGAAAACCTCAATTCGAATTTAATGCCTCTTATAATTGCGCCGGGTTTTTGTGTGGGTTCCTAGATAAACCCTCCCCTTCTAAGATTAGTGGGTATAAATACTTTCCCCTCTCCTCCATTTCAATCTTTTACATTTCTAAGACATTCAAGAGCACGGAGCAAAAAAGTTATTCCGGCCATCAAACCCAAACTCAGGCGACAAAAAAGGTTCTGGCTTCTCCGTCTCTGCGTAAAGTGAGGGATTGGATTAGAGACTTCTTCAATTTGCCTTCGAATTCTCCATCTTCTCCTTCAACAGGTAATCTCTTTCTCTGTTCTTCAATTTTCTGGGTTTTGAGGGTTTAGAAACTCCATTAATGGCCCCCAGGTCTATTAGTTTTAAGCGTTGGGCACGGTTCGGTTTTGGGCCTAACCAGAGAGTGTATAAGAGTGTTAGGGGTCTTTGGAGAGAGATTTCTTTGAGTGAAAGCTCTTCGATTTTGGTAAAGTTTGGTTTCGGAAATGAGGGTTTGGAGTTCCCAACCGGTGATGTTCTTGGTGATTTTGGAGAGGATGACCCAAGGGTTGTTCCCTTTAGATCTATGAACGACCTTCTAAAACATATCCAATTTCATTACTCCTTGGGCCGTCGTGATTCACTTAGGGATTTTGCTCCAGGGGAATCTAGGTCGTCCCTAGGTAGGTCGCGTCTACTGATGTTAGGACTGATTCCCTTGTTCTTTCTAACTGTTTTGTAGATATGGATCATGACGGTCGTCCCCAACAATCAACCCAAGAAGTTGTCCCAACTGGTACACCTGGGGGCTAGTACAAGTGCTGATGGTTCCCGTATAGTCAATGCCTTTCATACAAGTGTACGGGCTGGCCGTAATGAACGATGCTTTGGAGGTGGAGAGGAAGGCCAGTGGGCCATAACCAAAGTTAATACCAAGAAGAAGGATGTTAAGACCCATATGATCAATGTTCTACGAGAGTCGTACATAGTTCCAACCTCCTCGTATAAACTTGAGTATCTACACTTAAACGACTTTGAGCCTCGTCGAGAGGACGTTCTTCGAAGTAAGAGGAAAGTTGCCTTCTTTTATAAACAATTTGAGCTAGGTTTGAGGTTACCCCTGGATCCCTTCATCAACGAGTTTTTGGAGGACTCGGCTTGTGTACCTATGGAGCTGAGTGCCAATGCAGTTAGGATTTTGTCCTCATTCATTATAGTCAGTAGATTATTAGGCCACGAGCCTTGCAACAAAGTATTCAGGGAGTATTACAAAATGACGAGGTCCACCGTTAATGAAAAGTCAGGGGTAAGTGTGTCGTCGATCCGGAATGTGAAGGGGCTGTTTTTGGATGTTCAGAATAAAGTCTACGGATGGGAGAACCACATGATCTGGGTTGAGAGCAAAGTTGGATGGCAATTTCCTTACCCGGAGACTAACGTGATGGTCTCGGACGAGCAAGTCTGGCCAGCTCCGTCGGTCGACGAGTTAAAGAGAAAGATAGATGCTCTGCTGAAAATAGGATGGGTGAGCTACAAGGATATTGAGGCCTCTCATTGGAGATATATAAGGACGGGAATGATGTCTGGCCCGTCGATTGGCCCTCCACCTCTCGTTCCAATTAACATTGACTATCACTATCCAATATGGGTCATCCACGACGACTTGGTTTGGGAGGAAAATTGTGTCAATTGCATAGGGGCACATGCCAGCCATCCCCAGGAGTGTTGTACTAACTTAGAGATGATGGGGGGTTAAGTCTTGATAACTTTTCAGTCTCTTCGTGATATACAAACTTGTCATTTTGTCCCGTCGATAACAACTTAACTGTTTCCCTTTTTGTTTCTTTTGCAGTTATCTCTCAGCAAGACCTTGATTGGATTGAGGGAAAGATCATGAATAATCAAATTAGAGCTCAGGACCGGAGAGTCGCCAGAAAGAATAGGGCCACTTCCAATGCTATTCACAATCGTCAAGAGAACATGACGACGAGGAACGATGCTCTCCCCAAAGAAAGTTTCGGTGCCATCCCTGTGATTGAGAAGGAAAACGTTGAAGAACCCAATATTGGAGGTCGCCGGGAATTAATAGACGAGCCCGAAAATGTTGAGAATGTTGATGCGGGAAATGCAAGTACTGCTAATGTGGGCACTCAGTCTGTTGATCGTCGTGTCAGTCATGGTGGTGACGATGCTCAGGGAGTCAACGTGGAGAGAGTTGAAGTTGAAACTGTTAGAAGTTCTGACTCCAATCTGGAGGTATGTGGCGACGGCAGTGCCACTTCAAGGAAAAAGAAAGAGCGTCCAGCGGGCTCTGAGGGGGAGAGAGAGAGAGAGCAAAAAAACAACCTTCGAACTTCCAACTGCCTTCGACCCCTCAATTCAAAGGACCCCAGTTCCTGCCTCGTCTTCAGGGGTTTTGACTAAGGAGACAGCCCGAGACTTAGCTGCTCAGTATGCCTTGGCTCCTCCAATGGCTGGGATTCCTTACTTGAAGAGGGCTGGCCCGCCGCTCTTGCTAGGGGCGTCCATCGTCCGTCGTTCTGTGGATGGTGATCTCGTCCAACGACTGAAGACAGCCAAGCTTTCGCCACAGACCTATCACGCCCGTCTTGGGCTGATACAGACAGAGGTACTCCATCCCTTTATTTTCACTACAAGGAATAACAACATTAGGGTCGGCCAAAAGCCGTCCCAAATATCCATTTTCCCGTCCTTAATACTTTTAGGAAAGGTATATAGGACGGGAATAAGGGGTCCTAATTAACATGCGTCCTAAATACTTTAGGGACCCCCGTCACCGTCCCTGTAAGTTTTTAAAGACGGGAAATGTCGTCCCTAATAATATTTATTATTAAATAAAAATTTATTATTTATTTTTTGCGGGAAAAATTTGGCGGCAAAAAAAAATTTGGCGGGTCAATTTTGGAGGCAAAACATATTTGGGACGAGTTTTTTGAGACGGCAAAGCCGACCCTAATAATATTTGCCGCCAGAAAAAAAGATTGGCGGGTAATAATTAAGGACCTAGTCCCCGTCCCAAATGTCATTTTGGATTAATTAAAATGTCGCCCAAAAAGTCAAAATCTAAAATATTTATCATTCAATAACTGACAATATTTTCTAATTTACAAGATCCAAATACATAAATAAATGCACACAAACTCATGCATACGACAACACCAAAATCAAGTATATAAGTCAAAGATAATCAACTACATCATCCAAATAAAGTCATCAATTAACAAAACAAAATTAGATTCTTTAGAAGTAGTTCGAATCTCTATTTGAAATAATTTGACTAAATAAGTTTCTAACTAGTTCTAATCATCTAAATTGCAAATGATGCAGTCAAACAAAGTATTTCTCAAAAAATTGCTTCTTCATCATATCGTTCCTTGATCGAGCTCTTCATGTAAACCAATATGCAACTATTAAGCAATGAAACCTGTAAAAAATAAAAATATTACGTTAATGAAGAAATAACTAACCACAATGACATATCTGAATATATTTTTGAGCAAGTGACATATGAGATAACGAGACAATGGTGGTAAAACTGAGCAGTGATTGTGTTTGTGATCATGAACAATAAACATTCCATTTTAAGTGTAGCAACATTTTGGAGATTATTTTCAGTGGGGTGGGGTGGGGTGGGGTGTACATGGGCAAGGATTAAGGGTTCATCAAAACAGTGAGTAAATAAGGAACAAAGCGATGCTTTAGAAGAAATTGTGGTGGGCATTAGAACCCATTTCTGACAGAACAATCTTTTTGGGGCTAAAACTTGAGTTTTGGACATAAAAATATCCAATGTGTTAATCCAAAAGACCCTGATGGGTTGCCGCTGGTGGAGAAGTGGTTGAGGAAGTTGGTAGTTGTAAGTAGGTCTGTGGCGGTTATGGAATCAAAAGAAGAGGGGACAGATAAAAGGACCTGGAACTACTGGTGTGAGGAGCTTGGTGGAACGTTGGAGCCAACGTCCAGGATGATGCCACAGACCCACTTCTGGTGGGCAGATAGCAGAGATGTATTGGGCAGTGTGTGGGACTCACATGGGGTCCACAACATGCATAACAACTGTCCGTCAACCTACCAGCAAGGGCCCATGGCATCATCCCAAGCATTGGCTCCAGGACTTCACCAAATTCCCCTCACCATTAGTTCCAAATCACTGATAAAACCATGTGAAAATCATCAACTTTTGATAGACTGTAAACCAATAGGTGAGCATGTATAAGAGCCCAACGCCAAGTATTTTCTTTATAATCATCTGAGTTCAGATAAACTCTCATACATTAAGGTCAGTCGTGAAGCAAAACAGAGATATGCCACAAATATTTGTAATCCCATAGTTATTTTAATACCACTAAAGAGTTCCAAACAATGTAAAAGAAATTAATTAAAAAAGAAACTACTTGGGAATAGGACCAACCATAAATTTGCATCTGCTCACCAACACTCACGTACACACAGTATTATCTAGGAGGCCAAAACATGGTTGAAGAATCGATGGGTCTTATATCAAAGCTTTAAGCACCTATTTACACTCACCTTAAGAAGCTATCATCAGCTATGGGTTAGAGTCTAAGAAAAATTCTAGAGAATGTTTGCTATCTAGAAATGCGTTTATCTTTTCTGAATGATAATAATAATGAGAAAAATAATATCGAGTCAAAAGAAAATGCAATTTTGGAGTTTACCAACAATTTACCGGTGTCATACAAATACTCCTCACATTATGAGTCAGAATAAATAATCTAGATTATCAGGACAAGCCAAAAATATTATTAAAAAAAAAAAGATCAAAATAATCTAATCTAATGTTTAGTCTAAACCTCATAGTATTATGTTACAAACTACTTCCTGTCTGAGATAAGTGATATAACAACTCCAAATAATTACTCAGTATGAACCATAGTTTCTTAACCCTCCGCCAAAGCCAAAAGGAAACTAAAACTCAACACAGACAAAAAGGAAAATACGAGAAAAGGAGAGAAGACCACTCCCCCTATCCAATGAAGCAGGTCATTAGTCAACATTTTTAGAGTCAATTTCAATAGTTCTGCGGATCTAAATCATTTATTCAGTTTCAAAAAATAAAGCTATAAATCAAGGATCGCAATTGACATGGGATGGAGAGGTAAGGATGAGTCAAGGATGATGAAATTCCTTAAATTAATGTTGAAATCTTCTAACCGAAATCAGATTCTCTAGCCCTAAATACAGTCCTTTATCTTCACCCTCCTTAAAGAGATCATTTATATCATGCATAAAAGTCAGCAAACATAATCTACAGATTCTAATATATATAATTATATAATTATATAAGAAGTAAGAAGGAACGAGCATGTACCGTTTATCGCATGTAAGAACTTTATGATAAGTTGGTCTGGTTTCTGGAGTTAGACCCATTACCGCTCGACTCCCTGGTGCTTGGATTTGAAGCAAACGTTAGGTTGGTATTGAACCCTGAGCTATGGAACATTTGAATAACCCGAGCCTCGGCAGCTAAAGCAGATTGCTGAGTAACTTGTATTAAGGCCTTCAATGCAGCAATTTCTCCATCCCTCTCATCCTCACGACGGTCACGCTCTGCATCCTCTTCCCTTAATTTTGTAGTCTCTTCCCTTAATTTGGTAATCTCTTCCTTAAATTCGGCAGCTTCTTCCCTTGATTTTGCAAGCTCAGCCTCAATAGCCTCCATTTCCTAGGATGATAAAGGTAAAGTCCCATCTGATGTATAACCCAGTCTAGTACCTATACCACCACACAAAACTCTCCCATGTCCATCACTTCCTATTACATTCGAGAAAATATTTTCTCTTTTCTCTGGATCTTCCTTGTCCTCTTCTGATAGCTCATCAAGACGCCTTTGAAATTGTTACTGTAAAGAAAATATTTTGGAAGAAATAAAATATAAAAAGAATGTGTACTCTCTAAATAGATGAATAATATAAATATTGAACATGCATAATTAATGTATTACATCTATGCCAGCAGCTCCATCATCTTCTGTATATTTTCCTTTCTTGGCACGAGTTGCTCTCCAAATGCTTATTCTATCTGTAGGCTCATTATTTTTTTCTCTAATGCATTTGTTAAAAATTGAAAAAAACGAAATACTAGTTACATATATATTTAGATAAATTGTTGCATAAACTGCTCACATAAACATAATACTAACCTTATCAACAATATTAGGAATCGAGTTCCTCCCAATTCTAGGATAGGCATGAAGGTTACCCCGGTTGTCCATGTTTCTCATTGCAACTGTCTGTAAAGAAACTCAGGTATGTGATGAAAATAAAATATTCAAAAACAATAGATCATAGCATATCCATAATTAATTTCATACTTTAGTTGATTCCATACTCCAATATGTGACGACCCCGATATTAGGCACTATTTAATTACTTGCTAAGCACGTGGGGTTCGGGTGGAAATATTTCATTTTGTGCATTTTATGATTTTATTTGATTTTATGTGACTATTTACATGTTTGCTTGAATTTAGTAAGTTAGAATTGGCATTAACTAACTTATGTGAAATTGGAATGAAAATGAATTAAAAAGAATGTTTTAGGGTCTAAAGGGAATAATAATGAAAGCTTCTTATGAATTAATAATAAAGAGAATTTTATTAAAATGTTTAGTTGTGTTAAAGTGCTTAGTGGTAAATGGGATAGTTAGAGTTTAATTAAAATTGTTAAGTCAAGGAAGGGCCTTAGTGTAATTATTTAAAACTTAGCCATGAAATTTTAAAAGCAATGAAAGCCTTTTTCAATTTTATCATTTTGCTGTGTGGAGAGTCATCCTTCTCAAACCCTTTCCATGGAGAGAAGCATTCTAAAGCCTTAGTTCAACCTTAGAAAAATTCTAGCATCTTTGTTATTTCTCTGTTTTCAAAATCAAGGACGGATTCGGGTTCCTGGCAGCGAGGGGATCATTTAGAGCTACTCAATAAATCATTTTATTTTTCATCATTCAAGTAAGTTATTATGCTTTCTTCAATAAATTGTTCATATTAAGAGGATTAGTGAGGGTAATGTTGAAAGAAAATGAAATTTGGACTTTTAACTATAATAGTTGATTTTAAAAAGGGTTTTTGGTAAGGGTTGAACTGATTGTGGGTATAATGAAGTGTTAAATTGGAAAGAATCATGGTATGGAGCAATTTGGGTGTTAATGAATTGATAGTAGTGTTGGACTTTTGTATGGCTTCTTTAAGACTTAACAGAAAAACTGACGAGAAAAGTAACGGAGATTGAAAGAATAAAAGAAATCAAGTCGAGTCTTGTATTTGATACAATCTCCGTAAGAGTTATTTGTCCCGCACAGGTGCTTACGGTTGAATGACAAAACTCTCGTAAGATAAAACGACTTTTTATTAGTTATAAGGAGCACTCCAATATAACTAATCTACGAACAACACAATGTTTTGAAACTTTGGACTTGAACGGATTGAATGCAACAATATGCAATGATTTGGGTATGATAATCTATCTTACTAGAGGGTAGGAAGGGTAGAAGTGCAGTATATGTGAATTGAAATTCGGAGGGAAAGGTATAAATAGAGAGTCAAGGGGTTTGTGTCTTTTCCCACGAAGAGACACAACTTTCTGTTTGAAATAGTGCCTGTTCAGGATCTGCTCGGCCGAGTCAAGGAACTCGCACGGCCGAGCACCAGGCTGCACGGCCGAGTCAAGAGATTTGTACGGCCGTGTTGATCAAAACAGCTCGGCCGAGCATACTTGTGCCTCGCCCGAGCAAGCTAGTCCAGAGACTTTTGGCCTATTTCTGTGCTCTGCTCGGCCGAGTCAAGGACTCTGCTCGGCCGAGCACATCAAACAAAACTAAACACCCTTTAATTAACTCTCGTTAAGTTACAATAGACCATTGTCATTAATTCTCATTCACCCTAAATGGTTTTGAGACATTAAATGAGTTTAATAATCTACAACAAATGTAGAATACATTTTGTAACTAGTTCCGTTAACACATAACGAACTTCCGTTAGAAATCTAGGTCAACGTTAAGTCAAACTTAACTTTCCGTTACCCATTTCCAACAATCCCCCACATGAATGACAATTAATGCATGAATGCAATTTCGTCCAAAGTTCAGGCGAACTATTATTACATCGGAATAGATAGCTTGTGGCCGTGAATATGCCCTAGTGATATATTATCGGATATACTAGCCATTTGGTAGCGAGTCGCTTTGAACCGGATTTGTCGGATGTATACCAAGACAATAATACTCACATAATAATAGCTCTAACAATTGTTGTTCTCACGTTTTTGTCCATTTTGGCCACTGGACCGTATCTCATTCATAAGCGTTCATTTAGAGGCGGCCTTATTACCTCTCACTTATATAGGTGATTCATTCTATAAGGAGTATCATGCACTACTCCACCCGTAGGTATAGAAATCATTAAAAGTTTTCTCAACTTATCCTTACCATCTTTGCATGTGCTTGTACTTGAATGTTCGGGAATGAGTATTCAACATCTCCGAGGTTAATAAACCGAGTTGTTGTTTCCAAGTAACTCTACTAGAACTTATAATTTGGTTGTCTCATTGAACCAAGGGCACGGGATCTCCATTTCTCAATGTTGAGTGTCCGCTATAAGTTCTTTTGTTGTGGGTTTTAAACCCATTCCCCATAATAGTTTATACAGTTGATCTCGATTTATACCTTTGGTAAACGGATCCGCTAAGTTATCACATGACTTTACATACTCAATAGTGATAACGCCATTCTTGATCAAGCTGTCTAATGGTATTGTGTCTACGACGAATATGTCTAGACTTACCATTATACATACTACTCTGTGCCCTTCCTATTGCGATTGACTATCACAATGTATCATAACAAACAGTACAGGTTTATTCCAACAAGGAATATCCTCCAGAAGTTCTTAAGCCATTCTCGCTTCTTCCCCGGCTTTATCCAAAGCTATAAACTCGAGATTCCATCGTGGATCCGGCTATACACGTTTGTTTGGAGGATTTCCATGACACTTTGCTCCTCCACCTATTTGTGAATAGATATCCACTTGTGGATTTAGAGTCTTTCGTGTCCGATATCCAATTGGCATCACAAGATCCTTCTAATAATGCTTTGGATATTTATTGTAAAGTATCCCATGGTTTAATGTATACTTTAAATATCTTAGTACTCTCATTAGTGCTTTCCAATGATCGGTACTAGGATTGCTTGTGAACCTACTTAGTTTGCTTCTTGAATATGCAATGTACGGACGAGTACAATTCGTTAAGTACATCGATCGCCAATTATTCTTGCATATTCCAGCTTGAGAAACTCGGTTCCCCTTTGTTCTTGACTAAATGTAGAGCCAAGTCTACAGTGTTTTAGCCGGAGGGTCATCAAAGACATTGAATCTCCGAAGAACATTCTCTAGGTAATGGGATTGTGAAAGAACTAATCCTTCGTATGTTCTAGAGATCTTTATCCCTAATAGTACATCAGCTAACCCCATGTCTTTCATGTCAAAGTTCTTCTTTAACATGCCTTTGGTATTCATGATCAAATCATGATTACTTCCCATTGTGAGCATGTCGTCTACATAAAGACAAACGATAACGAATGATTCGTATGTTCCTTTAATGTAGACACACTTGTCACATTCATTGATCTTGAATCCATTCGATAACATGGTTCTATCGAACTTCTCATGCCATTGTTTAGGTGCTTGTTTTAGTCCATACAAGGACTTTACAAGTTTACACACCTTTCTTTCTTTACCGGGAACCACGAACCCTTCAAAGTTGTTCCATGTAAATTTCTTCATCAAGTTCTCCATTTAGGAAAAGCGGTCTTCACATCCATTTGGTGTATCTCAAGATTATGCGGCTATTGCATGATAGCTATGAGAACACGAATGGATGTGATCCTTGTGACAGGGAGTATGTATCAAAGAAATCATATCCCTCTTTCTCGTCTAAAACCTTTGGCTACTAGCCTAGCTTTGTACTTATCGACGGATCCATCCGCCTTATACTTCCTTTTAAGGATCCATTTGCAACCCAATGGTTTGCAACCTGGAGGGAGATCAACTAATTCCCAAGTATTGTTGAGCATTATGGATTCTATTTCACCGTTAATGGCCTCTTTCCGTAACGAACTATCCGGACCGAATAAAGCTTCTTTAAGCAGTTGATGGTTCGTTTTCTAACATGTAAGATAGAAAATCGGGACCAAAAGTCTTTTCCACTCTTGCCCTTTTGCTACGTCTCGGTTCTTCATCTTCTATTTGAGAAGGACCGGTTGTAGACTCATGTGTTCTCTTATTAGAACCTTACATCTTTCTGTCCTTAACCGGAAAAATGTTTTCAAAGAATACCGCATTCCTTGATTCTATAGTAGTTCCTACATGCATATCCTAATGTCCGATTTGTGCACTATAAACCGATAGGCACTACTATTATTGGCATATCCAATAAAAACACGATCGATGGTCTTTGGACCAATCTTGACTTGTTTAGGCTTAGGTACTTCAACCTTTGCCAAACACCCCCACACTTTAAGGTATTTAAAACATGGCCTACGGTTATGCCATAATTCATAGGGCATTTTATCAATACCTTTCTTGGGTATTTTATTAAGAACATAATTAGAAGTGAGTATTGCTTCCCCACAAGTTGTCAGTAAGCCCGAACCGATCAAAAGCGCGTTCATCATCTCTTTGAGAGTACGATTTTTGCGTTCTGCAACTCCATTAGATTGAGGGGTATATGGAGCCGTTGTTTGATTAATTATGCCGGATTCCCAACATAATCCTTCAAACGGTGCTTCATATTCTCCACCTCTATCGCTTCTAATTTTCTTAATTTTCAAGTTAAGTTGATTCTCAACTTCTTTCTTATAAGTCTCAAAAGCCCCTAAGGCTTCATCCTTACTTCTTAAGAGATAGACATAGCAATATTTAGTGCAATCATCTATAAATGTAATGAAGTACTTTTTACCTCCTCGAGTTTGCACTAGTTTTAAATCACATATGTCGGTGTGAATTAACTCGAGAGGAGTTGTGTCTCTTTGTATGGCATTAAATGGCGACTTTGTCATTTTTGCCTCAACACAAACTTCGCACCTATTAGTCGAGTCGGATTTAGTCATTTGGATTAAATCTTGTCTCGCTAATTTCTTAATGGTGTCGAGGTTTACATGTCCTAATCTATCATGCCATAAATTAGAACTTTCCGACAAGTAAACATAAGGAACACAACTTTTATTCATCGCACCTTGGCGGATCACAGTCATTACATTCATTTTAAAAAGGCCCTCCTCGAGGTAACCCTTTCCAAGAAACAAACCATTCTTGGTTAGTACAAATTTGTCGGATTCGAATACTAGTCTAAAACCGGCCTTACTAAGCAAAGCGCCGGACACCAAATTTTTACGGATGTCTGGAACATGCAGCACATCCAACAAGGTTACTTCTTTTCCTAAGTCATCTTCAAAATCACGTTTCCAATGCCTTGAACATCGGAGGTCGCAGAATTTCCCATGTAAAGCTTTCTTAGGAGATGGGAGTATAGGAGGAGAAACTTTCCTTGTTACCACAAATATGGCGGGTAGCACCGGTATCTATCCACCACGCTTTAGGGTTCTCTTCCAAATTTGCAACGTTGGCTTCAAAGACAACCGCTGCAAAGTCTAGGTCCATTTGGTCAACATTGTTCGCCTCTTTCTTCGGGAGACGACAATTCCTTGACAAGTGGCCCGGTTTGCCACAATTATAGCAAGACCCCTTGAACTTCTTAGAGGTCTTCTTCTTCCCTTTCTTAGCATTCCCGGCAGTTTCGGAATGCTTTCTCTTTGTACCACTCGTGCTAGCCTCGGCGAGATTGACCTTAGCCTCCATCTTGCCCTTAGCAACCTTGGCCTCATTGGTTCTATTGTTCTCTTCAATTTGAAGACGAACAACAATGTCTTCCAAGGACATCTCTTTGCGTTTATGCTTGAGATAGTTCTTGAAATCTTTCCATGAAGGAGGCAATTTTTCAATGATAGAAGCCACCTTAAATGGATCATTCATGATCATTCCCTCGGCATCAAGCCCATGTAGAATGATTTGAAATTCATCTACTTGAGTTGTTACCGATTTGGAATCGACCATCATAAAGTCAAGATACTCACCGATGACAAATTTCTTTGACCCGGCATCCTCGATCTTGTACTTCCTTTCCAAGGTGTCCCACAATGCCTTGGCTAACTCGACCGTACTATACACATTGTATAGTGCATCGTCAAGTCCATTCAAGATATAGTTTTTACAAAGAAAATTACCGTGAGCCCAAGCCTCCTTTGCCATTTGCCTTTGGGGGTCCGGATCACCTTTTTCTACCGCCGGAGGATCTTCCTTTAAGAAGCGGTGCAAGCTTAAGGTGGTCAAGTAGAAGAGCATCTTCTGTTGCCATCTCTTGAAATCCACACCAGTGAATTTCGCGGGTTTCTCACCATGACCGTGGTGATGAGTTGTAGGAGCAGGAGCAACATGGTTGAATGTAGTATCACCTTGCGAAGGAGGCGTCACATTCCCTTGACTAGATGAAGTGGTGTCTTTCTCGTTTGCCATCTTGATGATCTTGAAGAAGCGAAAATAACTCTTACGATTGTTGGACTTTTGTATGGCTTCTTTAAGACTTAACAGAAAAACTGACGAGAAAAGTAACGGAGATTGAAAGAATAAAAGAAATCAAGTCGAGTCTTGTATTTGATACAATCTCCGTAAGAGTTATTTGTTCCGCACAGGTGCTTACGGTTGAATGACAAAACTCTCGTAAGATAAAACGACTTTTTATTAGTTATAAGGAGCACTCCAATATAACTAATCTACGAACAACACAATGTTTTGAAACTTTGGACTTGAACGGATTGAATGCAACAATATGCAATGATTTGGGTATGATAATCTATCTTACTAGAGGGTAGGAAGGGTAGAAGTGCAGTATATGTGAATTGAAATTCGGAGGGAAAGGTATAAATAGAGAGTCAAGGGGTTTGTGTCTTTTCCCACGAAGAGACACAACTTTCTGTTTGAAATATTGCCTGTTCAGGATCTGCTCGGCCGAGTCAAGGAACTCGCACGGCCGAGCACCAGGCTGCACGACCGAGTCAAGAGATTTGCACGGCCGTGTTGATCAAACTGCTCGGCCGAGCATACTTGTGCCTCGCCCGAGCAAGCTAGTCCAGAGACTTTTGGCCTATTTACGTGCTCGCTCAGTAGAAAGTCAAGGACTCTGCTCGGCCGAGCACATCAAACAAAACTAAACACCCTTTAATTAACTCTCGTTAAGTTACAAAAGACCATTGTCATTAATTCTCATTCACCCTAAATGGTTTTGAGACATTAAATGAGTTTAATAATCTACAACAAATGTAGAATACATTTTGTAACTAGTTCCGTTAACACATAACGAACTTCCGTTAGAAATCTAGGTCAACGTTAAGTCAAACTTAACTTTCCGTTACCCATTTCCAACAAGTAGTGGTTGCATGGATAAATTAGTTGAAGTTTGGTTCTAAAATTATGAAGATGATGTTAGAATGGTTTGAGAAATGAGTTAGATATGTTTGGTATTGACTTTGGTACATTATAGACCTGTTTTGGACTCCTGGAAAATGTCGAGTAAATGAGTACTTTGGGTTATTTGCCTGGCTTATTACTTGATGTTTCAATTGCTGGTGTCGAATTACAGTCGTGGCACGAGTCGTGCCTCGAGGCACGAGTCGTGCCCTTTTTACCATTCGTGACCACGAGTCGTGGAGCATAGTCCAAGTTGTTCTGAGTAGATTGAGGGAAAAGGCACGAGTCGTGCCATAGGGCACGAGTCGTGCCCTGAACTGAAAATGTTGCTTCAACTTTAATGACTTGGAAACCTCTTCAAACAAGAACCAACTTGAACACTCTTTAATTTATATTAAAGTAGAAACTTTTAGCTACACAATGATATCTTAGTTGATCAAAACGGAATAAGGGAAGCACTTGAAATATTGTCATGAACTTGCTTCGTCACATTGATTTATTCATTCACCAAAGTAACTTCAACTTGGTAAATGGTACTTGGACCTTCATAGAGGTTATATATTATTGCATGATGACCATGTCGGAATAGTTTGTTATACTTTCCTACTTTAGTTGAGTTCATATGAATTGAGGTTATTGTACATAGTGTATGAAATAAATGTTGCACACTAGTATGGATTGAACATGAGTATTGTTTTACCATGTTGATATACTTTCATCCCCTTTGGTGGATTTTCTTTCAAGTAACTTATATGTGCTTGAATTGTTGTTAATCAGCTGATGTTTAGGGGTATAACGGAATACGATCAATTATGGAAAGTGTGACCTAATGTGATCGGATTACGTTATGCCTGTGACTGTCCCCTTCTGTGGCCACAGATTGGGGTGATAGCATTTGTATTGAGCCAAAGCCTTACAGAGTTGCTACTATCTTATATGGTTCCCTGAGAAACGGGTCTTATAAGATGTGAATATGCCTAAGCATTTCACAAGAGAGGAGTTATTATAATAGCTCTCTCTGTTATTTGTTATTGGTTGTGATGTAAAGGTATCCTCCAATATGATACGACTTATTGGTCAGACGGGAAAAGGTAAACAAAGGTAACGGAATGTGTTTATGGCTTTTCCAACGTGATTATATGCACCTTATATGTGTTGCATTTACTTGGCATATTGATGCATGCATAATAACTTATTGAGATTTATTCTCACCCTTCTCCCTTTAATGTTTTAGATCGGACTGAGACAGGCGGACCAGGCCAGTGAGTTCGGGGCGGAGTTTGTGCTAGTATTTTGGTTGTCGGGTATGTTGGGAGTTAGATGGTTTGTATTTTGGTTGATGCTCCTTGTTTGGAGTTTGTTCATAAACCAAGTTATGTAGATTTGTAAATTATAACTTAACTTTTTGTAAATATGGAAACTAAGTAAGTAGTTGTTGAACTTAGTTGTAGATGAAATTTTTGTAAAAGTTTGTAAATAAGTGGTTTGAAGTTGTTAAGTATTTAACCCTTTTTTTCCTCCAAGTGGAGATGTCCCCAAGTTAGAGTTTGAATGTTAAGTGTAGAGTTAATTCTTTTCAAGTCAAGTATAAATGTTTTGAAAAAGTTCAGGTGGTATTTCGGAGTTTGGGCTCTAAGACTCGGGACACGTGTTAGGTTTTGGATCAGGTGCCCACAGTTGGTATCAGAGCCTCGTCTAGAGGTCAAGGGTAGATGTCTAGTTTAAGGGGGAGTGTGTGATAACTGACGCCGAGTGTTTGATGCAGGTGTTAGTTATAATGGCTGGAAATGAAGATGATCAACATAGAGCTCAAGGGAATGTTGGTAATGAAGGTGGTAATGGTAATCCGAACATCGAGATGATGGACATGTTCAGAACCTTTTTACAGAATATGGCTAACCAAGGAAGAGCTCAACAACAGCCTGAAGGGAGGCAAGGGCACGGACTTGAGAAATTTGTGAAGATGAATCCTCCTAGTTTCAATGGTGATCCTGATCCGGTGAAGGCGGAAAGGTGGTTAGAATCAATGAATAAAATCTTTGCGGCGATGGAGAGCCCGGACGACGAAAAGGTTATATGTGCGGTTTTTAAGTTAGAAGGAGCGGCAGAGCATTGGTGGAATATTGTCCAAGATAGTTGGGATAGAGATCATACACCGAGGACCTGGGAGAATTTTACTCGTAAGTTTCGAGACCACTTTATTCCAATGGTGACTAGAGATCGGAAGGAAGTTGAATTCCTTAGATTAGAGCAAGGGACTTTGACGGTAGCTCAGTATTCAGCCAAATTCACGGAGTTGGCTCGTTATTGTCCACACTTGGTACCGGATGAAGAAAGAAGGGTATACAGGTTCGTGAAAGGATTGAGGTTGGAGTTCCGTAAGCAACTATTGACACATGATTTCAATGACTTCCAAGCAGCGGTGAATCGAGCATATAGAATAGAAAATGATATTGAAGAACACAAAGGCAAGTCGGAAGGAGGAAGTGGAAGCAAACAACGGTTCCAAGGGCAAAGTTCGGGGCAGAATAGAGGGCCAACAAGATTTCCAAATCCGGGAGTAGCTAGAGGCGGAATTGTGGTAGCTCCGGTGGTTCGTACTCCTTCAAGACAAATTCGAGACTCGGTTTGTGGTTTTGTAAGAAGGGTCATTCAAGAGAGAATGCTTTGGAGCGAATTGGGGAAATGTTTAGAATGTGGGGGAGATGGTCACTTTAGAAGAAACTGTCCCAAATTGCGAGGGCAAGCTTCAGGTAGTGGTCAAGGTGGACCCCGAGGGGGAGTTAAAAGAGATAACGAAGGAAAGCCTAAGGATAAAGTTCAAGGTCGTGTATTTGCCTTAGGAAGAGGAGAGGTTGACCCAAACGCTGTCATTAGAGGTATTATTCCTGTCTCAGGAGTTAAGGCCCGCGTCCTTATAGATCCCGGGTCTTCCCATTCGTTTGTTGCGTCTTATTTTGCATTTGCATTGCATAAATTACCTGATATTATGTCTTATGTGCTTGAGGTGTCGACTCCTATGGGAGAGTGCCTCACTTCTTCTGTGATATACAATGGTTGTGATGTGGTTATTTGTGGGCACTTATTGCCAGCGGATTTAGTAGAGTTACAAATCCGGGATTTTGATGTTATACTTGGTATGGATTGGTTAAGTCGTTATCATGCCATGGTTGATTGTCGTAGGAAGAAGGTCTTATTTGATATCCCTGATAGGCCTTCTTTTGTGTTTGATGCCGACAAGTCTTTGTTTGGTATTCATGTTATTTCTGCTATAAAGGCTAGAAAATTGCTTTCAAAAGGGTGTGCGGGGTATCTAGCTTACATGGTAGATTCCAATAAGAAGTCCCCTGAGTTAAAAGATGTTTCCGTAGTAAATGAATATGGTGATGTGTTTTCTACCAAGTACTCTATGCCTCCTGATCGTGAGGTGGAGTTTTGCATTGATTTAGTGCCCGGTACCACACCTATTTCTAAGGCGCCTTATAGAATGGCTCCTGCTGAATTAAAAGAGTTGAAGACTCAGTTGCAAGAGTTGTTAGATAGGGGGTTTATCCGCCCTAGTGTGTCACCGTGGGGGGCTCCTGTTTTGTTTGTCCGTAAGAAAGATGGTACTCTGAGATTATGTATTGATTACCGTCTCCTGAATCAAGCCACTATAAAGAACAAGTATCCTCTCCCGCATATTGATGATCTGTTCGATCAGCTTCAAGGTTCCGTTATTTACTCAAAGCTTGATTTGAGAAGCAGATACCATCAGTTGAAGATTCGGCCTGATGATATTTCCAAGACAGCTTTCAGAACTAGATTTGGTCATTATGAGTTCATGGTTATGCCTTTTGGGTTGACTAACGCTCCGGCCGTATTTATGGATATGATGAACCGTATCTTCAAACCTTACTTGGATAGTTTTGTCGTGGTTTTCATCGATGATATTCTTGTCTATTCTAAGTCCCAGGAGGATCATGAGACTCATTTGAGAATTGTTCTTTCTCTTCTTCGAGAGAAGCAATTATTCACCAAGTTTAGTAAGTGTGAATTCTGGCTCGAGCAGATATCTTTCTTGGGGCATGTTGTTTCTAGCTCGGGAATTTCAGTTGATCCTTCCAAGATTGAAGCCGTTGTCAGTTGGAAGCAACCTTCAACGGTGACTGAGGTACGAAGTTTTCTTGGGTTAGCGGGGTACTACCGAAGATTCATTGAGGGGTTTTCTCGTATTGCAACTCCGTTGACTCGGTTGACTCGGAAGGATGTACCGTTTGTGTGGGATGCCAAGTGTGAATCTAGCTTTGAAGAGTTGAAGAAAAGGTTGACGTCAGCTCCTGTTCTTACACTTCCAGATGGTTCCGAGAATTTTGTGATATTTAGTGATGCCTCGAAGGAGGGCTTGGGATGTGTGTTGATGCAAAATGGGAAAGTGGTTGCGTATGCTTCTCGGAAGTTGTCACCGGCTGAACAGAACTATCCTACTCATGACATGGAGTTAGCTGCGATTATTTTTGCGTTGCACAAGTGGAAGCATTATCTATACGGAGCGAGATTTGAGATTTTCACGGATCACAAGAGTTTGAAATATTTATTTACACAAAAGGAGTTGAACAATAGACAACGAAGATGGCTAGAGTTTTTGAAGGACTTTGATTGCGTGATTTCATATCATCCAGGGAAGGCGAATGTTGTGGCGGATGCGATTAGCCGAAAGGCTTATCTATCAACCTTGAGTTCTCGGGAGTCAAGGCATGAGTTACTTTTCGCGAATGTCCGAGCCGTTCCAACTTTGTACGGGGATTTGATGGAAGCTCAATCTCTTGATCCGGAGTTGAAGAAAATATTGGGACAAGTTCAAGATGGTAAAACTAGGGATTTTTCTTTGAATAGAGATGGACTCCTTACTTTCCGAGGTCGTATTTGTGTTCCTTCATCACCGGAGATCAAGAGAAGAGTGCTAGAGGATGGTCATAAGTCCAAGTTCGCCGTTCATCCGGGTAGCACGAAGATGTATCAAGATTTGAAACGAGGATATTGGTGGAATGGGATGAAAAGAGAAATAGCGGAGTTTGTGTCTAAGTGTCTAACATGTCAACAAGTAAAAGCGGAACATCAAAGACCGGCGGGATTACTTCAACCATTAGAGATTCCGGAGTGGAAATGGGAAGGAATTTCAATGGACTTTGTAACAGGTTTGCCTCTTACCGTGAAGAAGATGGATGCCATTTGGGTTATAGTGGATCGATTGACGAAATCGGCTCACTTTCTTCCCGTGTCAACAAAATTTTCGATGGAGAGATTGGCTCAGTTGTATATGAAGGAAATTGTTAGACTTCACGGGGTTCCAGTTAGTATCGTGTCAGATAGAGACCCAAGGTTTACTTCTAGATTCTGGAGGGCTTTGCACGAAGCTTTGGGTTCCAAGCTATGTTTCAGCACGGCGTTTCATCCTCAGACAGATGGGCAGTCGGAACGCACTATTCAGATTCTAGAGGATATGCTTAGAGCGTGTGTGATGGATTTTCAGCTATCTTGGGAAGATCATCTACCGTTAGTTGAGTTCGCCTACAACAATAGTTATCAATCTAGTATCGAGATGGCTCCTTATGAAGCGTTGTATGGTAGAAGATGTCGATCTCCTATATGTTGGGATGAAGTGGGGGAAGCTAGACTTTGGGGTCCGGATTTGGTTCGGGATTCAACGGAGAAAATCAAAGTGATTCGAGATAGGTTGAAGACGACACAGAGTAGACAGAAGAGCTACGCCGACAACCGAAGATGGGATTTATCCTTCCAAGTTGGTGACTTGGTTTTCTTGAAGATTTCTCCGCGGACCGGGATCAAAAGGTTTGGGAACAAAGGAAAGTTAGCTCCAAGATTCGTTGGACCATTTGAAATTATAGAGAAGATTGGGGAATTAGCTTACCGTTTGGCGTTGCCTCCATCCTTCTCTTTGCTTCACGATGTCTTTCATGTGTCTATGCTTAGGAAATATTGTCACGATCCTTCTCATATCTTGAGTTCACCTTCCGAGGAGATTCAAGCCGACATGTCTTATGTAGAAGAGCCTTTGAGAATTTTAGAATTCCAAGTGAAAGAATTGAGAACTAAGAGTATTCCAGTAGTGAAGGTGCTTTGGAGAAATCATACAATTGAAGAGGCTACGTGGGAATTAGAGTCGGAGATGAGGGAGAAGTATCCTTCTTTATTTGAGAGTACAAGTAAGTTTACTTAAAATTCGGGGCGAATTTTCTTTAAGGGGGAGTGAGTGTGACGACCCCAATATTAGGCACTATTTAATTACTTGCTAAGCACGTGGGGTTCGGGTGGAAATATTTCATTTTGTGCATTTTATGACTTTATTTGATTTTATGTGACTATTTATATGTTTGCTTGAATTTAGTAAGTTAGAATTTGCATTAACTAACTTATGTGAAATTAGGATGAAAATGAATTAAAAAGAATGTTTTAGGGTCTAAAGGGAATAATAATGAAAGCTTCTTATGAATTAATAATAAAGAGAATTTTATTAAAATGTTTAGTTGTGTTAAAGTGCTTAGTGGTAAATGGGATAGTTAGATTTTAATTAAAATTGTTAAGTCAAGGAAGGGCCTTAGTGTAATTATTTAAAACTTAGCCATGAAATTTTAAAAGCAATGAAAGCCTTTTTCAATTTTATCATTTTGCTGTGTGGAGAGTCATCCTCCTCAAACCCTTTCCATGGAGAGAAGCATTCTAAAGCCCTAGTTCAACCTTAGAAAAATTCTAGCATCTTTGTTATTTCTCTGTTTTCAAAACCAAGGACGGATTCGGGTTCCTGGCAGCGAGGGGATCATTTAGAGCTACTCAATAAATCATTTTATTTTTCATCATTCAAGTAAGTTATTATGCTTTCTTTAATAAATTGTTCATATTAAGAGGATTAGTGAGGGTAATGTTGAAAGAAAATGAAATTTGGACTTTTAACTATAATAGTTGATTTTAAAAAGGGTTTTTGGTAAGGGTTGAACTGATTGTGGGTATAATGAAGTGTTAAATTGGAAAGAATCATGGTATGGAACAATTTGGGTGTTAATGAATTGATAGTAGTGGTTGCATGGATAAATTAGTTGAAGTTTGGTTCTAAAATTATGAAGATGATGTTAGAATGGTTTGAGAAATGAGTTAGATATGTTTGGTATTGACTTTGGTACATTATAGACCTGTTTTGGACTCCTGGAAAACAGAGTAAATGAGTACTTTTGGGTTATTTGTTGTTACTGCTGATGTTTCAATTGCTGGTGTCTGAATTCTGTCGTGGCACGAGTCGTGCCTCGAGGCACGAGTCGTGCCCTTTTTACCATTCGTGACCACGAGTCGTGGAGCATAGTCCAAGTCGTTCTGAGTAGATTGAGGGAAAAGGCACGAGTCGTGCCATAGGGCACGAGTCGTGCCATAGGGCACGAGTCGTGCCCTGAACTGAAAATGTTGCTTCAAATTTAATGACTTGGAAACCTCTTCAAACAAGAACCAACTTGAACACTCTTTAATTTATATTAAAGTAGAAACTTTTAGCTACACAATGATATCTTAGTTGATCAAAACGGAATAAGGGAAGCACTTGAAATATTGTCATGAACTTGCTTCGTCACATTGATTTATTCATTCACCAAAGTAACTTCAACTTGGTAAATGGTACTTGGACCTTCATAGAGGTTATATATTATTGCATGATGACCATGTCGGAATAGTTTGTTATACTTTCCTACTTTAGTTGAGTTCATATGAATTGAGGTTATTGTACATAGTGTATGAAATAAATGTTGCACTCTAGTATGGATTGAACATGAGTATTGTTTTACCATGTTGATATATTTTCATCCCCTTTGGTGGATTTTCTTTCAAGTAACTTATATGTGCTTGAATTGTTGTTAATCAGCTGATGTTTAGGGGTATAACGGAATACGATCAATTATGGAAAGTGTGACCTAATGTGATCGGATTACGTTATACCTGTGACTGTCCCCTTCTGTGGCCACAGATTGGGGTTATAGCATCTGTATTGAGCCAAAAGCCTTACAGAGTTGCTACTATCTTATATGGTTCCCTGAGAAACGGGTCTTATAAGATGTGAATATGCCTAAGCAGTTCACAAGAGAGGAGTTATTATAATAGCTCTCTCCGTTATTTGTTATTGGTTGTGATGTAAAGGTATCCTCCAATATGATACGACTTATTGGTCAGACGGGAAAAGGTAAACAAAGGTGACGGAATGTGTTTATGGCTTTTCCAGCGTGATTATATGCACCTTATATGTGTTGCATTTACTTGGCATATTGATGCATGCATAATAACTTATTGAGATTTATTCTCACCCTTCTCCCTTTAATGTTTTAGATCGGACTGAGACAGGCGGACCAGGCCAGTGAGTTCGGGGCGGAGTTTGTGCTAGTATTTTGGTTGTCGGGTATGTTGGGAGTTAGATGGTTTGTATTTTGGTTGATGCTCCTTGTTTGGAGTTTGTTCATAAACCAAATTATGTAGATTTGTAAACTATAACTTAACTTTTTGTAAATATGGAAACTAAGTAAGTAGTTGTTGAACTTAGTTGTAGATGAAATTTTTGTAAAAGTTTGTAAATAAGTGGTTTGAAGTTGTTAAGTATTTAACCCCTTTTCCTCCAAGTGGAGATGTCCCCAAGTTAGAGTTTGAATGTTAAGTTTAGAGTTAATTCTTTTCAAGTCAAGTATAAATGTTTTGGAAAAGTTCAGGTGGTATTTCGGAGTTTGGGCTCTAAGACTCGGGACACGTGTTAGGTTCCGGGTTAGGTGCCCACACAATAGCTCACTAGTTCTGGCCATTGATCATGTTGCACTTCAGGAGGTACTACAAGAAGACGTTCTGGATCATCTTTAAAGGGCAAAAAGTATTTTTTTTCTTCAATTCATGCTTGAAAGATTTCCAAGATTTGTTTAATTTTTTAAAGCAAATTGGCTTAAATCCATCAGGTGCATTGGTGTTTGCCTGAAAAAAAAAAGTTAAATTACTTATAAATCCAACACTTTATTTTGTAGTACATAAAATATATAGAACACAAATACACTTTTAAAATTTTTGTTGACCTTAACATCTTTCCAAACAATTTCAAGGTCTGTATCTCTCATACCATATTATGAAGTCCAATATAAAGGGAACCATCTGCCATTTCTCGCACAAGTTTCAAGATGACTTGCCAACTTGGCAGCATTAGTACCGATAGGGTTAAAATTTTTGTCCCAATCGATTATTTTCTTTTCCTTATCCCAATTCTCCCATGGATTAGCCCGTCCTCTACCTTTTGTTTTAGCAGTGGAGTCAACGTCATTAGCTGTGGAGTCAGCGTCATTATCATCTAGAAAGACAAGAAAAAAATATTTAATTAAATATGAATGCAAAATGTGAATTTACTTAAAAATGAATTACCCGATGAATCATCATTAAGCTCATTATCCTCGGGCAAAGATTGTGAAGAAGCATTATTATAAGCATGTCTTGGAATTATAGGACCATGCTCATTTTCCCATTCAACAACTAATTCTTTCATATGATGAGCACATCCATTTGGACGCTTAGTTCATATAGATGATCCACCCAAGGATCCTCCTATTGATCCTCCATTTGATACAAGGGTTCCCATTGTCTGAGAAGTTATATTCCTCATTCTGCACTAAAAATCAAATATCAACACACAATAAATTTGATTTAAACCAAGAATCCTTCAGGGCAGCAATCACCTGCCTATATCAGCTACTAACTATTAATCAGTGTGCTTAAATGGATTAGGGCATTTATCCCTGAGTACAGAAATTAAATAAGAGATAAGATTTGAGTTCAATAGCTGAACACTTGGCTTCAAAACACTAACAAAGTTGTTTGAATACTTGAACATTTAATAACTTTGAACATTTAATATGAAAAGGGTTTTCCTTTTCAACCAATACATACTATCAAAATGACTAGGCCAGAATTTGTTATTCATAAGTAGAAAGCACAATTACTTTATCACAATTGTTTTAAGCACAAACTGGCAAGAGGTAGAGCATAAGCTTCAGAAAGATTACTTTATTGTGTACAGTTTCTCCCCAGGGAATTAAATGTAAAATGCTTAGGCCATAGTTTCAAAATTTTGTCCGTTAAAAAGATGCAACAGACACAAAGAAGTTCAACTATATCACGAAACCATGATGCTTAGGAAGTGAAGTACTCCAACTAAGGTCAAATGAAACTTAAAGCTAAACAAAGGCTGCTAGAAGTACAACATGGATCACCATTTTTTTAAGCACAAACTGGCAAGAGGTAGAGCATAAGCTTCAGAAAGATTTTGACAAACAAGGAACAAACCCATTGGAGCATTGTAAAGGTTTGACGGGAGCACATTGCTATAGCCTTTGAAAACTAGAATATGTCAATTTTGTGATGATTTATAGCCTTATCAGCCCATTAAACAACTGGAGAAGCCCAATATCAGTTTGGAGTATTCATTTTCCACGTTCAACAAAACAAACAAATAATACAAGAAGCATGCATTTCTCGTTGTGAGCTTTAACCAACCAAAGAGACATTTGTTTCGTCCTTCTAATTATATAGGTATAAATAATTAGCGTAACGTTTGAGGATGATGACAACAAAAGAGACCAAAACTGAATCAAGTAATACAAAAAACAATAAGACAGGTACATTTCGAACATTTTCCAGAAAATTTTTTGAATAAAATTAAACTACTTAAGCCTCTCCAAAGGATTATTTGATATCAAGGATCAATTTTTTCAATTCGATTATCAATGCTAGGCAAAAATAGAGAGAGAGAGAGGGGACGATTAACGAAAACCTGAGACTTGTAATAGGGATACTACAGATCAACCAAAAACCAAATAAATATAGAATGACAACTCCATCTACACCTAGTCGCAACCACTAAAATAAAATAAAAATTGAAGTACTTAAACCACTAAAATGTTTCCAAGAAACTTAATAAATCTTAATAAGATTTTCAGTTATCTTCTATCTCATCCTCTTCGACATCATCATCCCCGGGGATGGTTGTGTCACTCACAACTCCATCTACACCTTGTCGCAACTAGGAAATGTTTTGATTTTACTCTAACTGTTGCCTACTGAACGGCTCTACCCGAGAGACTTCCAATTCTTCTTCAACTACTGAGTACTTGTCAAGCCTATCTCTTGGAGTCATTCGAGCAACAACATGCCAATTCGGTTCTATAGGATCTTGCACATAAAAGACTTGTTCTGCATGAGATGCTAATATGAAAGGTTCATCAACAACACGATTATCTTTATATAGCAAATGGTTTAAGTTCACAAGCATAAAATTGAATTCATCTACCATCTTTCCTCCTCTTGAATTAACCCAATCACATTTGAACAACACAAACTTCATACCATTAAGATAATGAAGTTCAAGGATGTCAGTTAATACTCCATAATAGAGGACATCCCCTGCACGAGGATTTGAATCTCTACTACTGGAATAACTCATTTGAATTGCTTTTAGAACAACCACACTGTTTTGTGTCTTCCTACTCATATCGACCTTTTTGGTTCGAAAATGGAAGCCAGATATTATGTATGACTTATAACGATATGCATTCCTTCGAGGTCCTAGAGCAAAACTCCTTATTTCATCTGTAATTTGGTCATCGTTAATAGCTTCGTTGACCTACACTCATTAAAAATAAATAAACTTTAAATTACCTACATGAATAAAAAGGGTTATTGACCATATAAAATTTACTTACATGATTGCGTAACCATAAATGAAACTCTTCATTATGCTTACGGTTAACAAGATGCTTCTGTGAGTTGTGGGGGTACGTTAAGGTAAGCTCATCTATGTGTTTTCTGCCAATATAATATAAATAATATTAGTTTCTAAATACACTCAATTATATACTTATATTTCTATATTCAAATAAACTTACTCGATGAACGGTGTCAATGCCGCAACGTTTCCAAGAACATATCGATGTGCTTGTATGAATGTTATATCATCAAGCTCAACATCCACTTTTTTTCCTAATCCACGACCAGGTTCTTCACCTCCATCATCATTTCTAGCAGGACAATTAGACTTTGTTTCCACATTATCATCCATGTACCTTGTACAAAAAGTCATACATTCATGTAAAAGGGCATTTTTAGCAATTGATGCCTCTGGTCGAGCTCGATTCCGCATATAGAGCTTTAATGTATGGAGATATCTTTCGATTGGATACATCCAGCGGTAGATCACGACCCCTGCTAAATAAAGCTCTTCTGCTAAATGTATAGGCAAATGCTCCATTACATCTGTAAGTACCCAAATCCGGATCGTCCAAATCCGTCAGAAAGTTAACCGAAATCCGTTAACTGGCCCGCTCCAGGTTAACCGGAACTCGTTAAACTCCCCGTTGCTGTGCCAACGAGACGTCCCGGGACTGCCCCGTACATCCCGACGTCGAACCGTACTTAACACGTGTCATCTCACGTAAAAGTATGGCTTTCCCTGAAAAACGCATTTTCTGGCACTTTCCGGGCATTTCTGACATTTTCCTGACCGTTATTTTAAAAACGGACAAAACCGGACCGGGACAAAATCCCACATGGCCGGTGACTCGAGGGGCACGTGGCAGCCATGCCACCTCCCTCTAGACACCCTTCAATCAAATTCAAAGGGAAAAGACCAAAATACCCCCTGATTTGCAAGCCTAGTCCCACGACTCCCTGTGCACTTTTCCTGAAATTGCCAGCAAGTCCCCCAGATTTCCAAAATACCCAAAAACCCCCTGGATTCAGTCCAAGTCCGTCCGGACTCCTACTGCAATTTTCACCTATAAATAGAAGTTGCTGTCAAAGCTTTCAAGAGGAACAAATTGACTCCAAAATTTCACTACCCCACGGTTCAAAGCAGTTTTCACCCCTTCCGAGCTTCCGTTCTGTCTCGATTCGCGTGAAACCTTCGTATTTCGATCAAATACGCACCCTACTACTTCGAAACAACCTTTCGAATCACTTTCCGTGTCCCGTACACACCTCCCGAGCCAAAGGAGTCGACCCTAGCCATAGGTATAACTCCCTCTCTCTAAATCTCTCATTCCGTCTCGGTTTACGCGCCAGTCGCTATAGCCGTTTCGAACATCGTTATCGAAATGTAGACGCCTCCGTCTAACGGGGTCCGATACATTTTAGCCCCTCGATCCTCTTCTCTTTCCGTAAGAGAAGTAATCACGGGTTAAAACGGCGTTCCGACCCCGTTCCGTTACTTTTATTGTCATTTATCAATTCCGGATCGATCGATCCGTTGATCTTCCTTTAATTTTTGTCATTTACAAATCCGAGCCGTTTGGCCTCGTTGATCGTCATTTACAATTCCGAGCCGTTTGGCCTCGTTGATCGTCATTTACGAATCCGGATCGTTTGATTCCGTTGATACCGCACTTTAAATACTGTCATTTACAAAGTCCGACCCGTTTGGATCGTGATAGTATTTACTTTTCAAAGTCCGAGTCGCAACCCGATTCGTTGATCGCATATCATTTAAAACGCATTTTTCCCGTAAAAATCGTTAACAATGTAATGCCCGGTTCAAAACCGGAGTTCGTCCGTCGAACTCTCTTTCAAAACGCGCGAAATGACGTTCGGCCTCCGAACGCTCATCTTCAAACTCAAAGCCGCCATTTGACACTTAAAATCATTTAATACGCATTTTTCCCGTAAAAATCGTTAACAATGACGCGCCCGGTTTAAAAAACCGGAGTTCGACCTTCGAACTCCTTTTCAACTCAAAGTCGACGTTTGCCACGCAAACGCTCATTTCAAACTCAAAATCGACGTTTGCCACGCAAACGCTCATTTCAAACTCAAAATCGACGTTTGCCACGCAAACGCTCATTTCAAACTCAAAACCGACGTTTGTCATTCAAACGCTCGTCTTTTCAAACAAAGTCACCTAATCAAACGTTTGTCATTCAAACCAAGATTAAGCTTGTCATTCAAGCCCCCATTTCAAAAAAAAACACACACACACACACACACACGATTTCGAGAAAGGTAGAAAGACTCGTCATGCGAGGCGTTTCTGCGATCTCGTAATACTCTACCCGAAACGTAACTTGACCTCCGAACCTAACAATCTCTGGTACTAAAAGCTTTTTACTCGTTTTTGCTGCCAATAAAAATGATCCCCTTTTTCAAAGCCTTTTCCTAAGTTTTTGCTACCAATAAAAACGACACCTTTTCACAATAGCCGTTTCTCAACGTTTGGGCTCAAAATACAAAAACCGCGTGGCGACTCCTCATTTTGTTCCTTCCCATGAAGCGAGGTCTCGTACACCAACCCTCCGCGAAAGACAACCGCGCGCGCCCGCGCGAAATCCCGGGTAATTTCAATGGCGACTACTGGGGAAAAGATACTTTTTCAAAACTACCGTTGTTTTCTAAAAGCCTTCCGTGGGTCAAACTTTCGTTTACCCTTCCTCGTTTTCGTGTGTGTGTTCCTTTAAACCTCGAACGGTTTTTTTTTCAAAGGCATTACATTGTCAACTTTTCAAAATCATACCATGTTTGTGCATCCCCATTCATGTTTGATTTTCATGTCAGTTTTGAACCGTGCATCATAAATTCTTTAAGACACATTCGAAAAATCTCTCGTTTTACTCGTAAAAGAATTTTAGTGACCGCACACTACGCGCACTTGCCGCCTCTAACACCGCACTTCACGTGCACTTGCCGCCGGTACACCGCACACTACAACCCCTAACCCGGATGGCCTTATCGCTGCACTCCGATTGGTCTCGCGTACACCTTTCGGGCGCACGGGTCGTCCCAAACATCCCATCCTAGCCCGTGTAAGCCATGCACTCTTTTGTGTCACACTTTGTCCAAGACCCCTATTGGTTTTTGGCTTAGCTCGTGTCATAAAGCCTAAGCGTATGTTTTTCACGCCGGGCCCCGCTCCGAGTCAAGCTCGAGAGTTTGAGACCGAAGGTCGTTCCCGACCCGAAGTCTTGAGCTTTTCAGCCTTGACTTTGACGCGGAGCTCGCCGAAAAATATACCCGAAGGTTCAATGTGACGCCGTGTCACCAAACCTCGCCGTATGTATCGTGCCGCCCACAACTTAGCCAACGCTAAAAGCTAAGGTCTCTCGCACAAGCGAGTCAGAGAGGTCATGCCCAAATTTTGGCACGATCCCCGCCTTAACTTAAGGACGTTGACCTCGACCGTGGCCCGTACGCCGCACACGTTGAAAGTTTGCGTGATCGCCTAGCCTTAAGTTCACTTTTTCCTTTGTTGGTGGAACTCGCTTGCCTTATCGCACCTCGCTCGGGATAGTCCGTCCCGAGAAAGATGATCTACAATGGAAACGAGGGGCTTATAAGCGTAGTGACGAGATCCACCGATTAGAGCTCTAGGATTAGTTGCGAAAAAGAAGACTCGCTCTTTTCCAACCGATTAGGACTCGAGAAAACGCGCTTTAAGTAAACATTAATCGGTAATCGCACATTGCACAAGCCCGAAAACCTTGAGCCAAATACCCTTTTCCGAAGCCTAAACCCTTCCTTTCGTTCCCTCGCAAATGAGCGTAAAGTGGTTCAGATTTCCGGCCGCCGCCTTGCCAGATCACCGTAACGGCAGCTGCCGCACGCTTCTTCGGTTCCCGCTCCTCACTGTAATTTCCGACATGTCTAGCTCATCGAGAAATCGTGACGGGAAGGACCCCGCCACCGGTAATGTATATGACATTGGAAGAAGCCATCCGGGCTTGTGAGGTTCACAAGAGGCGTAAAGAAGATCGCCAGAATTTCGTGGTACAGCTTCCGAATGAGCGTGGTATAGCAAGCCTATCCCCGCCCAGACGGTACTTTTGTCCCGGTCGAGGATGACGATTCCCCGAAACCAGCTCACCAAACCTTCAATCAGTTCCTCCCCGCCAACTTACTTCGGATGCCTTCCAACCAAGGAAACAAAGCCGACCTAGGCTCCATGTTGCCACCTCTCGTGGCAACCCCGCCATTTTTGGTCGCCCGCTACTCCTATCACTCAATACCACCGCACCGCCTGACCATCTCAGATGCCAATATCCCTCAATACCCTCCCGGGTTCGTCCCGTTGCCTATACACGAATCCCTAAACACCGGGACAAACCCCGATACAGCCGTAAAAGGCTCCCATATATCCACATATATCAAGCCTTCCACCTCCAATCACTACCGCTCACGTGGTAGCACCCGGCGCCGAGCCTCACACCCACCACCTGACCCAACCTTAGCCTCGGGATGGTCGAGCAAATGAAAGACCCGAAAGCCACCATGAGCTCAAAGCAGAAACGCTCAAATCCACGTATCCGGAATGGTCACGCCTCTCCCGCCAAGTTCGAATGCCGAGATGGACCGATTCGACGGAACCGAATGTCCTCAAACGCACGTCGATACCTACGTTTCTCGCATGAGAGCAAAAGGAGCAACCCTCCAAAGAAATGGCCGACCACTTCCAAAGATACGCTTAAAAGTTCAAATACGATGGTTTCGAGGGTCAAGCTCGCGGATCGCCACACTGGGAACAGATCAAGAACATCTTCCCGGAACGGCACAGATCCAACTTAGAGTGGGAAACAAGTCGCGAGGACTTAATCACCACCGAGCGTAAAGCGGATGAAAGTGTTGGGGAATTCTACAAGAGATGGAGCCGGAAACTCTCCGAGATCATGGAGCCACTCTCCAAAGACGAATGATGCGGATCTTCAAGTCCCGCTTAAGACCGTCCATCGAACTCTCATCGCCACAATTTCTTCCTGCATCTCCGGCCATGGTCAATGCCGGCCACGCTCGAGAAGGATCTCAAGGAAAAGTTGGCTACCGCACAGCCCATACGTATACCGCTCGCCAGCTGCATTCAATCCCGCACCGGCCCCAAAAGGGAAAGATACGTCCGTCAACTACGTCCATCGTGGACAACAATGGGTAACAAAACCCGGGCCCCACAAAGCAACAATTCTACTCGTAAACAGCCGTACACTTCGACAAGTTGACATGCCACTGAGCAAGATGTCGGAAGGGTTAATCAAGGAGGGTCTCCTTAAGCCCGTTGCCAATTACAAACCCAAAATTCCCGTAGCCAATGCGGACAAGAGCAAATATCGCGCCTTCCATCGCATCACGGCCATACCACCGACAACCGTTTGGGGTTACGATACGAAATCCGTAACTTGATAGAAGAAGGCAAGTTGGAGCGCCCCGTGGCCCAATACGCCTAAACCCTTTTCCGAACAATAACAGCGTGGAATTCCATTGAGCGGGTGCCCAAGAAGAGTGCCACGTAACCCGCCCGCCTCTTTCACTGGATCCTCCTCTAATGTCCACATCGCCTACGATGCGCCAGGATCGCTTCCGCCTCGCTCGGGAGTACGAGTCCCGAGAAACCGTCCGAGCAATCCTCCGAGAAAACAAAAGAAGAAATCCTCTCAACAAAGAATCGAGAGAAAGATACGAAGCCGGGGATACCAAAGGTAGGTACACTTGGAGAACCCTCCGGAGGTTCGACTACTACGCACCGTACTCCAAATGGCCCTCTTTGCCTCCAGCCATGCAGCCTTTAGAGCAGACAAGGGTGGAAAGCCGAAAAGTCCCGCCGAAACCGTAATCTGCACTGGGACACCGGAATACCTCGCATCTTGGTAATCTTATCGCGCCGAAGCCTAACCCTCCGCGGATCGCCCAAGATTCAATTTGTCCCTTCCGAGCTCGGACCGGCAAAGGAAGATCAAGGTCGCCTTGGCAATCGCACTCGATCAATGTGCAACCAAGGGCGGCAACCGCCACAGCAACCTCAACACACTCCCGAGGTTCCACCAAAGGCTTTACCTCGCAAGAGGAAGACAGAAACGGATGGCCGGATGACTCTCCTTCTACTTGATAGAGACGAGATCTACGACTCCCGCTTGTATGGCAAAGCATGATCACGTTCGTGACGAAGACCTACCGAGAGATGCCTCTGGGCACAACGAAGCTCGTACATCACTCTCAAACTCAACACCATATCACTCCCCGAGTATTGGTAGATAACGGGTCAGCCGTTAATGTCCTCCCTCTCAAAGATGATGCGAGCTCTCCGCATCCATGAAAGCCATCTCGATTCCGTCGCCTGACTATCAAGGCCTACGACAACTCGTCTCGCCCCATCCCGGGGACAAGTGACTCGAACTCGGTTCGAAACCCAAATGGTGCCAAAGAAATTCCACGTGATGGACATTCCATCCGAGTTCACAGCCTCTTTGGGACGCCCTTCGCTACACCACATGAAAGCCATAGCTTCCACTCTCCATCGCGTGTTAAGTTCATTAACCGGCAGGAGATCTTGAAGTCATCCGAGGGGATAGTTTCCTCATAGGAAACGAAGCCGAGACAAGAGCCAAGCGTGTCCGCACTCGTGCACCGGGTACCTCCTTCGAATCAACCAAGGGACTATCGGGGCAAATCTCATCGTAATCCTCGTAGTCCTGGAGATGCTAACTATGTAAACGTACTGAGCAAAGTGCACTCGGGCAGCCCGATACATCAAGTTCAACTGTCGTTTCCAACATTTGGAGGCAGATTGGAAGGAAACGCCGAATATCGCCATGATACGGGCACATAAACCCCTGCCTCCAATCGGAGATTTGTCGCATTCTCCAAACCCATTCTCTCGGCCCCCGCCAGCGAAGAGATCTTCGTGATAAAGGTCAACAAGCACCGTCATACTCATCTCGAATGTATGACAGTCGTATGGGATGCTCCTACGAGAGGGATTCCCCCGCTAATCCTTTCCTCTCAAGCATGGGGTACGAGATTTTCCTAGCCGCTCCAAAGAACGCAACCGTGACGCAATACGTCCCTACACCTGGATTGAGCGATCGATGACGATGAATCTGACTCTCCGAGTCGAGGACGCGGCACTCCGCAAGCGCACCTCCGCATTCACATGCTCGCTTTGAGGACGGAACTCCTTCCGATCGTGTCACCTACGACCAAGGTTCCAATACCATGGAAATTGTCAAGCTCAACGTCCAAGACATGCATGCCTATCCGACAATTGGAAGTTACCGGTTGACACGACGAAGAATCCTCTCGATCAAGTGATCGACGACGACTTCGTCAACATCATCTATTCCGTATATCCCGATGATACCAAGGATCCTGGTCCTTATCGTCGATTCTCGCAATACCAAGGTCACCCTCGACGATCGCCCGCTCACGGTAAACGAGGCTGGCCAAGCGAGCTCGTAGCTCATCACTACTTCCGAGTACCAGCCCAGCTGCAACCGGCCCGTGCCGTCGCCAAGCTTATACCCTCAAGCGCCGCCAAGGCCAAGGGCAACAAATAAGGAGACCAAGCTCCTCACCCCGCTACAAGTCGATCAACCTCGGGAACGCTTCCGCAGCCCACCCCGAAAACATCTCGCGAAAGTCTTCCCCGCAAGGCGTAGCCGCCTTCCGACATGGGAAATGACCACCTCAAAGATCAACATGCTCCAGCTCGATTCTACTCCCACCGTCACGGCCCCGATTCGCACATCCCGCGCCGACCGCTAGCTCGATAGACTTGGCGATCGAGCGAGATCACGAGACCGTCAACATTGCATTCAATACCCCCGTGGTCAATCAAGCGTATATGGGCAAACTTCTTGGTAATCGAGATCAAGGAAGGCCGCATGGAATGTCCTACCCGACTTCCTTCGTCAACGTAATCCAAGTGTTCCGCCATTCGGCGATTTGAATGTAATCACGGTTCTCGACACTAGCCGCACGATGCGCACCTACGGAGACCGCTTAGCTCTCGCAAGGAAAGCCCTCATGGAACTAGCCGCTCAAGAAAGTCGTCTTTGGGACGAAGATCAAGCTCGAAAGACCTACAGTGGACCAAGCCCTTAAAGTGTCACAGTGCAAGCTTCGACAGAAAGCTAGAGGCCACTCTAGACCAAGCCGACCTCAAGAGCTTTGCTCATGGCAACTTCCCCGACTACCGTCTCTGTTCTCATCCAACCCCTCTCGCTGTGCAAGGGTGGTCAACGGTCCCGATGACCTAGGAGATGGAACGACACAGCAGAACGAATCCCGCCGCTTACCTTCCCGAGGAAAGCAAGTTCTCTCGTGGAAAGCGACGACGAAGACGATGAAACCATTCTCTTCCAAGCCGGCATGAAGTCAACAAAACCGGACTCCCAAGGGTCCCGGGAGGATGGGAACGGATCATTTCCGCACTCAAATTGAAAGGCCAACTCGTGGAGGAAGGTCTATTTAAAAACAAGAGGAGGATGGAAATTGCCTCGAGCAACTACTCGTGGAAATTCCACAGCCTACGGCATTCGCTACGTAAACGATCAACCTGGGCAAAGAACCAGCCACATGGGCAGATGTTCGGGAAGCCGTGTACTCACCTTCCGACATACCCGCCACTCGTATAAAGCGTAGGAGAAAACTCTCCCGATGGAGGTTTACCTAGACCGCCGCACGCAGCTTCAAAGAAGCACCGGCTATTCTCACATGGGAAGAAACGCAGCATTAACTCTCGACGCAGTTCCGCCGCAAGAAGGTTGATCTCGGGGCCCGTGAGCGGAGGAAAACTAGCAAACCACGAGTATCGCTGCACCCAACCTCCGTAATGCCCCGAGTATGCTCAAGAAGAAGGAAAGGAACGCGATATACCGTGAAGAGATCAAGGAGACCGTTCGCTTAAGCCGAGAACTCTCCAACCTCCCCCGAGGGTTAGCAACACACGCTCGGGCCTGTGCAACCATTGTTGTGCACCGACATTCGAACAATCAAGGCCAAACCGTAGGCTACCTCCCCGCAGAGGCATCCAAGCGCATCCCGACGTAATCCGCCAAGCCGCCGGCTCCCGGAATTCATCCACAATCAATGAGTTGAGGGAAGACATACGGCTCCTACGCCACGAGGAATCCTCCTCTAACTATGGCTCAACTCGTAGAGCACTGCTCGTAAGGGACCAAACCCGATGTCGCTGTTCTAACCCGATCGGGTCAAATCCATGCATTACCACCTAAGGCCACCAAAAGCCGACGGAGCTGAATTGCAATCCGGCCACTCGAAGACGCAAATTCCTTGAAAGAGGACCCGATCCTCACTACCAACTGCGCACTGTGCGAACATTTCCCTTTGGTCTCTCGCTCACCTCCTCTTATCCTCACAAGCTCAAGCTAGAGGAAAGCCCGGCCCGTACCATGGTCCCCGTGGACGCAACCCCGCATGAAGTCATTCGATGATCGGGCAACATCCACTATGGCAACATAATCACCTTCACGCATTTGGACCTTCCAAAATTTGGGGCCGATCACAATGAGCCGCTCTACATCACAAACCCAAACTGACGAGCGTCGCCTTCCCCGCGTGTTGGTAGACGGAGGTTCCTGAATGAATGTCTTGCCCGCCAAGATGATGGACCCGCTGACATCAAGCCCACGCATCTTAAGCCTTCGCCCACACCGTCAAGGCCTATGACTCTACTTCCCGCATGCTTCTGGTTGCTACTCAACATCCGGTTCGGCAAGCGGTGATCCCCACCGAATTCCAAGTGTTCGGACATTCCAATCACTTTCACAGCCCATCCCGGGGCGTCCCCGTCGCATCAAATCAATGGCGTGGCATCCACCCTTCATCGTGCCTCAAGTTCATGCAAGGCAACGAGCTAACCACGCCTACTACGACAAATACCACCGAGGGGACCAAAGACCAACGACATTCCAAAGGTTGGAAATCAAGCATAATGACGACATGCCATTAACGGATTCACTGAGACCTCCAAGATCCAAATATGCAACGTGGACCTTCCACTGCCTCACGATCTGATTCCTCCCGCCACGAGGATGATGAAACTCATGAACTTCATCCTGTGATCGGGGCTCGCAAAAGGCTACAAGGCCAACACCAAGTTATTGAAGTCAAGGACCACACCACGGTCCAGTGGGCTTGGCTACGTGCCAACACCGCCGACATCAAGGAAGACAAAAGGCTCGCCCGCACCAAGGCGACACCCCGCAAAAGGGGAACCTCCGACGGCACACCCACCTCCGACCTTACACTTTGACTCGCTCATTACTTCACCAAGGGAACCGACAGCAGAATGAGGGGACCGACAAGGGAACCGACGCAGAACCGAGGGGACCGACAAGGGAACCGACAGAATCGAGGGGACCAACAAGTGGAACCGACAAGGGACCGATACGGAACCGCAGAATCGAGGGGACCGACAAAGGATGAAGAACCGATGAAGATGAGAAAGAAGCAGTGGATAGTCAAGACCGAGACTACAGGAAGAATGGAACAGCCTAGCACGGACCTCAAGCGTTTCGTAGGACTCAAAGCTAATCCGATAAGTGGAGCGTTCCTCGACATCACAGCTCTACCTCGGACCAACCGCCACCACACCCAAAGATGAGTACACATTCAAGGGAATCCTGCACTTGGAGGAGCAACTCAAGGTACTCTCCATGGGAAACAAGTTGTTCTGATCGCCCGCCGAGGCCACATTCGAGACAAGTAAGTCCAAAGCGTAAGGAACCGTAATTTATAGAAGACGCTCTCAGTGACCAAATTTACAGAGTCCTGCTTGAAGAAGTCATGGAGTTGCCAAACTTGATCGATCGGGGCTCCGACAACAAAGATGATCGCCATGATAGGGACAAACAGGAGCCAAGCCTCTCGATCCCCGCACCCTCCTCAAGCATCCAAAGAATGCCACCGAAGAATTGGGTAACTTTCACCGGACCAAGGGCAAGCCGTGCAGTAATTGGAAGACAAGCCGGGCCCGCACCCACATCTCCCTAAACCCGGCCTCAAACCCTCCGAGCCGCCTTGTCGTAGTCCAGCCCTTCCGAGTCATCCAACGGCCTTACGCCTGAGGACTATAATGTTGTAGCCAATCATGTATTCCCCGCTTCTTGTTTAATGAAAAGTCTCGACCTTTCTGAGTATCCTCTCATTGCCACTTTAACAACCGATAAGTTAACAAACAACTTAAAAGACGTTAATAATTCAATTGATAAAGAAGCGCATACATTAAACGAACAATACATTAAAGAAGTTCTCGAGCGTGTAGTCGACCAAGAGGACAACCGGCCCAAGCCGCCGAAGAGGTTATGACCAAAGTGAACTCCTGGGGTCGCCGCAAGAGCCTAAAGAGACACAAGCGGGCGCTTCGCCGATGCGTAAAAGAAGCCCCGATAAGCCTCCTCCGGGAGTATGTTGACGTGTTCGCCTCGGTCATATCAGACATGCCAGACTCCGATCCTCAATCGTGGAGCACCGAATTCCCCGGATCCCGAATCCAAGCCTCGTCAAATGTAAGCCGCGCAAGATCAAGCCAGAGTGGTCCTTGCAAGTTAAAGAAGAAATTGAGAAAATGCTCCGAGTTGGTTTCATCGAGCGATTGAGTACCCGACTTGGCTCTCCAACATCGCGACGGTCACCAAGGCCAACGGAAAGGTCGATGCCGCGTGGATTTTCCTGATCTCAACAAGGCCAAGCCCTAAAGATGATTTCCCCATCGCCTAACATCGACATGCCGGTCGACACCACGGCAAATTTCGAAGTAAAGTCCTTCGTGGACGGGTTCGCTGATACAACCGTATCAAGATGTCCGAGGAGGATCGTGCCAAGATCGCCTTCACCACTCCATGGGGACATACTGTTACACCGGCCATGCCGTTTGGCCTAAAGAACGCCGGGGCTACTTACGCGGCCGCAATGTACCCTCTTCCATGACATGATTCACAAAGAAATCGAAGTATATGTCGACGACATGATCATCCACTCCAAGGGATCGACATTTAAAGATATGACGATCCGAGGAAGTTCTTCAACAGCACTTAAAACACTCCATGAGGCTCAACCCTGGCAAAGTGCACCTTCGGCGTCAACGCTGCAAGGTACTCGGGGTACATGGTTACGTAAAGAGGTATCGAAGCCGATCCCTGTGAAAATCAAGGCCATCATCGACACGGCCACCTCAAACCCCGACGAAGTGAAAAGCTTCATGGGAAGACTTCAAGCACATCGGGCCGCTTCATCAACCAGTTGACATCTCTCTGTGAGCCCATGTTCAAACTGATGAAAAAGAATGCCGACATCAAATGGGACTCCGTGTGAGCACCCCAACCCGGGACCTAACACGTGTCCCGAGCTAAGGGAGCTCAAACTAAGAAAATCCATCTTGATTTTTAAAACATTTATTGCCTTTAAAAGAATACCACTTTTCAAACTTCTAAATAAAAATCAATTGATAATATCCCTACTTAAAGGAAATCCAGCTACAACTTTAATAAACCGAAATCTGATCAATTACATTGGAAACCTTAATTAATATTTGTTTAACAAAAGGGTTTTCCATACAAATTATAAAAGAGGAATACTTAACCAATACTCCTAACAACCCACTCCTATACTTAACTTGTCAAGCCCCAAAAGCAAAAGTCCACAATGAAATCCCCTACCTTCTTGGTTCGGTTCACCTGTCTCGGGATCTAAAACAAGAAAGGGAGCAGGGGTGAGAATAAATCTCAATGAGCTATTATGATATGCAGCAAGATGCCAAACAAGTGCAACACATAGCATGGTAGCCCATAACACATTATGAAAGCGGTAAACACCTTACGTTACCTCATTTTACCTTTTCCCGTCTGAACAATAAGTCGTACAACGTGGAGTAAAATCTCCACTCTTTGGTGAATTGCCTCCAAGACATTCACCTCTTATAGGACTCATACCCCAGAGATCCATATAAGAAAGGATACCTATATTAGAATATCCCAAAATAATATCGTCCTCCTTACAACTATCGCAACAGATCTCAGAAGCTTTTTGGGTCAATATACAGGCATGTTCACCCCCTGCCACAGAAATGGGAAGGGTCACCTATTTGATGTACCTTCAATCACTTATAGAACAAATCCATAATTGATTGGCATCCATCATACCCACCCGAACATAAACACGCTCAAGCTACATGATAGATACTTGAGATAAATCCACAAACCGGGATAGTAATATAACAACATGGTAATGTATACTCATGCCAATCAATGCCATAATGCAACATTTAAGTAATACACTACGCATAGTATCATCAACAAATATGAACGATAACAAATAACTTCACAAATGGAATAACCATACAACTACATGGTAAACATATCCACACATTGGGATAACATAACAACTTGTAAAATATTCCACACTTGGGGAGCCACATAACACTTGCCAAATAATCCACAAAGGGGATAAACAATATAGTCACATGGTAAAATAGGAATATCTGGAAATGATCATTGCATATTTAGTTTATAAAACCAATTCCATTTGAGAGATCACCTAAAATACTCAATTTGGACTCTTGAACCATCCAATTTCGAGTCCGTATGAATTAACTATGATTTATTCAATTTCCACTCAACTTCTAACGTACAATACTACCTGCTGTGACCAATTCAGATTTTTGGGACATAAGGATAACTTCTTTAGCTATGAAACCATCACATTCAGAAAGTACTCAGAAAAACACCCAATTTAGACCCAAGAACCATCCAATTCCGATTTAATATGATTAAGTTATGACCATCACAAGATTGCTAAACGAATTCGGTTCGATTGAAGTTAGGATTTCGGGGTCTTGGGCGACTGCCCAAACCTCTTGGGCGACCGCCCAAGAGGGTTTTCAAGGAAATGAGAGTTTCGCCAAGACACGGGCGGCCGCTGCCCCTCGGGCGACCGCCCAAGCCTCCCCGGCCAGCCCAAACTTAGGTTTTTAACCCCTTTAACCCTAGTTCTTCCTTCCCTCTACCATTGATTATTCAAGAACACCCAAGAACACCTTCATTTCACCAAATCCCAAACAAACATGTAAACTCCAAAACCAAGTAACCCTAGATTATTTATCACTACTATTTCTACCCATTTCACCATTTCAATTAGATTCTAACTTTCCAAATCAAATTCCACCCATTCCATTAAGTCTAAATCAACTCCCATAAACCACAACCTCTTTATTTTTAAGTCATTAATCCATTTCCTAACTCCAAGAAGATTTCTAAAACATATAACAACAATCACAACACCAAGAACAACAATAGATAGTTCATGAGCACATAAATGAAAGGAGGTCATAACAACTCACTTTAGGGTTTGAAGTGGGAGGTTGATCTTTCTAGCTAGATGAATTTCCCAAGAGGATCCAACTTCAAAGGTGCTCCTAGACTTGAAAATGGTGGAAGAATGGCTTCGACTTCAAGAAGAGGGGTCGATATCTCCCATGGAGGTTTCTATGCTTTGCTAGGAGAGTAAGGAGTGGAAAATGAAGAAGGAGGAAGAAGAGGGTAAGAGGAGGATGATGGAGAGGGGACAATGGAGGAGGGGGCCTGATGAGGAGTATGGGGAGGGCACTGAGGCCTAGGAAGAGAGTAAAGAGTTTGGCCCCTCCCCCTTCAAATAAAGGAAGCCCCACCAACAAATTAAAATAAATCATTTATTAATCAAAGCCTTCCCATTTTAAAATAAATTGACTCCTTTAATAATTAAAGACTTCCCACATTTAATTTAAACCCTCCTTTCAAATTCATTATTCCACACATTTTAACTTCATCATACACATTATTTATTTTCTATTTTTATTTTCCTTTAAGGTGCTTTATGTACTTTCTCTAGCAATCCTAAGGTTCTAAAAAATCATTCCAACCATCTTATCATAAAATAAGAAATTAAGACATATTTGATCACATAAAGATAACATAAATACTAAAAGCATATAATATAATATTTAAAATTAGTGCCTAGGGTTGGGGTCGTTACACTCACTCCCCCTTAAAGAAAATTCGTCCCGAATTTGACTATCACTTACCTAACTGATCAACTCGCCTCGGTTACAAGTATACCTCGACTTCAATTCTCAATTAGTCTCTTCAATGATGTGATTTCTTCCCCAAGATTCTAATTCCATTAATGATATGATACTACAACTTACTATTCCAAGAATACCTTACACTTATTACTTAACCCGAATTTTCACGACCTCACTAACAATATAAATAAATGAAAGTATTACAACTCATCTCACCCAATACATTACAATGTTGTATTTAAAACTTTAATAATCTATAAGCCGCTCCAAGTCAGCCTATGAGTCAAATCACCCCAACAATTTAGAGATCGATATTTGCTTCCCGAACCACACCTCATAAGGTTTTGTCTAAATGCTAGAAGGATAACCGCTATTATACGCACTCAACCTCCGGAACCATAAGTCCTATAACTGGACCACCAACTTCCATTGTACCCGCCCGTAGCATAACCTCAACAATACGTAATTATCCCTCAAATTTTTGCAAGGTCGAACTTAATAGCATCCATACATTCTAAAATGATCCTTTCCAATTGATGTCTATCCAATCCATTTAATACTATGGGGTTTATACCACTAAACGATCCCCTAACATAAATGAGGACTTGATCAAAGAACCGCATCACTATAAACATATACAATGAGTAGAAAATACAATCAATCTTCTATAAGTAAACAACCTACTCCTTTTTACTTCCAAGGTAACTCAATCACAAAACCCATCGCTTTTAATACTCTTAAGTTCAACCTAGAACTCTAAGTATTTTAATAAATCTTCTAACTTCAACATTCTATTATCACCATTCAAAGTTCCAATTATGATCGTGTCCAGGGACGATAATTATTCAACTCCAAAAGGTTGGCCGCCCACAACGCGAGCCGATCCAACTCCAATACAAAAACCAAGTCTACAAATGACTTCCACATTAATAACTCCACAATTCATCAATTATTTCTGATCACTACTTTTAATACAATTAATCACTATAGGGAAAATAAGTTGCCTTCCTACGAGCTTCGCACAAATTACATCTTTAGGATACCAAAGGATAGACAAAAAGAGATCTAGCGAGACTCGAAGGGTTTATTTATTTAAAACTGCCCCATACCAGCTTTAATTAACTCAAACCATTCAAAATCTTTAAGAAATCTTTAAAATTTTGATACGTTAACAAAATAACTTGAGTGATCTAATTATCTACAACCGTTCCATACCAAAGGGGTAGATAATTAAATTACTCATGTATTTTTAATGCACACCAAGGACTCGATCATTGACCTTATTAAATCATACTATCCCCGAAGGGCACAAATACTCACACGTATGTCCAATATAAAATCCCAAGTTCTAAAACACATTTAAAACAATTTTTAACATGACATACTTGTTCGACTCTCTATTTATAGTATAGCCACCACTCATAATATTTATACTTAGTTAAATTCTTTATAAGAAAACAAAATCTTGCGATACTAATACTATCCCGATAAATAACACTTAAAACAATCCTTAAGATTATAACTAAGTAAATCATCCTCAAATTGCGATTACACCTTAATAGTATCAGAACTCAACTTACCTCTCGATAACCATCAACAACTAAAAATTCACATAACGCCAATACCTACCGAACACCACACTAATTCCTCATATGAGTCACGCAATTAAGTCAACCTATAGGGTGAAACCATCCTCATTTTATTTACTCAACTAATGATAATCGTCTCTCAAAACAATCCGTATACATATATTATCAATTCCCGAAGTTGATCCTATAAGTCACCAATAACTACATCTATTACACTTCTTCATATTTACCCTATTTACTTCTCCATAACCAACACACCACCCTGCACTCAAAACGGTCATACTAGATACAAATGTTGTCTTAAGTACATCCTTACAACAATTATTCTCTACAATCGTAACACTCCGAAAATTTCGACTAATAACCATTTCGCAATCCTACTAGTTTCTAAAATCATCCTACAAATCATCAACAAGGGATAACGAATAACTTATTCTTCACGCTACCTATTTGAGATCTCTCTAATCTACGAATAACCACCAAGTATCATCTTTTCTAAATACAAAGAACAATTTATCCTTACTCGAGAGTCGCTAAGCTAGTTATCTTCTTTATCAATTAATTTCTTAAGTTGAATCATCGATTCCATCATCCCAATTTGTATACTCTATCTAGTGGATCCGAATACCGAAATAGTGACTTATATCCACTCACTTCAATACCTGGTACGATACCCGATGAAAACCCATTTTTGAAACTCACTTGAAAAACACCACTTAGTCAACTCATAGGGTGATATTACTTACAAAAATATCTCGATTTCCTATTCAATTTAGTAGCAAGAATTCAATCAATCTCTCCTTAGAGAATACTTATAGCACCTAAGGCAAAGATATATTAGTTCCATAAGATCTCTTACTCGCGATATTTTATAACTCATATAATCTCACTTAGACTATCACTTTCAATACTAGTCTCATATATCTAGTCTCCACCACGAGACACCACCGTATCAATACTTACGCAGGTTATACAACCATAAACCACTCTTAATAGGCCATAGACCAATTCTAAACTAAGAGTTCACTAATTCATTTACCACCGCTCATGAGAGAACTCAAGGTTCTTTTAAATCAAGATAACACACAACTCAAATAACCTTCACATTCCTGTAGGCCATACTTTCGACATTTACGCATATGTGACATAACAAAGAATTAATAATTTATCCGCTCCACTACACATGGAGGTAAATCAAACGTAGGTAAGGAGACTCGCTTTTTGCGACAGCCTCCTCGAACACAACAACTACTCAAATAATTCAGTTAATATAACGATGATTCACGGATTGGTAACTCGACCAAATCCACCGGCAATACATGCCCACTTAATCACAACTACCAAGATAATTAAGGATGATTCGAGGTACGACCCCATCGGAGTAGAACCTCCAAGACATAAGGTAACTCTTAGGCCAATTATGCAAATAAAGATGAATGTAATGCCACATGAGAACTAATGTAAATGAGGATTTATAAAAGTATGAACCCTAATTCCCAGAGACAGTAAAATACCTCAAATGATGGTGGGGAAATCTATCTTTCCATAACTCACCTTTCCTTGATTCCTTGGCTGATCAATATCATTTCCGCCTTTGAACAAATTCCCGCATTAAACTCTCGACGTAAGTTATCGCACACTCTCACTCGCCTAGACTCTACCCGAGAACTCTAACCGAGCTCGATATTAACCGTGAGCACCCCAACCCTAGACCTAACACGTGTCCCGAGCTAAGGGAGCTCAAACTAAGAAAATCCATCTTGATTTTTAAAACATTTATTGCCTTTAAAAGAATACCACTTTTCAAACTTCTAAATAAAAATCAATTGATAATATCCCTACTTAAAGGAAATCCAGCTACAACTTTAATAAACCGAAATCCGATCAATTACATTGGAAACCTTAATTAATATTTGTTTAACAAAAGGGTTTTCCATACAAATTATAAAAAGAGGGAATACTTAACCAATACTCCTAACAACCCACTCCTATACTTAACTTGTCAAGCCCCAAAAGCAAAAGTCCACAATGAAATCCCCGCCTTCCCGGTTCGGTTCACCTGCCTCGGGATCTAAAACAAGAAAGGGAGAGGGGTGAGAATAAATCTCAATGAAGCTATTATGATATGCAAAGCAAGATGCCAAACAAAGTGCAACACAGTAATGATGGGTAGCCCATAACAGCACATTATGAAAGCGGTAAACACCTTACGTTACCTCTATTTACTACCTTTTCCCGTCTCGGGAACAATAAGTTTCGTACAACGTGGGAGTAAAACTCCACTCTTTGGTGAATTGCCTCCAAAGACATTCACCTCTTATAGGACTCATACCCCAGAGATCCATATAAGAAAGGATACCTATATTAGAATATCCCAAAATAATATCGTCCCTCCTTACAACTATCGCAACAGATCTCGTAAAGCTTTTTGGGTCAATACAACATGTACTGCCCCCACCCCGTGGCCACGTGAGTGGGAAGGGTCACCAGATGATGTACCTTCAATCACTTATAGAACAAATCCATAATTGATTGGCATCCATCATACCCACCCGAACATAAACACGCCAAGCACATGATAGATACTTGAGAGAAATCCACAAACCGGGATAGTAATATAACAACATGGTAATGTATACTCATGCCAATCAATGCCATAATGCAACATTTAAGTAATACACTATGCATAGTATCATCAACAAATATGAACGATAACAAATAAATTCACAAATGGAATAACCATACAACTACATGGTAAACATATCCACACATTGGGATAAACATAACAACTTGTCAAATATTCCACACTTGGGGAGCCACATAACACTTGCCAAATAATCCACAAAGGGATAAACAATATAGTCACATGGTAAAATAGAATATCTGAAATGATCATTGCATATTTAGTTTATAAAACCAATTCCATTTGAGAGATCACCTAAAATACTCAATTTGGACTCTTGAACCATCCAATTTCGAGTCCGTATGAATTAACTATGATTTATTCAATTTCCACTCAACTTCTAACGTACAATACTACCTGCTGTGACCAATTCAGATTTTTGGGACATAAGGATAACTTCTTTAGCTATGAAACCATCACATTCAGAAAGTACTCAGAAAAACACCCAATTTAGACCCAAGAACCATCCAATTCCGATTTAATATGATTAAGTTATGACCATCACAAAGATTGCTAAACGAATTCGGTTCGTAATTGAAGTTAGGATTTCGGGGTCTTGGGCGACTGCTCAAACCTCTTGGGCGACCGCCCAAGAGGGTTTTCAAGGAAATGAGAGTTTCTGCCAAGACATGGCGGCCGTCACCCCTTGCGACCGCCCAAGCTCTCCCGCTAGCCAAACTTAGGTTTTTAACCCCTTTAACCCTAGTTCTTCCTTCCCTCTACCATTGATTATTCAAGAACACCCAAGAACACCTTCATTTCACCAAATCCCAAACAAACATGTAAACTCCAAAACCAAGTAACCCTAGATTATTTATCACTACTATTTCTACCCATTTCACCATTTCAATTAGATTCTAACTTTCCAAATCAAATTCCACCCATTCCATTAAGCTCTAAATCAACTCCCATAAACCACAACCTCTTTATTTTTAAGTCATTAATCCATTTCCTAACTCCAAGAAGATTTCTAAAACATATAACAACAATCACAACACCAAGAACAACAATAGATAGTTCATGAGCACATAAATGAAAGGAGGTCATAACAACTCACTTTAGGGTTTGAAGTGGGAGGTTGATCTTTCTAGCTAGATGAATTTCCCAAGAGGATCCAACTTCAAAGGTGCTCCTAGACTTGAAAATGGTGGAAGAATGGCTTGACTTCAAGAAGAGGGGTTGATATCTCCCATGGAGGTTTCTATGCTTTGCTAGGAGAGTAAGGAGTGGAAAATGAAGAAGGAGGAAGAAGAGGGTAAGAGGAGGATGATGGAGAGGGGACAATGGAGGAGGGGGCCTGATGAGGGAGTATGGGGGAGGGCACTTGGAGGCCTAGGAAGAGAGTAAGAGTTTGGCCCCTCCCCCTTCAAATAAAGGAAGCCCCACCAACAAATTAAAATAAATCATTTATTAATCAAAGCCTTCCCATTTTAAAATAAATTGACTCCTTTAATAATTAAAGACTTCCCACATTTAATTTAAACCCTCCTTTCAAATTCATTATTCCACACATTTTAACTTCATCATACACATTATTTATTTTCTATTTTTATTTTCCTTTAAGGTGCTTTATGTACTTTCTCTAGCAATCCTAAGGTTCTAAAAAATCATTCCAACCATCTTATCATAAAATAAGAAATTAAGACATATTTGATCACATAAAGATAACATAAATACTAAAAGCATATAATATAATATTTAAAATTAGTGCCTAGGGTTGGGGTCGTTACACTCCGAGTGCCAAACAGCTTTCGATAAAATCAAGACCTACTTGGTTAATCCCCACTCTGTGCCCGCCACATGAAGACAAGCCACTACTCCCGTATCCGACAAGCAATGTACACGTCTATCTGAGCACATGCCGCACAAGAACAGTAAAGATTCCAAGGTTGAGCATGCAATCTACTTCGTAAGCCGAAAGCTTCAAGGAAGTGAACTCACTACTCAAAGATCGAGAAAACTCTGTACCGCCTTGGTATGGGTAGTCGGGAAACCGAAACACTACATGCAACATTCTGCTCCCGGTCTCCAAAGTGGACCCCGTCCGATATCTCTTCGCACAAGCCATCCCTCACAATGCGGCTAGCCAAGTGCTGTCATTCTTCCCGGGCCGAGTTCGACATCAAGTACATGGTCGAAAATCAACAAAGGGCGTAGTAATGGCAGATCATCTTGCCGACTTCCCGAGCAAAGGAACCTAAGGGTCCCGATCCGCAATTTCCTGACGACGGAATCTTTTCACTTGACAAATGCGCAAACCGCCGGCAACTCTTCTTCGATGGGGCAGCCAACAAGAAGGGGAATGGCATTGGAATGCTCCTTGTCGATCCCAAGGACGAGCATACTCCCATAGCCATCAAGCCGAATTTTGAAGCAACCAACAATGCAAAGCAGAATACGAAGCCTCGTGCAGCAGGTTTGGAAGCCGCCTCGAGCGCAACATCTGTAGAGCCTGATGTATATGGGACTCAAAGCATTGATCATCAATCAAGTATCCAACAAATGGAAGACGGTAGATTCTCGGCCTTCGGCAAGTACCACGCGTACATGGAGGAGCTCATTGCTCGCCCAAGGACATCTCTTTTCACTATTTGCCAAGAGACAGAACCGCTCGCAGACGCCCGGCAACCTCGCCTCTCTTGTCGAAATTCCCGAAGGGAAAGCAAAGAAACCCTCGTAATAGTGCACGGGAAACACCCGCCTATTGCCGTGAGATCGAAAAGAAAAAGAAACGATCGACGAACCCCGGTACAATAAAATTTACCACCTCCAAAGCGGAGAAGCTTCCTTCACAAATGAAGATGGAAAATACAAAGAAGGGATCAAAGCCAAAAACATGATGGCATTAAAACGCCCTGCATCCCATTTCGTCATTCGGGGTATGTTGTACAAGAAGCGCCACTCAAGGGCCACTCCTTCTGTAAACAAAGAAAAAGCGCCGAGCTAATGAACGAAGTTCACAACGGAACCCGCGGTCCGCATACGAACGCCCGAGCATTGACACAGATCATTCTCCGTATGGGATATTATTGGATATCAATGGAAATGCATCGCATCCAGCTTCGTCCGAAGCCGCGACAAATGTCAACGGTTTTCCAACCTCAATCACATCCTCCTCACGAACTCTACCGCATGACTACGCCTACGGCCTTTCGCCACACGGGAATCGACGCTCATCGACAAGATCACTCCTCCAGGGAGCAATGGTCACGAGTTCATTTTAGTCGCAGTCGACTACTTCACCAAATGGGTAGAAGCCAGATCATACAAGGTACCGAATTCTAGGAAGGTGGCCGAGTTCATCCGAGAGAACATCATGTGCCGATACGGGTGCCCAATGAGATCATCTTCGACAATGGGACTCATTTCGAAGGAAATTGTGACCAACCACGACCGACCCGTAGTCACACGTCACAAGTCTTCTCCATGCACCACAAACCAATGGTGCAAGAGAGGCAGCCCAACAAGACTCTCGCCATGATAATCGAAAGATGACCACTGCAGGCCTGGACCGGCCCGAAAGCTACATCTAGCCCTCTCGGGGATACCGAACATCGCCGAACCGCCACAGGGGAGACTCCGTTCGCACTTACCTACGGAATGGAAGCAATGTTACCCGTGGAATTGGAAATTCCATCCCTCCGAGTCCTCTTGGAAAACGGGGTCAATGAAGTCGAATGGCTACAGAGCCGTCACGACGAACTTGCTCTACTCGACGAGCGCATTGAAAGCCACGGAACACACTCGAGCCTACCAGAGCGTAATGGCACGAGCATTCGACAAGAAAGTCAAGATCCGAGACATCGAGAAGGCGACTTGGTGCTAAAGGAAAAGCCTCCTACGCACCAATCCCCTGAAAGTGGGAGCCTACCCGGATAGGACCGTTCGTGGTACAAAGAATCTTCTCCTAGAGGAGCCACGAAGCTAGCATTTGGACTCGAAACCCTTTCGTTAACCCCGTGAACGGAAGCAAGCTCCGTAGATACTTCGCTTCGAGGAAGAGCACGAGTCAACTCACCTTCCCCATACACCGTCCCCTCGAAATTAAAGTGCTAAAAGAGTAATACCCAACCGGATACATTCCCGCTAATGATCCAGTAAAAAACAGGTCGCACTTCTTTGTTTTCTCAAATTCACCTAAAGTGTCGAACTACGGTGACCTCGAGCCCCTTAGTCCAATTGTAAAAGGGGAACGTAGGCACCATCATTGGTTCGGTCTAAAAAACAAAAAAAAATACAATAAGCATCAATTGCTTCGTGTTTTGAAAACTCTTTTCATTTAACCTACAAATTCATAACGGTTAAAACATTCTTTGATGAGTTCAAGCACGTTCAACTTTGACTCAAGCTACACGCTAGCAAAACTACAATAAAACATTAATCAATTAATGTGTCTCGTAATGACAATGGGTGGATACTGATGCAAAGAAGGTCAACCTGGTTTCCCGTACTAGGTCCTTCATCCTTCTTCCCTTTCCCTTTTCCCCGGCTGAGTGTGCTTCACCTTCGCAGAAATATTCCTAGGCCTTCTACCCGGCTCGTGGACTCTTCCCGACGCTCCACAATCCTGCGGCTGCCAATACAGCCTCTTTCTCTAGCTCGTCTCGAGCCGCTCGCTTCGAGCCATCATCGCAAAGGCTCCTGGGGATTGGCCTCCCGATCAAGCACTTGCCACATAATCGGCCACGGCATCGCGTACGATTCCTGTGGTTAGCCCTCGCCCGTCCTCCTCAATGTCGAACCGTCTGTGATCAGCACCCAACAAACTCACTCCGTCTCCACAAGATAGCCATCTCGTGTCTCCCCATACACTCTTCGTACACCCGATATCAAGTTTACGCCACAATGGCTGCCCTCTCTCCGTGAAAGAGAACCCCTGCAGAAAGGACGTGTATTGCCACCACCGGTGACCAAGCTAATAGCGTCATGATCCTCCATCCGCAGAGATCCCACCTCAAAGGTAGCAAGCATAACTCGTACTGGCCAGTGCGGGCATCTCGCCTCCACTGCATCGTCGCAGTAACCAATGATGGAATATGTAATGACGTCCGAGACAGCCCCGCACTCGACGATCAATGCACCCTCCCGAGCGGTCCTACAAGTCTCAGAATCTCCAATGGGGAACCCACTCATCGCAAGTGATGCGTGCCACCTGCCATCCAGAGCTCCAGCCACTCGACACTCCCTATCACCGCAGGACGTCGCGAGAAAGACCAAGCGTCACAGACATTGGCACTCGTGCATCATCCGCAGCCTCTCCTCAACCACGGTCGCATAGCGGACTCCCTCCCCACATGTATCGGCTACGGCCGCCATCCGCCTATGCCCAGAACGCCCGCCCAAGACCAATGGCACGATGTCTCCTCCACTCCGCACGCCTTCACCAGTCCAAGACACCGCGATGGCACACACCCGTAGACGTGAATGTGAACAGAGTAGCAATCACACATAGAGCAAACGCGCCCCACGCAAAGACGCTCCTCTAGAGCCTCGGCAAATCTTTCTGGGCCCCAAATGTCAACGTAATCTAATCCTCAGACGAAGATCCCGTATGCTTCTCCAAATGAGATACCCAACAAGGACACTAGCTTCTCAACGGTGGCCATGCCACCGCATACTAAGAACTAGCCGTTCCGTCCTCAGTCCTCCTGCACTGCCCGGAAATCTTCAAACGTAGGAGTGACTTCGTTGTACGAAAAGCCGTACACACTACTAGAAAAGGTCAAGCTTATCGACGGAAATTTCCGTCGGTATTTCTACAAATCCGTCGCTAAATGGATATTACCGACGGAAATAGTCCGCCGGATTCCGTCTGAAATAATTGGTTGGTAATACCGACGGACAAATTCCGTACCGGGTATTTCGCTACTCTGACATCCGCCGGAAAATAAAATTCGCCGTGAAACGTCCGCTTCGGAAATGTAGTTACGCCGGCCGGTTAACCAGCATATACCGAGGTTACCGACTGCGAAATATCCGGTCGGAAATAAAATCATTACCGACCGGTTACATAACCCGTCTGGAATCAAAAATCTGTTACCGTCTGGATCCGTCCGTCTAATATAAACCCCTCTGGAACCAATGATATGTCCGTTTGCATTTCTGAAAGTATTATTTTTGCTTTTATTTTTCCCATTTTCCGACTGATATTTCCGCCGAAAAAATTGAATTTATTTATTTTTGGTATTAGCTTATTGATGAATTCTATTTCCGCTTCTGCAATCTGCCGTAGGTTTTAAAAAAAGTTGTTTTATTATTAAACCAATTCGTAAAAGGTCAGCAAACCTCAGTTCAAACAACCTCATTTCAAGCAACTACAAACTACAAAAACTACAAACACTAACACAAACAACTCCAATTACAAACTACAAACACAGCACAACACAACCTGCGTTTCGCTTTGTACATCAAATTAAAATACATATGTTTGTCCAAATCAAGCTTACAGTGAAGGGAAAGGTGGAAACCGCCTGGAAAGGGGAAACGGCTGGGGAAAGGGGGAAAGGGAAACGGCCGGGAAAGGGGGAAAGGGAAAATGGAAGGGAAACGGCCGGGGGAAAGGCACTTCTCGGAAAAAGGGAAAGGGAAAAAAAGAAACTACACATGTTTGTTTGTTTAATTACATGTCAATGAAAATTCATGTTTAACAACCACGAGCGTGCCACTGCCGTTACCGCTACCACCACCATGCATGTATATAAACCTATCAAGATATTAATTAAAAAACAATATATCAATATATATACAAATAAAAAAGACAATAATAAAATGTAAACATTATATATATGACATTTTACAATTAAATGATACTTACTGGCTATCGAGAGATAGGACATATTTCCATTTTTCCTTCCTCATTAATAATAATTGCGCCCAAATTAACTCCAGCTCGATGATGGTTCACTACGTCCAGTAACTGTAAGTAGATCCCCTTCTCCCGTCTCTTGGTGAAACAAGACGATGGACAAAAACCCGCAACCTTCCCCTCTCTCTTTGAACGTATTGCCACACTCGACCTTGGACATATCTAAACTAGTATATTATATATGTAGACAAAGTAAAATATTATCAAGTAGAACAAAATTTAAATATTACATAAAGCATGTAAAGAGTAACCAAGTAAACAAAACGTGGGTAACAAAGGTGGGACTTGGTGTCCTCGTCAGCATATTTGCACTTCTTGGCAGCCTTTAAAATAGAAATGACAATATGAAACACAAAAGAAATAATGGAGTTCACATGGACTCAAATGTTTCGTGATAAAGGTTGTTTTTACTAAAAACAAAAAGAAGCAAAATAATGGAGTTCACTTGACAAATTGAATTTGTAAATAATATTGTTGTTTTCTTTAAAATAGAGAGAGAGAGGCTTAAGGCTGATGAGATGAAATGGAGTGGAAAATATCATGCTTTCACAAAGAGCTGGCCCAAAGATTGAAACTTTGAAAGTAGATTTATTATTATAATAATTAATCAAAAGTTTTCAATCTTTCGCCTAACGCTGGTGGCAAAAACTTGAGATTTTCCACTCCAAAGATAACCCCATGGTAGTGGTTGTACGTGATAGTAGTGGGGTTGGCTTCTATCCCATCCTGGGAAATACACGCATGAATTGCAAATATCTACTTTGTCTACTTGCTTTTTATAATCGAAAAATCAAAAGAAATACCTTGATACAAAGATAGCAAAACCCACGGCCTCCAAGCGCACGACACGTAGACTAGGGTCAATCAAACACTATCGATTATAATCGACAAAGTGTAATCAACCATATATGCTCTAGTATACACTCGTAGAACAATAGTGTAAGTACCCAAATCCAAGCCTCATGCCTTTCTAAGTTAATTTTCCCGGCAATTTCGGTAATTTTTCCGGTAATCTCCCCGATATTTTTTTCCTAAAGTTCCGGAACACCCCGGAACTGCTCCAAGCCTTTTAAGGGCTCAAGGAAATGCTTGGTGACAAGCAACACTGCCTTCTTAATCCCAAAACCCTTCTTAAAAGGCCGCCACCTTGCACGTTTCTAGAAGAAGTTGATTCCGCTGTTTCATGTCGCACGACATAACCACTGTAGTAGGAAACCTCTCTTAGAAACCTCGCCACCTTGCATGTTTCTAGAAGAATCTGTGAAGTGGCTACTTCTATGTCGTGCGACATAACCAAATTAAAAGAGTTCTAGAACCATGCCACCTCGCATGTTTCTAGAAGGAAGAGCATGGGCTTGTCATGTCATGCGACATAACAAGCCCTGCATGCAGTGAAAATTTACAAAATGAGGCCTTCACCTCTCATTTTAAACACACCTCCTCCACCCCTCGCCCCCTCTACAGGGAACACGCTTCCTTAAGCTTCCTCTCTCCTCACATACCCCCCAAATCACCTCAATCCTACCAAACTAATCACACACACACTTCCCACACACACACACACTTCCTATACATCAAGAACTCGAGGTTCTCAAGTGATCCAAGGCTCGAACTCGGCCTCCTGAGGAGGACGTTAGGAAGGCTCCTATATCCCTAAATCGGATATAGGAGTTGTGGGATCTTCAAGGGTAACGAGTTTCTACCCCTTTTCCACTCTCTATTTTCCTTTGAATATGAAATCTATGTGTTACATGCATTGATAATGTAGTATTCGATTAAAGTTGCATGCTTTAGCTTCATATTACCTGTATCCACATTTTATTTCATTACATTTCATATAAAATCTCCGTTTTGACTTGGTTTTGCATGAACACTCAAGATGAGTGTGGATCCCTCATATCCACACCCTCTTGAAGTGTTCATTATCAATAAACATGCTCCGAGATTTGTTTGTGAAGTAACTTGACCATTTTGGTGCCTTGTTACCTCTCGCAAATCTCGCTTGTTTAGGCTTCGCAAAATGGCTTATTATGTCACGCGACAT
>JAFEMH010003601.1:0-32500 GCA_022495995.1 Adenophora triphylla var. japonica
AATCACCGACTCCCGGGAGATACTTTCATCTATTTCTTTCATAGAGCCTTCTTTGATGTCTTCGGCGTAGAGATCTAGCGTTTGTTAAATTATCGAGTGAATGAACTACTCTTCTTTGAATTTCATTTTCGAATACATCTTGTTCTGCCTCGAGGTGAATGTCTAGAAAAAGAGGGCCGTGGTCGGAATATATTATCATTGGCGTTTTCATTCAGTGAGAAGAGACGGATAAGATAGATGATACAGTAATGAATAATGAATATTAATCATTGATGCTTTCATTCGCGAGAGCGAGATCGAGCATGTCGTGGCGAGCGTCGTTCGAGTTGTTTCAGTCCTGACTGTTCTTTGCGTCATATTGTTATATAATGATATATGATTAATATGAGTAGTCAGTACATTGAGTAGTGTTCAAAGTAATAGTGAGACTGCTAGTGTTCATAGTCGAGTGAAAAAGTGGTATCGCTATACGATGAATATGAATAGTCGAGTGAGAGTCGTTCGAGTTCATCTTTAGTTGTTTTTTTGGTCATGTTATATATACGATGATATATGATGAATATGAGTAGGTCAGTTCTCTGAGAATCGTTAGATGTTCAGTCGAGTTTCTTGTGTTTTTTGGTCATATGTTATAATGATATATGATGAATAGAGTAGGTCATGGTAGTGTTCCATATAGCGATGAGTGAGTAGTATCGAATGTCTGCTCCAGTCGAAGTGAAAGTCGGTTTTGATGCTAGTTGTTTTTTTTTGTCATATGTTATATAACGATATATGATTAATATGAGTAGTCGCGAGAGTGAGATCGAGAATGTTCAGTCGAGTGCGGTTCGAGTTGTAGCTGACTAGTTTTTTTGGTCATATGTTATATAATGATATATGATTAATATGAAGTAGTAATCAATAGTATACATCTATGTATAGAAGAAAAAGATAGCTTATTCGTTTGTTTACCGCCTGACCCAATAATTATTCCTGATCTCCATAATTGAATCAATTTCATAGTTTTAATGGAAATTAATATTTCATTCATTATTTTTGTATTCGAGGGGCTTTTTATGAAAAATGGAAGGAGGAGGACCGGTTTTGAAGATGAAGATTTTGGTTCTGAAGATGAAGATTTTGGTTCTGAAGATGAAGATTTTGGTTCTGAAGATGAAGATTTTGGTTCTGATGATGAAGATTTTGGTTCTGATGATTTTGAACGCTATCAAAACCGTCTATTAATACGGTCGTTGGAAGGGATCTCAGATAAAAAAAGAGAATTTTCTCTGAGGATCTTAGCTCAGCCTATGAGCGAGTGCAGGGTGCTCCTTGAGGTTAATACGCCACAATGCTACTGGCGCACCTTGGTCGATGTCGGAGCTGTGAAGCGAGACGCTGCCGAGATGGCCAACTACATGAAGACTTACATAGGTATTACGGCTCTACGATCAACCGAAGAATAAGCGTCTTGAAATTTAAGGGCATTGCAAATGGTTTGTGCATTGAGAGCCAGACCCCAAGGGGCTATTAGGTGTGGCGATACATCTGCTCTTTTCGGAGTCTTCCAGCTTTTATGGGTCGAGATGTTTTTTTCGATGAGGAATGTCTGGGGAAAATTTAAATTCGAAGCCGGCTTTGGAGTGTTTCCTTAACGAACATGCCCTCGAGAATCGTCTCGAAAATCCACAGAAAAATTCTCCTGAGGACTCGAGTTTGGGGCTATGACGACTTAGGTTCAAATTTGCACCAACTGTTGGGTGGAAGAGTCGGACATAAAGTTTGAGGTTTTGATTGCTTCAAAACTCGAGAGGAGGTGGAAATTTGGCCGAGAGTTCTTTTGGTCGAAGCTAGCGTTGCGAAACCATCTAATGGATATGGAAGGCTATTTTTCGGATGATGAAAAAATGAATTTAGGTGATTGATTTAGAAGACTTTCAAGAAATTAATACTTTCAAATTGAGAATTAAAAAGAAAGTTATCCCGGGAATCACTCGATTCCCGGGAGAACTTTCTATCTATTTCTTTTCTATAGATTTCTATAGATAAAGTGAAAGTCTCCGGTGTATAGAAGACCTTAGCGTTTAAGAAGTACCCATCGAGCGATCGAATCCACTCTTTCTTTTGAATTTCTATTTCTTAGTTGAATACCCAGTAGAATACAATTTTCTTATTTCGAGGTGAAATGTCTAGAAAAAAAGAAAAAATGCGGTCGGAATATATTAATCATTGGTGTTTTCATTCAAAGTGAGACCGAGACGGATAAGATATGACATATAATGAATAATGAATATATTAATCATTGATGTTTTCATCTCAAAGCGAGAGTGAGACGGATGTCAGAGTGAATAAGTCGTGGTTCGAGTTGTAGTTTGACCTTAGTTGTTTTGGTCATATTTTTATATAATGATATATGATTAATATGAGTAGTAATCGGTAGTGTTCAAAGTGAGAGTGAGACCGCTAGGAATGTTCAGTCGAGTGAATAAGTCGTGGTTCGAGTTGTAGCTTGACCTTGGTTGTTTTTTTTGGTCATATCATTCTATAATGATTAATAATTAATATGATTATTAATCAATAGTGTTCATCTATGTATAGAAGAAAAAGTATAGCTTATTCTGTTTGTTTACCGCCTGACCCAATAATTATTCCTGATTCCATAATTGAATCACTTTCATAGTTTTAATGGAAATTAATATTTCCATTCATTATTTTTTTAAAAATTCATAAAAATATACTATTATGACATACATAAAAAAACAAACCAGGTTTTGAAGATGAAGATTTGGTTTTGAAGATGAAGATTTTGGTTCTGAAGATGAAGATTTTGGTTCTGAAGATGAAGATTTTGGTTCTGAAGATGAAGATTTTGGTTCTGATGATTTTGAACGCTATCAAAACCGTCTATTAATACGGTCGTTGGAAGGGATATTAGATAAAAAAGAGAATTTTTCTAGAGGATCTGACAAATGCCTATGAGCAGTGCAGGGTGCGCCTTGAGGTTAATACGCCACAATGCTGCCTGGCGCACCTTGGCGATGTCGGAGCTGTGAAGCGAGATGCTGTCGAGATGGCCAACTACATGAAAGATTTACATAGTATTACGGCTCTACGATCAACCGAAGAATAAGCGTCTTGAAATTTACAAGTACTTGCAAATGGTTTGTGCATTGAGAGCCAGACCCCAAGGGGCAATTAGGTCTGGCGATACATCTACCTTTTTTCGAGTCTTCCAGCTTTTATGGGTCGAGATGTTTTTTTCGATGAGGAATGTTCGGGGAAAAATTTAAATTGAAGCCGGCTTTGAGAGTGTTTCCTAACGAACATGCCCCGAGAATCGTCTCGAAAATCAAGAAAAATTCTGAGGACTCGAGTTTGGGCTATGACGAATGTCAAATTTGCACCAACTGTTGGGTGGAAGAGTCGGACATAAAAAGTTTGAGGGTTTTACATTGCTTCAAAACTCGAGAGGAGGTGGAAAGCTTTTTTGGCCGAGAGTTTCCGTCGAAGCTTTTATGTAGCGTTATGAAACCATCTAATGGATATGGAAGGCTATTTTTCGATGATGGAAAATTTAGGTGATTGATTTAGAAGACTTTCAAGAAATTAATACTTTCAAATTGAGAATCAAAGAAAGTTATCCTGAATCACTCGATTCCCGGGAGAACTTTCTATCTATTTCTTTTCTATAGATTTCTATAGATAAAGTGAAAGTCTCCGGTGTATAGAGAAGACCTTAGCGTTTAAGAAGTACCCATCGAAAGGATCGAATCCACTCTTTCTTTTGAATTTCTATTTCTTAGTTGAATACCCAGTAGAATACAATTTCTTATTTCGAGGTGAAATGTCTAGAAAAAGAAAAATCGTGGTCGGAATATATTAATCATTGGTGTTTTCATTCAAAGTGAGAGTGAGACGGATAAGATATGACATATAATGAATAATGAATATATTAATCATTGATGTTTTCATTCAAAGTGAGAGTGAGACGGATAAGAGCAGTCAGGAGTGAATAAGTCGTGGTTCGAGTTGTAGTTTGACCTAGTTGTTTTTTTGGTCATATTTTTATATAATGATATATGATTAATATGAGTAGTAATCGGTAGTGTTCAAAGTGAGAGTGAGACCGCTAGGAATGTTCAGTCGAGTGAATAAGTCGTGGTTCGAGTTGTAGTTTGACCTTGGTTGTTTTTTTTGGTCATATCATTCTATAATGATTAATAATTAATATGATTATTAATCAATAGTGTTCATCTATGTATAGAAGAAAAGTATAGCTTATTCTGTTTGTTTACCGCCTGACCCAATAATTATTCCTGATTCCATAATTGAATCAATTTCATAGTTTTAATGGAAATTAATATTTCCATTCATTATTTTTTAAAAATTCATAAAAATATACTATTATGACACATAAAAAAACCAAACCAGGTTTTGAAGATGAAGATTTTGGTTTTGAAGATGAAGATTTTGGTTCTGAAGATGAAGATTTTGGTTCTGAAGATGAAGATTTTGGTTCTGAAGATGAAGATTTTGGTTCTGATGATTTTGAACGCTATCAAAACCGTCTATTAATACGGTCGTTGGAAGGGATATTAGATAAAAAAGAGAATTCTCTCTAGAGGATCTTACAAATGCCTATGAGCAGTGCAGGGTGCTCCTTGAGGTTAATACGCCACAATGCTGCCTGGCGCACCTTGGCGATGTCGGAGCTGTGAAGCGAGACGCTGTCGAGATGGCCAACTACATGAAGACTTACATAGTATTACGGCTCTACGATCAACCGAAGAATAAGCGTCTTGAAATTTACAAGTACTTGCAAATGGTTTGTGCATTGAGAGCCAGACCCCAAGGGGCAATTAGGTCTGGCGATACATCTACCTTTTTCGGAGTCTTCCAGCTTTTATGGGTCGAGATGTTTTTTTTCGATGAGGAAATGTCTGGGGAAAAATTTAAATTGAAGCCGGCTTTGGAGTGTTTCCTTAACGAACATGCCCCGAGAATCGTCTCGAAAATCAAGCCCCCCCATCTGAGGACTCGAGTTTGGGCTATGACGAATGTCAAGTTTGCACCAACTGTTGGGTGGAAGAGTCGGACATAAAAAGTTTGAGGTTTTTACATTGCTTCAAAACTCGAGAGGAGGTGGAAAGTTTTTTGGCCGAGAGTTTCCGTCGAAGCTTTTATGTAGCGTTGCGAAACCATCTAATGGATATGGAAGGCTATTTTTCGGATGATGGAAAAATTTAGGTGATTGATTTAGAAGACTTTCAAGAAATTAATACTTTCAAATTGAGAATCAAAAAGAAAGTTATCCCGGGAATCACTCGATTCCCGGGAGAACTTCTCTATCTATTTCTTTTCTATAGATTTCTATAGATAAAGTGAAAGTCTCCGGTGTATAGAGAAGACCTTAGCGTTTAAGAAGTACCCATCGAAAGGATCGAATCCACTCTTTCTTTTGAATTTCTATTTCTTAGTTGAATACCCAGTAGAAAAATTTCTTATTTCGAGGTGAAATGTCTAGAAAAAAGAATAAATCGTGGTCGGAATATATTAATCATTGGTGTTTTCATTCAAAGTGAGAGTGAGACGGATAAGATATGACATATAATGAATAATGAATATATTAATCATTGATGTTTTCATTCAAAGTGAGAGTGAGACGGATAAGAGCAGTCAGGAGTGAATAAGTCGTGGTTCGAGTTGTAGTTTGACCTTAGTTGTTTTTTTGGTCATATTTTTATATAATGATATATGATTAATATGAGTAGTAATCGGTAGTGTTCAAAGTGAGAGTGAGACCGCTAGGAATGTTCAGTCGAGTGAATAAGTCGTGGTTCGAGTTGTAGTTTGACCTTAGTTGTTTTTTTGGTCATATTTTTATATAATGATATATGATGAATATGAGTAGTAATCGGTAGTGTTCAAAGTGAGAGTGAGACCGCTAGGAATGTTCAGTCGAGTGAAAAAGTCGTGGTTCGAGTTGTAGCTTGACCTTAGTTGTTTTTTATGGTCATATGTTATATAATGATATATGATGAATATGAGTAGTAATCAATAGTATACATCTATGTATAGAAGCATAGCATATATCTGTTAATTATGGAATCAGGAATAATTATTGGGTCAGGCGGTAAACAAACAGAATAAGCTATACTTTTTCTTCTATACATAGATGAACACTATTGATTAATAATCATATTAATTATTAATCATTATAGAATGATATGACCAAAAAAACAACCAAGGTCAAGCTACAACTCGAACCACGACTTATTCACTCGACTGAACATTCCTAGCGGTCTCACTCTCACTTTGAACACTACCGATTACTACTCATATTAATCATATATCATTATATAAAAATATGACCAAAAAAACAACTAAGGTCAAACTACAACTCGAACCACGACTTATTCACTCCTGACTGCTCTTATCCGTCTCACTCTCACTTTGAATGAAAACATCAATGATTAATATATTCATTATTCATTATATCATATCTTATCCGTCTTACTCTCACTTTGAATGAAAACACCAATGATTAATATATTCCGACCACGATTTTTTCTTTTTTTCTAGACATTTCACCTCGAAATAAGAAATTGTATTCTACTGGGTATTCAACTAAGAAATAGAAATTCAAAAGAAAGAGTGGATTCGATCCTTTCGATGGGTACTTCTTAAACGCTAAGGTCTTCTCTATACACCGGAGACTTTCACTTTATCTATAGAAATCTATAGAAAAGAAATAGATAGAAAGTTCTCCCGGGAATCGAGTGATTCCCGGGAGAACTTTCTTTTTGATTCTCAATTTGAAAGTATTAATTTCTTGAAAGTCTTGAGAGAGACTATCGAGCCGCAAGTCTTCTAAATCAATCACCTAAATTTTTTTATCATCAGAAAAATAGCCTTTCATATCCATTAGATGGTTTTGCAACGCTACATAAAAGCTTCGACGGAAACTCTCGGCCAAAAAACTTTCCACCTCCTCTCGAGTTTTGAAGCAATGTAAAAACCTCAAACTTTTTATGTCCGACTCTTCCACCCAACAGTTGGTGCAAATTTGACATTCGTGATAGCCCAAACTCGAGTCCTCAGAATTTTTCTTGATTTTCGAGACGATTCTCGGGGCATGTTCGTTAAGGAAACACTCCAAAGCCGGCTTCAATTTAAATTTTTCCCCAGACATTTTCTCATCGAAAAAAATCATCTCGACCCCTAAAAGCTGGAAGACTCCGAAAAAGGTAAATGTATCGCCAGACCTAATTGCCCCTTGGGGTCCGGCTCTCAACATACAAACCATTTCCAAGTGCTTGTAAATTTCAAGACGCTTATTCTTCGGTTGATCGTAGAGCCGTAATACTATGTAAGTCTTCATGTAGTTGGCCATCTCGACAGCGTCTCGCTTCACAGCTCCGACATCGCCAAGGTGCGCCAGGCAGCATTGTGGCGTATTAACTTCACGGAGCACCCTGCACTGCTCATAGGCATTTGTAAGATCCTCTAGAGAGAATTCTCTTTTTTTATCTAATATCCATTCCAACAACCGTATTAAGGGACGGTTTTGATAGCGTTCAAAATCATCCGAACCAAAATCTTCATCTTCCGAACCAAAATCTTCATCTTCCGAACCAAAATCTTCATCTTCCGAACCAAAATCTTCATCTTCAGAACCAAAATCTTCATCTTCCGAACCAAAATCTTCATCTTCAGAACCAAAATCTTCATCTTCAAAACCGGTCCTCCTCCTTCCATTTATCATAAAAAGCCCTCGAATTAAAAAAAAAAAATGAATGGAAATATTAATTTCCATTAAAACTATGAAATTGATTCAATTATGGAATCAGGAATAATTATTGGGTCAGGCGGTAAACAAACAGAATAAGCTATACTTTTTCTTCTATACATAGATGTATACTATTGATTACTACTCATATTCATCATATATCATTATATAACATATGACCATAAAAAACAACTAAGGTCAAGCTACAACTCGAACCACGACTTTTTCACTCGACTGAACATTCCTAGCGGTCTCACTCTCACTTTGAACACTACCGATTACTACTCATATTCATCATATATCATTATATAAAAATATGACCAAAAAAACAACTAAGGTCAAACTACAACTCGAACCACGACTTTTTCACTCGACTGAACATTCCTAGCGGTCTCACTCTCACTTTGAACACTACCGATTACTACTCATATTAATCATATATCATTATATAAAAATATGACCAAAAAAACAACTAAGGTCAAACTACAACTCGAACCACGACTTATTCACTCCTGACTGCTCTTATCCGTCTCACTCTCACTTTGAATGAAAACATCAATGATTAATATATTCATTATTCATTATATGTCATATCTTATCCGTCTCACTCTCACTTTGAATGAAAACACCAATGATTAATATATTCCGACCACGATTTTTTCTTTTTTTCTAGACATTTCACCTCGAAATAAGAAATTGTATTCTACTGGGTATTCAACTAAGAAATAGAAATTCAAAAGAAAGAGTGGATTCGATCCTTTCGATGGGTACTTCTTAAACGCTAAGGTCTTCTCTATACACCGGAGACTTTCACTTTATCTATAGAAATCTATAGAAAAGAAATAGATAGAAAGTTCTCCCGGGAATCGAGTGATTCCCGGGATAACTTTCTTTTGGATTCTCAATTTGAAAGTATTAATTTCTTGAAAGTCTTCTAAATCAATCACCTAAATTTTTCCATCATCCGAAAAATAGCCTTCCATATCCATTAGATGGTTTCGCAACGCTACATAAAAGCTTCGACGGAAACTCTCGGCCAAAAACTTTCCACCTCCTCTCGAGTTTTGAAGCAATGTAAAAACCTCAAACTTTTTATGTCCGACTCTTCCACCCAACAGTTGGTGCAAACTTGACATTCGTCATAGCCCAAACTCGAGTCCTCAGAATTTTTCTTGATTTTCGAGACGATTCTCGGGGCATGTTCGTTAAGGAAACACTCCAAAGCCGGCTTCAATTTAAATTTTTCCCCAGACATTTCCTCATCGAAAAAAAACATCTCGACCCATAAAAGCTGGAAGACTCCGAAAAAGGTAGATGTATCGCCAGACCTAATTGCCCCTTGGGGTCTGGCTCTCAATGCACAAACCATTTGCAAGTACTTGTAAATTTCAAGACGCTTATTCTTCGGTTGATCGTAGAGCCGTAATACTATGTAAGTCTTCATGTAGTTGGCCATCTCGACAGCGTCTCGCTTCACAGCTCCGACATCGCCAAGGTGCGCCAGGCAGCATTGTGGCGTATTAACCTCAAGGAGCACCCTGCACTGCTCATAGGCATTTGTAAGATCCTCTAGAGAGAATTCTCTTTTTTTATCTAATATCCCTTCCAACGACCGTATTAATAGACGGTTTTGATAGCGTTCAAAATCATCAGAACCAAAATCTTCATCTTCAGAACCAAAATCTTCATCTTCAGAACCAAAATCTTCATCTTCAGAACCAAAATCTTCATCTTCAAAACCAAAATCTTCATCTTCAAAACCTGGTTTGTTTTTTTATGTGTCATAATAGTATATTTTTATGAATTTTTAAAAAATAATGAATGGAAATATTAATTTCCATTAAAACTATGAAATTGATTCAATTATGGAATCAGGAATAATTATTGGGTCAGGCGGTAAACAAACAGAATAAGCTATACTTTTTCTTCTATACATAGATGAACACTATTGATTAATAATCATATTAATTATTAATCATTATAGAATGATATGACCAAAAAAACAACCAAGGTCAAACTACAACTCGAACCACGACTTATTCACTCGACTGAACATTCCTAGCGGTCTCACTCTCACTTTGAACACTACCGATTACTACTCATATTAATCATATATCATTATATAAAAATATGACCAAAAAAACAACTAAGGTCAAACTACAACTCGAACCACGACTTATTCACTCCTGACTGCTCTTATCCGTCTCACTCTCACTTTGAATGAAAACATCAATGATTAATATATTCATTATTCATTATATGTCATATCTTATCCGTCTCACTCTCACTTTGAATGAAAACACCAATGATTAATATATTCCGACCACGATTTTTTCTTTTTTCTAGACATTTCACCTCGAAATAAGAAATTGTATTCTACTGGGTATTCAACTAAGAAATAGAAATTCAAAAGAAAGAGTGGATTCGATCCTTTCGATGGGTACTTCTTAAACGCTAAGGTCTTCTCTATACACCGGAGACTTTCACTTTATCTATAGAAATCTATAGAAAAGAAATAGATAGAAAGTTCTCCCGGGAATCGAGTGATTCCCGGGATAACTTTCTTTTGATTCTCAATTTGAAAGTATTAATTTCTTGAAAGTCTTCTAAATCAATCACCTAAATTTTTCCATCATCCGAAAAATAGCCTTCCATATCCATTAGATGGTTTCGCAACGCTACATAAAAGCTTCGACGGAAACTCTCGGCCAAAAACTTTCCACCTCCTCTCGAGTTTTGAAGCAATGTAAAAACCTCAAACTTTTTATGTCCGACTCTTCCACCCAACAGTTGGTGCAAATTTGACATTCGTCATAGCCCAAACTCGAGTCCTCAGAATTTTTCTTGATTTTCGAGACGATTCTCGGGGCATGTTCGTTAAGGAAACACTCCAAAGCCGGCTTCAATTTAAATTTTTCCCCAGACATTTCCTCATCGAAAAAACATCTCGACCCATAAAAGCTGGAAGACTCCGAAAAAGGTAGATGTATCGCCAGACCTAATTGCCCCTTGGGGTCTGGCTCTCAATGCACAAACCATTTGCAAGTACTTGTAAATTTCAAGACGCTTATTCTTCGGTTGATCGTAGAGCCGTAATACTATGTAAGTCTTCATGTAGTTGGCCATCTCGACAGCGTCTCGCTTCACAGCTCCGACATCGCCAAGGTGCGCCAGGCAGCATTGTGGCGTATTAACCTCAAGGAGCACCCTGCACTGCTCATAGGCATTTGTAAGATCCTCTAGAGAGAATTCTCTTTTTTTATCTAATATCCCTTCCAACGACCGTATTAATAGACGGTTTTGATAGCGTTCAAAATCATCAGAACCAAAATCTTCATCTTCAGAACCAAAATCTTCATCTTCAGAACCAAAATCTTCATCTTCAGAACCAAAATCTTCATCTTCAAAACCAAAATCTTCATCTTCAAAACCTGGTTTGTTTTTTTTATGTGTCATAATAGTATATTTTTATGAATTTTTAAAAAATAATGAATGGAAATATTAATTTCCATTAAAACTATGAAATTGATTCAATTATGGAATCAGGAATAATTATTGGGTCAGGCGGTAAACAAACAGAATAAGCTATACTTTTTCTTCTATACATAGATGAACACTATTGATTAATAATCATATTAATTATTAATCATTATAGAATGATATGACCAAAAAAACAACCAAGGTCAAGCTACAACTCGAACCACGACTTATTCACTCGACTGAACATTCCTAGCGGTCTCACTCTCACTTTGAACACTACCGATTACTACTCATATTAATCATATATCATTATATAAAAATATGACCAAAAAAACAACTAAGGTCAAACTACAACTCGAACCACGACTTATTCACTCCTGACTGCTCTTATCCGTCTCACTCTCACTTTGAATGAAAACATCAATGATTAATATATTCATTATTCATTATATGTCATATCTTATCCGTCTCACTCTCACTTTGAATGAAAACACCAATGATTAATATATTCCGACCACGATTTTTTCTTTTTTCTAGACATTTCACCTCGAAATAAGAAATTGTATTCTACTGGGTATTCAACTAAGAAATAGAAATTCAAAAGAAAGAGTGGATTCGATCCTTTCGATGGGTACTTCTTAAACGCTAAGGTCTTCTCTATACACCGGAGACTTTCACTTTATCTATAGAAATCTATAGAAAAGAAATAGATAGAAAGTTCTCCCGGGAATCGAGTGATTCCCGGGATAACTTTCTTTTGATTCTCAATTTGAAAGTATTAATTTCTTGAAAGTCTTCTAAATCAATCACCTAAATTTTTCCATCATCCGAAAAATAGCCTTCCATATCCATTAGATGGTTTCGCAACGCTACATAAAAGCTTCGACGGAAACTCTCGGCCAAAAAACTTTCCACCTCCTCTCGAGTTTTGAAGCAATGTAAAAACCTCAAACTTTTTATGTCCGACTCTTCCACCCAACAGTTGGTGCAAATTTGACATTCGTCATAGCCCAAACTCGAGTCCTCAGAATTTTTCTTGATTTTCGAGACGATTCTCGGGGCATGTTCGTTAAGGAAACACTCCAAAGCCGGCTTCAATTTAAATTTTTCCCCAGACATTTCCTCATCGAGTCCATTCATCTCGACCCATAAAAGCTGGAAGACTCCGAAAAAGGTAGATGTATCGCCAGACCTAATAGCCCCTTGGGGTCTGGCTCTCAATGCACAAACCATTTGCAAGTACTTGTAAATTTCAAGACGCTTATTCTTCGGTTGATCGTAGAGCCGTAATACTATGTAAGTCTTCATGTAGTTGGCCATCTCGACAGCGTCTCGCTTCACAGCTCCGACATCGCCAAGGTGCGCCAGGCAGCATTGTGGCGTATTAACCTCAAGGAGCACCCTGCACTGCTCATAGGCATTTGTAAGATCCTCTAGAGAGAATTCTCTTTTTTTATCTAATATCCCTTCCAACGACCGTATTAATAGACGGTTTTGATAGCGTTCAAAATCATCAGAACCAAAATCTTCATCTTCAGAACCAAAATCTTCATCTTCAGAACCAAAATCTTCATCTTCAGAACCAAAATCTTCATCTTCAAAACCAAAATCTTCATCTTCAAAACCGGTCCTCCTCCTTCCATTTTTCATAAAAAGCCCTCGAATTTTTAAAAAATAATGAATGGAAATATTAATTTCCATTAAAACTATGAAATTGATTCAATTATGGAATCAGGAATAATTATTGGGTCAGGCGGTAAACAAACAGAATAAGCTATACTTTTTCTTCTATACATAGATGTATACTATTGATTACTACTCATATTAATCATATATCATTATATAACATATGACCAAAAAAACAACTAAGGTCAAGCTACAACTCGAACCACGACTTTTTTCACTCGACTGAACATTCCTAGCGGTCTCACTCTCACTTTGAACACTACCGATTACTACTCATATTAATCATATATCATTATATAACATATGACCAAAAAAACAACTAAGGTCAAGCTACAACTCGAACCACGACTTTTTCACTCGACTGAACATTCCTAGCGGTCTCACTCTCACTTGGAACACTACCGATTACTACTCATATTCATCATATATCAGTATATAACATATGACCAAAAAAACAACTAAGGTCAAGCTACAACTCGAACCACGACTTTTTCACTCGACTGAACATTCCTAGCGGTCTCACTCTCACTTTGAACACTACTGATTACTACTCATATTCATCATATATCAGTATATAACATATGACCAAAAAAACAACTAAGGTCAAGCTACAACTCGAACCACGACTTTTTCACTCGACTGAACATTCCTAGCGGTCTCACTCTCACTTTGAACACTACTGATTACTACTCATATTCATCATATATCATTATATAAAAATATGACCAAAAAAACAACTAAGGTCAAGCTACAACTCGAACCACGACTTTTTCACTCGACTGAACATTCCTAGCGGTCTCACTTTGAACACTACCGATTACTACTCATATTCATCATATATCAGTATATAACATATGACCAAAAAAACAACTAAGGTCAAGCTACAACTCGAACCACGACTTTTTCACTCGACTGAACATTCCTAGCGGTCTCACTCTCACTTTGAACACTACCGATTACTACTCATATTAATCATATATCATTATATAAAAATATGACCAAAAAAACAACTAAGGTCAAACTACAACTCGAACCACGACTTTTTCACTCGACTGAACATTCCTAGCGGTCTCACTCTCACTTTGAACACTACCGATTACTACTCATATTAATCATATATCATTATATAACAATATGACCAAAAAAACAACTAAGGTCAAACTACAACTCGAACCACGACTTATTCACTCCTGACTGCTCTTATCCGTCTCACTCTCACTTTGAATGAAAACATCAATGATTAATATATTCATTATTCATTATATGTCATATCTTATCCGTCTCACTCTCACTTTGAATGAAAACACCAATGATTAATATATTCCGACCACGATTTTTTCTTTTTTTCTAGACATTTCACCTCGAAATAAGAAATTGTATTCTACTGGGTATTCAACTAAGAAATAGAAATTCAAAAGAAAGAGTGGATTCGATCCTTTCGATGGGTACTTCTTAAACGCTAAGGTCTTCTCTATACACCGGAGACTTTCACTTTATCTAAAGAAATCTATAGAAAAGAAATAGATAGAAAGTTATCCCGGGAATCGAGTGATTCCCGGGATAACTTTCTTTTTGATTCTCAATTTGAAAGTATTAATTTCTTGAAAGTCTTGAGAGAGACTATCGAGCCGGAAGTCTTCTAAATCAATCACCTAAAGTCCCTTTTCCATCATCAGAAAAATAGCTATGGATATCTATTAGATAGTCTCCCAACTCCGCATAAAAGGTTTGATGGAAACTCTCGGCCAAAAAACTTTCTAACTGCTCTGGAGTTTTGTTGCAAGGTAAAAAGCTCAAACTTTTTATGTCCGACTCTTCCACCCAACAGCCGGTGCAAATTTGACATTCGTCATAGCCCAAACTCGATTCCTCATAATATTTCTTGATTTTCAAGACGATTCTCGGGCCATGTTCGCTAAGGAAAGACTCCAAAGCCAGCTTCAATTTCAAATTTTCCCCATACATTTTCTCATCGAGTACATTCATCTCGACCCCTAAAAGCTGGAAGACTGCGGCGAAGGTAGATGTATCGCCAGACATAATTAGCCCTTGGGCTCTCACTATAAAAAAGATTTTCAAGTAATTGTAAATTGGAAAACGCTTATTCTTCGGTTGATCGTAGAGCCGTAATCCTACGCAAGTCTTCATGTAGTTGGCCAGCTGGACAGCGTCTCGCTTCACAGCTCCGGCATCGCCAATCTGCGACAGGCAGCATTTTGTCGTATTAACGCTATGGTCGCCAGATTTCCTTAAAAAACACCATTTGAAAAGGAACTCAAGATCCTGCTCACGGAGCACCCTGCACTGCTCATAGACATTTTTTAGGTCCTCTAGCGTCAATTTTCCTTTTTCAAAAAATATCGCTTCCAACTCCCGTATTAATATACGGTTTTGATAGTGTTTAAAATCGTCAGGACCAAAATCTTCATCTTCAAAACCTGGTTTGTTTTTTTTATGTGTCATAATAGTATATTTTTATGAATTTTTAAAAAATAATGAATGGAAATATTAATTTCCATTAAAACTATGAAATTGATTCAATTATGGAATCAGGAATAATTATTGGGTCAGGCGGTAAACAAACAGAATAAGCTATACTTTTTCTTCTATACATAGATGAACACTATTGATTAATAATCATATTAATTATTAATCATTATAGAATGATATGACCAAAAAAACAACCAAGGTCAAGCTACAACTCGAACCACGACTTATTCACTCGACTGAACATTCCTAGCGGTCTCACTCTCACTTTGAACACTACCGATTACTACTCATATTAATCATATATCATTATATAAAAATATGACCAAAAAAACAACTAAGGTCAAACTACAACTCGAACCACGACTTATTCACTCCTGACTGCTCTTATCCGTCTCACTCTCACTTTGAATGAAAACATCAATGATTAATATATTCATTATTCATTATATGTCATATCTTATCCGTCTCACTCTCACTTTGAATGAAAACACCAATGATTAATATATTCCGACCACGATTTTTTCTTTTTTTCTAGACATTTCACCTCGAAATAAGAAATTGTATTCTACTGGGTATTCAACTAAGAAATAGAAATTCAAAAGAAAGAGTGGATTCGATCCTTTCGATGGGTACTTCTTAAACGCTAAGGTCTTCTCTATACACCGGAGACTTTCACTTTATCTATAGAAATCTATAGAAAAGAAATAGATAGAAAGTTCTCCCGGGAATCGAGTGATTCCCGGGATAACTTTCTTTTGATTCTCAATTTGAAAGTATTAATTTCTTGAAAGTCTTCTAAATCAATCACCTAAATTTTTCCATCATCCGAAAAATAGCCTTCCATATCCATTAGATGGTTTCGCAACGCTACATAAAAGCTTCGACGGAAACTCTCGGCCAAAAAACTTTCCACCTCCTCTCGAGTTTTGAAGCAATGTAAAAACCTCAAACTTTTTATGTCCGACTCTTCCACCCAACAGTTGGTGCAAATTTGACATTCGTCATAGCCCAAACTCGAGTCCTCAGAATTTTTCTTGATTTTCGAGACGATTCTCGGGGCATGTTCGTTAAGGAAACACTCCAAAGCCGGCTTCAATTTAAATTTTTCCCCAGACATTTCCTCATCGAAAAAAACCATCTCGACCCATAAAAGCTGGAAGACTCCGAAAAAGGTAGATGTATCGCCAGACCTAATTGCCCCTTGGGGTCTGGCTCTCAATGCACAAACCATTTGCAAGTACTTGTAAATTTCAAGACGCTTATTCTTCGGTTGATCGTAGAGCCGTAATACTATGTAAGTCTTCATGTAGTTGGCCATCTCGACAGCGTCTCGCTTCACAGCTCCGACATCGCCAAGGTGCGCCAGGCAGCATTGTGGCGTATTAACCTCAAGGAGCACCCTGCACTGCTCATAGGCATTTGTAAGATCCTCTAGAGAGAATTCTCTTTTTTTATCTAATATCCCTTCCAACGACCGTATTAATAGACGGTTTTGATAGCGTTCAAAATCATCAGAACCAAAATCTTCATCTTCAGAACCAAAATCTTCATCTTCAGAACCAAAATCTTCATCTTCAAAACCTGGTTTGTTTTTTTATGCGCCATAAGAGTTTATTTTTATGAATTTTTAAACAATAATGGAAATATTCATTTCCATTAAAACAATTACGATTGAACTACCAAACTACAAGTCGAACCACGGACTTCTTCACTCGACTGCACATTCTTATCCGTCTCACTCTCACTTTGAACACTAATGATTAATGAATATATTAATCATTAATCATTATATAACAATATGATCAAAAAAACAACCAAGCAAAAAAAGAAAGACAAAATCTGAATTGATCAACTCTTTTACGAAAAGAAAAAATAGGACAACAAAGGTCAAATTTCTCCCCAACCCGAACCATGAACTTTTGACTTCTGACTGAAAATTCTTACCTTTCTCACTCTGACTTTTCATTCAAACAGCAATGATTAGTCTATGTCATTATACATCATAATGATTATTATATAGATATGTCAAACTTTTAGTAGCAATTCTTTTTACCTTTTAGATAAAGTCAAGACTCAAAAGATCTAATAGAAAGAAAAAACGAAATATAAAGATAAGGAAAGAGGACTTCTTTGCTTTTATTTTATTTGAAAGGCCCTTTTTATTTCTACGGCCTGGCCCGGTCACTACCCACCCGGGCCTTTTTCTATTTCAACGAATTCTAGTAGGCTATTACGATATGGAGTATAGAATAGAATAGAATGTATAGATTAAAGCAAGAAGAAAACTAAGAAGGACTTTTTCCATACTTACTAGAGAACTTGCTCTAACTTTTGATAGAATATAAAAGGACCGCTTCTATTATTTGTTCTTCCTTGTTTTAGTTACTTGACTGCCTTTATGGAATAAATACAATGAAACCTTATTTTTCTGTTCTGATTTTGGTGCGACGTTTCTAGCACCATGCTTCCAGCAAAAGAAAAGATAGAACTTGGTATTTAGTTGCCCTCTTCTCAGAATCTGAGAAAAGTGAAAACCCCGACGCAAAACGTTATCACTCCAATTTTCATGATTTTTTTGATTACACCCAATTCCCCTGTTCGACAAAAGTCCCGGTTGTCTATAATAATGGGATTGTAGCGGGTATAGTTTAGTGGTAAAAGTGCGATTCGTTCAATTAATCCCCTTAATAGTTAAGGGGTATTTCGGGTTCATTCCTATTCTGACCAAAAACTTTCTTTCTTAAGGGGATTTAATCCTTTACCTCTCAATACCACGTCGGGGAAAAATCTAAATTCTCGCGATTTCTATCCAAAGGCCCCTTAAAAATGGAAAAATTGGATTCTGAAATTGCGAAACAAAATTTTCAAATTGGATCAATACTTCCAATTGAATGAGTATGGGAAAGGGGTCCATGGATGACGATCTAAAAGTCGATTTCTAATCGTAACTAAATCTTCAACTTTTTTGATTCGTAGAGAAAACTTGAAGCAAAATAGCTATTATATGATGTCTTTAGTTTACTAGAGACATAGCCATATTATTTTAGCTCGGTAGAAAGAAAATCTTTTTCCTGTTAGGATCCTTTCAAACAAATAGAAATAGAGAACGAAGTAACTAGAAAGATTGTTATAATCGCCGTCTTCTAGAGGGATCATCTAGAAAGCGAGTCGTTTTGAATGTATTTGAAACAAAAAGCTGACATAGATGGTATGGGTATATTTTTCAAGTTGATTCACATGTTATCTTAGATCTAGGAATTTTTCCATCTTCCATAAAGGAGCCGAATGAAACCAAAGTTTCATGTTCGGTTTTGAAGTAGAGACGTTAAAGTGAAAAATGCTAACTTGACGTCGACTATAACCCCTAGCCTTCCAAGCTAACGATGCGGGTTCGATTCCCGCTACCCGCTCTAGATCCTCGATTCTCTAGTCGATTCTTTTTATAGTAAGAAATCCCTCAGTCATCATTGAATATAGAATAGAATTGCCCAAATTCTGTAAAAAAAGACTATTATTAGTTTATTCTTCTTTTTTCCAAGAAGAAAGAGGAAAGTCAAAATCCCAAAAATCACAAGTCAAAGCGTCCATTGTCTAATGGATAGGACAGAGGTCTTCTAAACCTTTGGTATAGGTTCAAATCCTATTGGACGCAATTTTTCCCTATCTTTTTCTTTGATAGTAAGAACGAGAGTTTGAATCAGTTGACTCCCAGAGGCTTGTTTATTAAAAAGAGTGATCAATTCTTTTTTATACTGCGTGTTACTCAAGCTCCATCTGTTTTTGAATAGCTTTTTTCAAAATGTCTTCGGCTTCCTCGGTGAATATCTTGGTAGAAGATATGATTTCTTGAAACTTCGGTTTCTCTTCTTTTAAATATTTACGTAACTTCTCAAGAAATTGATTTACTTGTCCAATTTCTAATGAATCGAGAAAACCGTTTATTCCCGTATAAATCGTCATTATCTGTTCTTCCACTGCGAGAGGGTTAGATTGAGATTGTTTGAGCAATTCGCGTAATCGTCGACCTCTTGCCAATTGATTCTGAGTACCTTTATCGAGATCAGAAGCAAATTGTGCAAAAGTTTCTAATTCTGTCAATTGCGCCAAATCCAATTTTAATTGACCAACTACTTGTTTCATGGCTTTAATTTGAGCTGCAGACCCAACCCTGGAAACCGAGAGCCCTACATTAATAGCAGGTCGGATTCCTGCATTGAATAGATCGGCAGATAAGAATATTTGTCCATCTGTAATCGAAATTACATTAGTAGGAATATAAGCCGAAACATCTCCCGATTGAGTTTCAACTATTGGTAAAGCGGTCATACTTCCTTCACCTAAATGAGAACTTAATTTAGCAGCTCTTTCCAAAAGTCGTGAATGCAAATAAAAAACATCCCCTGGATAAGCTTCGCGACCGGGCGGTCTTCGTAATAGAAGAGACATTTGGCGATAAGCTTGTGCTTGTTTAGAGAGATCATCATAAATGATTGAAGTGTGTCGTTCACGGTACATAAAATATTCAGCTAGAGCTGCTCCTGTATAAGGAGCAAGGTATTGTAATGTAGCAGGGGAATTCGCCATTTCGGCTACCACAATAGTGTACTCCATTGCTCCCTTTTCCTGGAAAGTAGTGACTACCTGAGCCACTGAAGATGCTTTTTGACCAATAGCTACATAAACACATATTACATTTTGGCCTTTTTGATTGAGAATAGTATCTGTTGCAACTGCGGTTTTACCCGTCTGTCTGTCCCCAATAATTAATTCTCGCTGACCCCGTCCTATAGGAATCATTGAATCAATAGCAATAAGCCCTGTTTGAAGGGGCTCAGATACGGAACGTCGAGAAATAATACCCGGAGCGGGAGATTCAATTAAGCGAGATTCAGAAGATGAAATTTCACCTCTACCATCAATAGGTTTAGCCAGGGCGTTTATAACACGGCCCAAATAGGCCTCACTCACCGGTATTTGAGCAATTCTTCCTGTTGCTTTTACAGAACTCCCTTCTTGTATCCGCAAACCATCACCCATTAATACAACACCAACATTATGTGATTCCAAATTCAGAGCAATGCCTATTGTACCCTCTTCAAATTCTACTAATTCGCCGGCCATTATTTCGTCAAGACCATGAATACGAGCAATGCCGTCGCCTACTTGAAGTACGCTACCGGTATTTTCAATCTTGACTTCTCTATTATATTGCTTAATACGTTCGCGGATAATAGTACTAATTTCGTCGGCTCGAACGTTTACCATGAGTATTTCTTAATTCTAAAAAGAATAAAAAATTAAAAATAATGCCTACAGTAGATAATAGAAGGACTAATCAGTTATTTCTTTCATTGCCCCCAATATGCCAATATTAACACTGATGGTACGTAAATGTAACTCGATATTTAAACAACGATTCAGAATTCCTAGAGCTCCTTGTAAGGCTTGTTCTAAAACCCATTGTTGGACTTGATTAATCGCCCTTTCTTGTTCAAAACGAAGAGTTTCGTTGTTCTTATTTTCTTCTTGTTCCAAAGTTGTATAAATTGAATTAATCAACTCCAATTTTTCCCGTTTTATCGCAGAGTATTCATGAACTCGATACTGATCTGCTTCTATTTCTACTTTACGTAAGCGCGCCCGAGCTTTTTCCAACTGGTTAACAGCCGCCCCGCGTAAATTTTCTGAATTTTGAATAGTATTCAAGATTCGCTGCTTTCGATTATCTAATAAATCACTTAATGAAAGTAGATTCTATTTCCATTCATTTCCAAATTTCCCTGATCTCTTCCCGAACCAAACATGAATCTTTCGATTCATTTGGCTCTCACGCTCAATTACTTGAATTACGTATTACGTATGGTAAATTCATATATTCCTTTTTTGAATGTAATGAACGTATCCTCTATTCTCTCGTCATATTCAAAAAAATCAAAAGATCAAAAGGAATTACTAATCCAATCCAGACACAAATATTCGGAGGACTCTTCTGACCAAACAAAAATATCTAATTGTCATCAAAGTTGTTTATTTTGAGTTTCTTTTTTCCATCCAAAAAGTTTTCTTACTTTAAACAAGACACACTAATACATAGGTTGTCCATTCAGCATTGTCTAAAAAAGGAATCAAATCCAAAAAGTAGTTCAAATCATTTTATCGAGACGAGTGTTCTATATCGATAAAATGATTTTTTCGAAACCATCTCTAGATTAATAGTAACATATATATTAACAGAGTGGTAGAAAGAGTACCATGCGGCGTCTGGACTTCAAACGATTTAGCTTTAACCATGTTAATGTTCCCACATTATTGGTTAATAGAGAATCAAAGTCTATTTCCCAATGAATTACGAAATGCTATGGTTCTTACATATAATTTCTTTATTTATTTAGAAGGAATTCGCAAGCTCATGCACCTTTCATTCCTAATTAGAATGGAAAAAGTACAGCTGGTTGGATCCGGCCTATTCTTGAAATAAACAACTCGCACACACTCCCTTTCCTAAAAAGATCAATACCCCAATCACTACACTTAGATTTATTGGATTTGTTGCTAAAATATCGGTATTGAACCCGAAACTCCCGGCGGATGGCCAGCGGTCGAAAGAAAAGAAAGAATCGGTTCCATTGTTCATATGATCTCCTCTTATAGATAGACTAAAAAACCGAACCGAGTTCTTGTTGTATCACTTCCCTTTTCTTTTATAGATAGGGTCGGATCTTGGTTGAGTACTGAGTCTTAGGACGCGAAGAATCAATAGGATAATCATTCTGATTTTCCCATTTCTTCCGATTCTTAATCGATTCAAAAATCAAATCTATTTTCAAAAAATTGGGACCTCTTTGTTGTAACCCTTTCTAAAAAGGGCCTGAAAGGAAAGGCTGAAAGCGAGGCGGCATGCTAATTCCTCATCCGACAATCAGCCCTTACCCCGGGTTCTTTTATGAATGAATAAGGAATTATAGGAATGAAATTTTGATCTAATTCGAAAAAGCAAAGCATAAGGAAAAGGCAATCAAAAATGCAAACAAATGCAAATTTCGAAGATTAAACAAAAGGATTCGCAAATAAAAGTGCTAATGCTACAACCAAGCCATAAATTGTTAAAGCTTCCATAAAAGCTAGACTCAGTAATAAAGTACCTCGTATTTTCCCTCCGCCTCGGGCTGTCTCGCGATACCTTCGACAGCTTGGCCCGCAGCAGTACCTTGACCAACTCCAGGTCCAATAGAAGCAAGCCCTACAGCCAATCCAGCAGCAATAACGGAAGCGGCAGAAATCAGTGGATTCATTAGAAGTTCCTCGGACCAAAAAAAGAAAGAGTTAATGATACACCTAACCAATGAATTATGACTTAATTCTTCCATTGCTACGATTCAGCCATCTGAAATAACGACGAACTTCGAATTCAAATAAAAATAGTATTGAATCATCAAAACTACTTAAAGGTCTATTTTTGACTTTCTATCGCGAGAGTCGTTGTAAATCCGTACAACTCTCGTTCTTACCTTTCTTTGTTCCGACCCATTCTTTGAATTCTTACATCTTTTGATTGATTTCATCCGTTTATTCATTCAATTCATAGTCCCAGATGAGATCTATTGGGATCTACGCACAAATTGAAATTTGTAAGTCACATTAGATAGATCTTGATTTCGTATCTAACTAGCTACTATAGCATAGACACGTATTTCTTTCTAGCTACTATAGCATATACACGTATTTCTTTACTAATGTAAAGCAACGATTCAGCCATCTTAGAGTCAATCGGACTTCATAATCATTCGTCGAAAGAGTTACAAGAGTTGACTTAGAGCCATTCAATTAGATAGACTCCCCTCTCCGAACCAGCCCATTTTTTAACCATTTTGAGAAATCCCGTTTTTGAAAATTCTTCTTTCCCTTCACCTTTCTTTATCATTATCCTGCCTGGATACAATAGAAAAGGATAAATTGATTAGGCAGAATCATTGCATAGAAAGTGATTAATCAAAGTTCAAAGTTCATTGAATTTCTAATTCATTATCATTTTTTTTTGCCAATCAGTGAATAAAATCAACTGAAAAGGAAATCATTCTCTAGAGCATTCCCTTTTTACTTTAATTCTACGCGGTAGACATATACGACAATAATTCGTGATCAAATTATCACTATTCATATTTCATATTCGGATGGGTCAACCCCCTAAAAAATATTCATGAAATATTCATTAGATTCATGAAATATCCCTTGATAAAGGGAGAGATAGATATAAGTGGACCAAAGGGGAATTTTCAGAAAAAGATCTTTTAGATCGCTTTCCTTTTTTTTATTCTCTATTTCAATAACCAAATTCTCTATTTCAATAACCAAATTCTCTATTTCAATAACCAAATCTTTTTGGCTATTACTCGAAATCGTGGATAGGGCAGTTGTAGATATTTTTTCGAAGTCAATTCTTTTGATTGGAGCCGCGCATATATATATATATATTTTTTTTTTTGAAATATTCAATTAGTCTTAATTAGTGATCCCGGCTTAGTGAGTCCTTTCTTCCGTGATGAACTGTTGGGCCAGTCTTACATTTTTTCTCGGTCAACCGAGTTATTCTATTCCACCTCTTAGAAAGAAAAGAACGGAAATCAAAATACTTAATAGCATGGCAATACATTTATACAAAACTTCTACCCCGCGCACACGCAATGGACGCATTCCAGGAACGAATTTAATCTATGGACCGCATCTTTGTGGTAAAGGTCGTAATGCCCGAGGAATCATTACCGCAGGGCATAGAGGGGGAGGTCATAAGCGTGAATATCGTACAATAGATTTTCAACGCAATGTAAAAGACATATATGGTAGAATCATAACCATAGAATACGACCCGAATCGAAATGCATACATTTGTCTCATACACTATGGGGATGGTATGAAGAGATATATTTTACATCCCAGAGGGGCTATAATTGGAGATACCATTGTTTCTGGTACAGAAGTTCCTATAAAAATGGGAAATGCCCTACCTTTGAGTGCGGTTTGAACTATTGATTTACGTAATTGGAAGTAACCAATTAGGTTTACGACGAAACCTAGAAATCAATCACTGATCCAATTTGAGTACCTCTAGAGGATAGACCTCAACAGAAAACTGAAGAGTAACGGCAGCAAGTGATTGAGTTCAGTAGTTCCTCATATACAATTATTGACTTTAGAGATATAGTAATATGGAGAAGACAAAATTGTTTCAAGCACCGATAGAACCGGAAGCGCCCCTTCTTTCAAAGAGAAGAGGACGAGTTATTCACATTTCATTTGATGGTCAGAGACGAATTGAAAGCTAAGCAGTGGTAATTCTAAAGATTCCCCGGGGAAAAATAGAGATGTCTCCTACGTTACCCATACTATGTGGAAGTATCGACGTAATTTCATAGAGTCATTCGGTCTGAATGCTACATGAAGAACATAAGCCAGATGACGGAAGGGAAAGACCTAGGATGTAGAAGATCATAACATGAGTGATTCGGCAGATTTTGACTCCTATATATCGACTCGTGTGGTACTTCATTGTGCGAAATATATAAGATCTATCTCTATAGATAGCATCATCTACATCCAGAAAGCCGTATGCTTTGGAAGAAGCTTGTACAGTTTGGGAAGGGGTTTTGATTGATCAAAAAGACGAATCTACTTCAACCAATATGCCAGTAGGAACGGCCATACATAACATAGAAATCGCAATTGGAAAGGGTGGACAACTAGCTAGAGCAGGGGGTGCTGTCGCCAAACTGATTGCAAAAGAGGGGAAATCGGCCACATTAAAATTACCTTCTGGGGAGGTCCGTTTAATATCCAAAAAATGTTCAGCAACAGTCGGACAAGTGGGGAAGCTTGGTGTGAAACAGACAAGTTTGGGTAGAGCCGGATCTAAGCGTTGGCTAGGTAAGCGCCCTAGAGTAAGAGGAGGAGTTATGAACGCTGTAGACCATCCCCATGGGGGTGGTGCAGGAAGGGCCCCTATTGGTAAAAAAAAACCCATAACCCCTTGGGGTTATCCTGCACTTGGAAGAAGAACTAGAAAAAGAAAAAAATATAGTGAAAATTTGATTCTTCGTCGACGTAGTAAATAGGAGAGAAAATAGAATTTCTTTCTTCGTCTTTGTCTTTGCAAAAAATAGGAGCAAGCTGTGACACCTGCACAAAAAGAAAAAGAGTTTTGTAGCAAATCATTTATTAAAAAAAATTACTAAGATTAACACAAAAACAGAAAAAGAAACAATCAAAACCTGGTCCCGGGCATCTACCATCATCCCAATAATGATCGGACATACTATTTCTATCCATAATGGAAAGGAACACTTACCTATTTATATCAAAAATGAGATGATAGGCCACAAATTGGGAGAATTTGCACCTACTTTCCATCTTCGAGAACGTTCGAAAAATGATACTAAATCTCGTCTGTAAGAAGAGTTAATAATATTATAGGTACTTAGAATTGATTAGTAAGAGGAGACCTTTATGTTCCAGAAGAAAAAAACAGAAGTATACGCTTTAGGTCAAAATATATCTATGTCTGCTCACAAAGCGAGAAGAGTCATTGACCAAATTCGGGGCCGTTCTTACCTGACGACACTTTTTTATTAAAATTCATGCCCTATGGAGCATGTTCGCGCATTTTCAAATTGGTTTGGTCTGCAGCAGCAAATGCTCGTCACCTTCTCGGTTCTAAGAACGAAAATTTATTCATTAGTCAAGCTGAAGTCAACGAGGGTACTAGCCTGAAGAGATTCCAACTTCGAGCTCGAGGATGTAGTTATCCGATAAAAAGACCGACTTGCCATATAACTATTGTAATGAAAGATAGATCTTTAAATAACTCTGAAAAGAAAGTCAAAGTCTTTTTAGATGCCGATAACTTTTTAGTCGATACCGATGACTTTGTACAAAAAGACTTTATGAACTGGTTCCAAAAACCTATCACTAAACCACCAAATAAGTATCTAACTATGGAATATGATGATATGTATAGTAATGGGGGAGCATGGGACAAAAAATAAATCCACTTGGTTTCAGACTTGGTACAACCCAAAGTTCTCATTCACTTTGGTTTGCAGAACGAAAAAATTATTCTAAAGAGCTACAAGAAGATGAAAAAATACGATATTATATCAAGAATTATGTAGAAAAAAATATGACATCCAGCGTCAGGGCACTTATACGTATTGAGATTGAAAAATACGTTGATGTAACTGCCATGAAAATCTATATAGTACCCGCACCCGCAGACGTATTCAACAAACATTACCGGCGAGAAAGCAAAAACTTACAACCAAATCTACAAAAAATTTGCTTCTGTGAACAAAAAATTTGACTTGAAAACCCGTAAAGATATTTATGTGACCCCAAAATTGAACTTTACTCTCATAAAAATTTTTGAACCTTATAGACATGCTAATATTCTTGCAAAATTTATATCCGGCCAATTACTGCAGAGAATTCCATTTCGAAAAGCAATGAAAAAGGCGATTGAATTAGCTAAAGAAGCAAATACAAAAGGAATTCGAGTCCAAATTGCAGGACGTATTGGAGGAAACGAAATCGCGCGGGTTGAATGGATCCGAGACGGTAGGGTTCCCCTACAAACCATTCAAGCTAAAATTGATTATTGTTCCTATCCAGTTCAAACGATCTCTGGGGTATTAGGCATCAAAATTTGGATATTTATAGACGGAGAATAAGAAACCCTTCCCTTCCCTTCTATTCGTTGAGAAAAGAAAAACCGAGCAACCTATTTCTTCTTTTTCTATTGAATAAAAAACATGAAAATAAAAAATTCGAATTTTCACTTCTCTAAGGTTGCCTAAAAATTCAATTGAATCTTTCATAAAATTGCTATGCTTAGTGTGCGACTCGTCGGTTTTTTTAGGCTTCGTATAAAAAAGCCCCAAAGTAGAAACTAATAATTCTAGAAAAAATAACCAACTCATCACTTCACATTATCTGGATCCAAATAACCAGTCAAGATATGACCGATGAATCATATGCTTGTAGCAACTGAAATCTTTTTGCATAAAAAAATATGATTCCAAATTGTGAATAGAAATAGAGAAAATAAAAGGAAGGGTGTGGATAAATGGAAGGGTGAGAGAAAGAAAGAAAAAGACTATTGTTGATATCTAATTCCAATATCGAATATGTAAGGTCTATGAATCATCTCATAAAAAAGTGCAATGTAATAAAGCATCAATCCGGATTCATCCATAAGAAAATGAATTTGTGCCTAGAACAAAACAAAAAATTCAGAGCGTGTAGCCAATAAAGACTGAGAAGATTGACTCAAGAAAAATGGCATTCCCAGCTCCATTGCAGAATTAAGGCCTAACCATTAAGTAAGAAGAGATGGGAACGAGGGAACCTGTGGATCGAAAAAATTCTATTGAAAACGAATTCTACGGATTCATTGATCTGGATGGCGGAACGGACCAGAGCCCAATTCATATATTCGAAAAAGTTCTGACCAATTGCTAGACCCGAATAAAAAGTGAATTGAAAGAGTCAATATTCGCCCGCGAAAAATTGATTTTCTTGGATTGCTAAATTTGAGTGAATTAAATAGGATAATACGGTGAAATTAAAGGCTAAAAAACAAAAGAAAGATTCATTTTAACATTATCAAAACCAATAGACTCTTTTATATGTTGAGCTATCGATAGAAACAAGATAGAAACGCATAATAGATTTTAGAGAAATGAAATGCATACTTCGGTGTATTACGTATACTTAATTAACTACATGTATCTCTTACTTTCAATTCTCTTTGATCTTTTATTCAATTATTCAATTTGAATCTTTTTGAATCCCTTTTTCGCGAGGAGCCGGATGAGAAGAAAGTCTCACGTCCGGTTCTGTAGTAGAGATGGAATTCAAACCCAACCATCAACTATAACCCAAAAAAACCAGATTCCGTAAACAACATAGAGGAAGAATGAAGGGAATATGTTTGCGAGGTCAATCTATTTTTCTCGGGAAATTTGCTCTTCAGGCACTTGAACCGGCTTGGATCACATCTAGACAAATAGAAGCAGGTCGACGGGCAATGACACGAAATGCGCGCCGCGGTGGAAAGGTCTGGGTACGCATATTTCCAGACAAACCGGTTACAGTAAAATCGGCAGAAACCCGTATGGGTTCGGGGAAAGGAAAGCCTAAATATTGGGTAGCTGTTGTTAAACCAGGTCGAATAATTTATGAAATTGGCGGAGTACGAGAAAATATAGCCAGAAAGGCTATTGCAATTGCATCGTCCAAAATGCCTATACGAACTCAATTCATTAGACAGACATATCGGTTCGCGCAAAAGAAATAGATCAAAAAAATCGAAGGTGCCGGTTTCCTTTTTTGGACAAACAATATTTATTTTTTCTTCGCCTTTTAGTTTGCATTTTAACCAACAAATAAAAAATGATATGATTCAACCTCAGACGTATTTAAATGTAGCAGATAACAGCGGGGCTCGAGAATTGATGTGTATTCGAATCATAGGAGCCAGCAATCGTCGATATGCTGAGATTGGTGACGTTATTGTTGCAGTGATCAAAGACGCGGTTCCAGAAATGTCCTTAGAAAAATCCGAAGTGGTCAGAGCTGTAATTGTACGTACTTGTAAAGAACTTAAACGCGACGACGGTATGATAATACGATATGATGACAACGCCGCAGTTGTCATTGATCAAGAGGGAAATCCAAAAGGAACTCGAGTTTTTGGTGCGATTGCAGAGGAATTGCGACAGTTCAATTTGAAAAAGTTCAATTTGACTAAAATAATTTCATTAGCTTCAGAAGTCTTATAAAATGAAACCAGAATCTAGTTCTATAATAAGGTTCGAATAAGCTATTTGAAAGAAATAGATTCATATTCAGGTAGTAGATTGTGTCTCGCGCATATACCTTTCAAAATTCATAGTCATAAACAAACAAAAAAACAAGAAAAACATGTTGATTATATCAAAATTTTGAGGCATTAATACTTTTAAGTCATTATGGGGAAGGATACTATTGCTGACATGCTAACCGCTATCCGAAATGCTGGTATGGCTAGAAAAAGAGTGGTTCGAATCGCATTTACTAATATCAGTGAAAGTATTGTGAAAATACTTTTACGAGAAGGTTTTATCGAAAACGTGAGAAAACATCGCGAAAACAACAAATCTTTTTTGGTTTTAACCCTAAAAAGGAATCGGCCTTATAGAAAAACGTTCAATTTAAAACGGATCAGTCGACCTAGTCTACGAATCTATTCTAACTATCAACGAATTCCTAAAATTTTAGGCGGGATGGGAATTGTAATTCTTTCTACTTCTCGAGGGATAATGACAGACCGAGAGGCTAGATTAGAAAGAATAGGCGGAGAAAGTTTGTGTTATATCTGGTAATCCTTTTAATATCCAAATGAAATTCAAAACTTTCTAGTTGGGATAAAGAAAGGGGATAGGTTAGCTACTATCAGGTCGCATCTACGACCTCCTCTTTGAAAACGACATATATCGTTTTTATAGGGTACAGAATAAAAGAGGTTTTCCTTACAATGAAAACTAGAAATGAATTCAGAAAGGTTTCATTAACGAATCCCCTCCCAATAGTCTGTTTCGGGTTCGTTTCCATAATAATGATCTAATTCTCGCTTATATTTCGGGAAAGATACAACTTCCTTTAAATAAGGATCCGGCCAGGGGATCACTCCAAAATGGAACTAAGTCCTTATGATTTAACTAAAGAACGGAGAATTTCTCAACTTTGCCAAAACCAAGATTTCAAAAATTAGGTATTTTTCAACTTTCACCTTCAATATGATTCGAGATAAAAATAGCAAGAAACTTATTTTCTGCCAAGAAGTAGATTCAGAATTAAGGTTAAGGGTCGGAAAATATGAAACTAAGAGCCTCTGTTCGTAAAATTTGTGAAAAATGTCGATTAATACGCCGGCAGAACCGAATTCTAATAATTTGTTCCAACCCAAGACATAAACAACGACAAGGATAATCAGATTCGGGAAAGGACCCGATATTCAAAGAAAAGATAAGATCTTCTTTGATAGAAAATGGATATCTCCATATATCTCTGACTCATATTTATGAGATGATAAAATATGGCAAAAGCTGTACTGGCATTTCGTTCGCGTAGAACTCGTCGTCGTTTACGTAGGCGTATACGTAGAATACCAAAAGGACGGATTCATGTTCAAGCAGGGTTTAATAATATCATTGTGACTGTTACCGATCTAGAGGGTCGAGTGCTTTCTTCGTCCTCTGCCGGTAATTGTCGCTTACGGGCTAAACGAAAAGCGACGGCATTTGCTGGTGAAGCCGTAGCATCACACGCTCTTAGTTCAGTAGTCATGAAACGAGCAGAAGTCATGATAAAAGGTGCAGGTCTCGGAAGAGACACAGCATTACGAGCTATTCAAAGGAGTCGTATACGAATCACTTTTGTAAAGGATGTCACTCCTTTCCCACATAATGGCTGTAGACCTCCGAACAAAAAACGTATGTAGAAATAAAAATGTAAGATAGTTCAAGCGCCCGATAAACAAGAGAAAGAAATGATTCAATGATATGATTAAATAAGATTATTATGGTTCAAGAGAAAGTAACAGTATCTACGCGGACGCTACAGTGGAAGTGTGTTGAATCAAGAGCAAACAGTAAACGTCTTTATTATGGACGCTTTATTATGTCTCCACTTCTGAAAGGTCAAGCTGATACAATAGGCATTGCGATGCGACGAATTTTGCTTGGAGAACTAGAAGGAACGTGTATCACACGGGCAAAATCTGAGAAACTACCACATGAATATTCCACCATAGTGGGTATTCAAGAATCTGTCCATGAAATTTTAATGAATTTGAAAGAAATTGTGTTAAGAAGTAATCTATATGGAACTTGTGACGCGGCCATTTGTGTAAAAGGCCCTGGATCTGTAACCGCTCAAGATATCATCTCACCGCCTTATGTAGAAATCGTTGATAATACACAGCATATAGCTAGCTTGACCGAACCGATTGAGTTGTGTATTGATTACAAATTGAACGAAATCGCGGATATCGTATAAAAACAGCAAAGAACTCTCAAGATGGAAGTTATCCTATAGATACTGTATTCATGCCGGTTCGAAATGTGAATCATAGTATTCATTCTTATGGGACTGAAAATGAGAAACACGAGATCCTCTTTCTTGAAATCTGGACAAATGGAAGTTTAACTCCCAAAGAAGCACTTCAGGAAGCCGCTCGGAATTTAATTGATTTATTTATTCCCTTTTTACATACAGAAGAAGAAAACTTAGATTTAGAGGACAATCAACATATGCTGCCTTTAGGCCCCTCTATCCTTCCTGAGAAATTTGTGAAAATAAAAAATAAAAAAATCTCATTCAACTCTATTTTTATTGACCAATCAGAATTGCCACCCAGGGTGTATAATTGCCTTAAAAGGTATAATATACATACCTTACTAGACCTTTCGAATAACAGTCAAGAAGATCTTATGAAAATGGAACACTTTCGTGTAAAAGATCTAAAACAGATAGTAGACATTTTAGAAAACAAGTTCGGGATTGATTTACCGCAAAATAAGGTTTCAATCTAATGAATTGATTTCCACTTATTTTTCGAAAAAGGCCAAAATCGGAATCAATTAAGAATTTTATTAAACTTTCATTTTTTGCCAGTTGGTATTCCGAAAGTACCAGCTATGCCACTTGTTAGCTGAGTTTGAATTGGTTATATATTTCGATAGATCAAGTTCAAAGTTATTCTCTTCCACCTTTTAGAACTATCCCTGAAACTAATTAGAGTAGTTTCAGATTAAAAACAAGGAGACTCTATATGACCCACAAGTTTGAGCGTGATGAATTCCTGGTCTTGTTACTAAGGTTGTTAAAAAGCGAACTCGATGACCACACGTTTAACCAATTGAAAGAAAAGGCACTAAAAGCGAAAAGAAAAGATCCATTCATAGTTCCCATAGACATAGTCTTGGAAGGGTATGTCCGGTTACTCGCCGAAAAACAATGTCCGTTCATGAGGGAAGAATTGTT
>JAFEMH010003601.1:37500-47500 GCA_022495995.1 Adenophora triphylla var. japonica
TAACCATCCAACCGCTATTCCATCCCCGTTATCCATTGAACCCGCCCTGAATAATCCCCCTTTTGCCGGATTATTGCCGATGTAATCATAAAAGGCTAATTTTTCTGGAATTTTAGACCAAGCTTCGGATAAACTTTGATTTTCGGCTAAGCCAGTACTAACTCTTCGATATATCTCTTGCTGGAAGTACCCTTGATCCCATTGATAACGAGTAGGGCCAAATAATTCAATGGGGGTAGTTGCTGAACCATACCACATAGTTCCGGCAACAACAAAAGCTGCAAAAAAGACAGCCGCGATACTACTGGAAAGCACAGTTTCAATATTGCCCATACGCAATCCTTTGTATAGGCGTTGGGGTGGTCGGACACTAAGATGGAATAGGCCCGCTAATATACCCAATGTTCCAGCCGCAATATGATGAGAGGCTATTCCTCCCGGAACAAAAGGATCAAAACCTTCCACGCCCCAGGCTGGAGTTACATATTCTACTTTTCCAGTTAGTCCATAAGGATCGGACACCCATATTCCAGGACCATACAAGCCTGTTACATGAAATGCACCAAAACCAAAGCAAGCCACCCCCGCTAGAAATAAATGGATTCCAAAAATCTTGGGCAAATCCAAAGAAGGTTTTCCTGTCCGTTCATCAGTAAATATTTCGAGATCCCAATACACCCAATGCCAGATAGCTGCTAAAAAGCACAAGCCAGAAAACACAATATGCGCTCCGGCCACACCTTCGTAACTCCAAAGACCCGGATATGTTATCGTCCCTCCTGTGATACCCCAACCACCCCATGAATTGATTATTCCTAAACGAGTCATGAAGGGTATAACGAACATACCCTGTCTCCACATTGGATCAAGAACGGGGTCAGAAGGATCAAAAACTGCTAATTCATATAGAGCCATCGAACCGGCCCAACCAGCAACCAGAGCTGTATGCATTATATGAACAGCAAGCAACCGGCCGGGATCATTCAATACGATAGTATGAACACGATACCAAGGCCAACCCATGAAAAGACCCCTTTCTGAAAGAAAAAAGACACTACGCAACTTTATTGCATTGGAAAAGACTAGACTCTGACTATGTTATGTCCCCCTCCCTTCGGGGATTCGTTCAGAGCAAGGGTTACTATTCATCTTTGTTTTCTTCTATTGGGAAGAATGGAACAATTCCGTTGGTAGGAAAAAGGATAAGCAGATTTATTCTATACTCAATAAGTAAGAATACGCAATGGGAAGGTTGAGGCCTTTTCTATGAGCAAGTGTGTCCGTACTGGTTCATCATTACAAGGGCCTATTTCGAATAATTTGACCTTATTCATTCTGTCTTTCTTTAGGAATTTTTAAGAAAGGACAATATTAGAAAAACTAGAAAACCCTTCTTACGTTTCCACATCAAAGTGAATATAGTCGTATTTTGTCTTTCATTTTATGCCAGTTGGTGTTCCGAAAGTCCCAGCTATGCCTGACCCTGAACCTGAAATAAATTCTCAAAATAAACCTAAAAAAAAGGATACCTCGAAAACATAATCAAATTCAACAAAAGCCTATCAGCAGAAAAAGAAGTAGATGAAGAAGAAGAAGTAGATCAAGAAGAAGAAGTAGATGAAGAAGAAGAAGTATATCAAGAAGAAGAAGTAGATGAAGAAGAAGAAGTCGAAAAAGTAGAAAGAAGAAAAAGGAAAAAGACGGAGAAGAAGAAGAGGAAGAGGAATGGGTTGACTTATAGTGCGACTTGTCAGATATATTGGCTCATATGGGATTTCCCCGTTCTCTCCCCGATTGAGAGATCCTCTATTTCGCCCAAGAAAGATGAATTGAATCATCCAAAATTTGGAGCGTGAAGTCTAATTAGATACATTTTTTAGGGGCATTCAAATTACTATTAGCCGTTCGAATAATTTATGGTTGACTTGGTTGGACAAATAAATTGAAGTATCCAGGCTCCGTTTAAAAAAACCAATTGGTAATCTATCTACCATTCCTCCTTATATCATAAATGGATTCCTAGTTAGAAAGAAATCTTATTTGTAAATAGAAATTATCTTAAACTGTTCTGTTAATCAATCGAGTAATATGCATGAAGACCCGGAATATTTGTCGAAATGCCTGAATTGAGAAAAAAGAAGTGGTAATGGGAGTATTTGTTCTATATGTGCAAATCAAAAGCGGATGGATCGTTACCCGGAGTAGAGTATAAACCTAAAAAGATTCAGATTAACGAGTCCCATTTAGGAACAAGCAAATGACATCGTGATTTGAATTGGATCTCGATGAAAGACTACATCAATGAAAAGTGAATTTGATAAGTTTCAGTCATTATTGACTCGTCTTTATTGAAAATCGAATCCAAATGAGAAGTCCGAAAGAGCATTCTATGAAATCCGAAAGGGGATTGGAATCTATACATTGATTTTTTTTCGCAAAATTTTGGAACCGTATGCGTCAAAAGGCGCCTGTACGGTTCCTAAGGAATAGAATTTTACCCTAATCGAACGACTTTATCAAGAGAGAGCACTTTTTTTATTCAAAGACCTGGATAAGGAGCTCGCGAATACAATTGTGGGTCTTATGGTATTTCTCAATCTAGAGGATAATACCAAAGAACAATTTTTATTTATCAACTCTCCTGGTGGATCAGTAGTGTATGGAATAGCTGTGCATGATATTAGCCGAGCGGTGCGACCAGATGTACATACACTAGGCATGGGAAAAGTCGCTTCAATGGCCGCTTTCATCCTGTCCGGAGGAGCACAAACCAAACGTCTAGCATTCCCTCACGTTTGGCGCCAATGAGGTTTTATTTGAGAGAAAAAGAAGACTATGCCTTCGCCATATGAAATATGAATAGTAAGTAATATAAGTAATAATAGCATGGCACTTTGAATTCGATATATGAAAGTTTTTCATTGTTTTTTCAAAGCATTAGATTATGTATCGAGAGAGTAGTATGAGATAAAAGGTCTTTCTGATTTTTCTTATCTATCGGGAGTCCAGTTCAGCGTCACAAACTTTTTTGCTTTCACACCGGAGATCTAGTAACAATCTTTCTGTTATGAACGAGTGAAAAAAAAAAAAAGATTCTTTTTTCCTTAGTTTATTTAATCAAATAAAAAAGCAACTTTGGGATTGCTTAATTATAGACAAAAAAGACATATATAAAGCAACGGAGCCATCATAGTAGTTTTGAACTCCCATGAAAGGAAGGGTGGTAATTTGATCATTTACTGATCGAGGTCTAATAGATCCTATTTTTCTCTTTCTTTGATAGAGGGTAAGGATCAATTTGATTGTAGAGCCGTATGCAATGCACAAAAGATGCCTGTACGGTTGTTCAATTCTATCTTTTTTCTTCTTATTCTTTTATCTTTCTTTTATCTTCCCTTTATCAGGCAAACTAGAAAAACCTTTGATTATATCATCAGGGTAATGATTCATCAACCAAAATGTGTTTTTCGAAAGAAGCGCATCCCGATTGACGTAGGCCTGGACGCAGAAGAAGTGACAAATTTACGTAACTACGTCATATCACATTATGCACAAAGATCGCGCAGGTCTCTATCGATGGTAATCGACGACCTGAAAAAACATACTTATATGACACCAACAGAGGCCCGAACTTATGGAATTGTTGATTCTATAGCGGCTGACTGGGAGGTCTATTAAATCCCTGATTTGAGATTACCCCTACTGACCGGGGAGAACTGGCCATTCGACAGAGAGATTCTGAAATTGCTGAGGCTTGGTTCGATCAAGCGGCTGAGTATTGGAAACAGGCTATAGCACTTACTCCCGGGAATTATAGTCAAGCCTATAATTGGGTAAAGCGGAAGAATTCGAAGAAAAGATGACGTCGTTTATTTCTTTATTCCATACATGAGTGAATCTCTTTTTTTAAGAAGTCATTTGGTATTTGGTATAAGGAATTGAATTCAGTGGGATATTTCATTCCCATTTTTCGACCAAGAACGCTTGCGAAAACTTTTGCATCGCCGAATTTCATTTGTTGTATCCTACTGTGTATCATTAACTCTTTGTGTATCATTAACTCTTTCTTTTTGTATAACCTCCGGAGGGAAATATGCCTACTAGAACTCTTGCTTTGGAGTTTCTACTAACGGTTTTTTTTGTTTCTTGGTTCTACTTTGTAGTTTTCAAAAATCGAAACTTTGGTAAGTTCTTTTGGAGAAACAGTTTCTTCTTAACTTTTGTTTCTCTGCTCTACTTTTTAGCTTGGAAAAATGGAAACTTAGATAAGTTCTTTTTGAGAAAGCTTTTCTTCTTAACTTTTATTTCTCTGCTCTACTTTTTAGTTTGCAAAATTCGAGACTTAGGTGAGTTCTTTTGGAGAATCATTTTCTTCTTATTGTTTTTGTTTTCTCTTTCTTTCTTTTATTATTATTATTATTTCTTTTATAAAAGATGACGTCGTTTATTTCCTTATTCCATACATGAGTGAATCTTTTTTTTTTAAGAAGTCATTTGGTATTTGGTATAAGGAATTGAATTCAGTAGGATATTTCATTCCCATTTTTCGACCAAGAACGCTTGCGAAAACTTTTGCATCGCCGAATTTCATTTGGTGTATCCTACTGTGTATCATTAACTCTTTCTTTTATTTGATTATGACCCCCGGAGGGAAAATGGAAACGAACCTCCATTTTTGAGAATTGGCTGACGAATAGATCAAATAATATTCCGTATATAATAGAAAAACAAACCATTTTCTAGAATGATAGACTCCTCTTTTTAGTTTGCAAAAATCGAAACTTAGGTAAGTTCTTTTTGAGAAACATTTTCTTCTTATTCTTTTCTCTTTCTTTCTTTTATTATTTCTTTTATAAAAGATGACGTCGTTTATTTCTTTATTCCATACATGAGTGAATCTCTTTTACCATTATGCACAAAGATCGCGCAGGTCTCTATCGATGGGAATCGCCGACCTGAAAAGACATACTTATATGACACCAACAGAGGTCCGAACTTATGGAATTGTTGATTCTATAGCGGATGACTGGGAGGGCTAGGAAATCCATGATTTGAGATTCCCCCTACTGACCGCCTTTAATAAGAGGATTCCGGTATAGGAGGAATCCGGTTAGGATCAATCTAAACCATACTATTATGTATATGATTCAACATGCCAACTATTAACCAACTTATTAGAAAGACAAGACAGCCAATTAGAAATGTCACAAAATCCCCCGCTCTTAAGAGATGCCCTCAACGTCGAGGAACGTGTACTAGGTTGTATGTGCGACTCGTTCAGATCATCAGCTAGAACAAAGGAAAGAGAAACATTTTCCAGTATCATTGATCCTATGCCTTTCATTGTGTATGAAATTTATGGTTTCCATTGGTGTCAATCCAATCACCTCAATTTCAGAATTCTCCATTGGTAGCAAATGGTTATCCATTAAGCGGAGGAAATCTTGGTGAAAATTGAAAAACAGACCGCGCTCTTGCAAGAACGGACTAAGAGGGTCAGCTACCCAGCCAATCCTCATAATTAAATACCGTTACTGTATATGTAGATCTCGTTGTGAAAGGCCTAGTTACTGGAAAATTCATGGGTAGAGCCAAAGAATGTGAACTATACAAGTTACCAATAACATTCATTAAATAAAGTGAAAGGCTCCGGTGTATAGAGAAGACCTCACCGTTTAAGAAGTAACCATAGAAACGATGGAATCCACTCTTTCTTTAGAATTTCTATTTCTTAGTTGAATACCTAGTAGAATACAATTTCGTATTTCGAGGTGAAATAGAAAAAAGAAAAAATCGTGGTCGGGAAGGTTATAGTAGCCAAAGCCGTTGGAATTTTGACTTTGTCCATTGGAAACCCGTTTTGTTCTTAATAGACTACGAAGAGGAAATAAGAAGAAATAGCTATCTTGTTGATTATGAAGAAAGACCTATCTTGGATATTATGTAACACTATCAAAATATCTTATCGTAAGAATTCGATGTTCCTTCGAAATTGTCCAGTACAATTGGAATTGCAACATCAAAAAGAAAAATATCATTTATGGGAGGAACATGATTTTTGAATCTTTAGTAACAGTTTGCATCAAGATAGTCAATTCGGCAGTTTGCGTGGGCCTCTATTATGGGCTGCTAACTACCTTCTCGATTAGACCTTCTTCTTTTTTACTTTTCGTCCCAGAGCCTGAGCAGAAGGTAGCAGTAATATATGGTTTTATTCTGGCACAGCTCGTCAGGGTCCTATCGATCTATAATGCGCCTCTCCATCGACTATTGTCTATACCGCATACAATAACGACTTTCTTTCTACCCTATCTTATGCTTGTATATTTAGTTGACAATTTTCACGATGATTGCAGTCTAGAGACGAGCAGCACTTTCAGCCTTTTCCTGAATAGTTTCCTTTTTCAATTATCCAACCAGGTTATTTTCACAGGTTCACTGTTAGCCAGAGTAGGCCACATTTATCTGTATCAATCCAAGAACAAGCTGGATTTTCTAACGGGTAGTTTTGTTGGTTGGGCAATTGGTCAAATGTGTTTTCTTTTATTCTTCCAAAGAGTATTCGGCTGGCTATATAAATATCGTTTGAGGCACGTTCAGAAGCAACTTGTGTCAGAATTGAATCAGTCCATTACTAAGTACCTTGGGGAGTACCTTGGGGAAGAAGTTCCGGCCTTTTTGGCCCAACTTGTGTCAGAATTTCGTAAGTACTGTAATAACTACAGTAATAAGATTTATCAGTACCTTGCTAAACACCTTGGTCACGACTTTACCGCCCTTGTGCGAGACTGGGAGTGGTTTGTGTCAGAAATGCAATACTTGGTGTTAGTGGACCTGATGAGAAATCCGGGTCGGGTAATAACTCTTGCATTCTTTCATATCTGCCTCATGTATGCAGGTCGAATGCCCCTGCACATCCAAAAGCCGAACAAGTTCACCGGAATAGTCTTAGTACCAGTCAAACCCGACTATCTCAGGAAGGAAAAAGAAATTGTTTACGATTTCCTCGGGTTGAGGAATCATCCGATCAATAAAAACATAAAAAAAAAATGGCAATTCAAAGAATGGCACGCTACCCGTTTGAAGGACTCGGAAGTGGATCGGGATGTGGATCTGAATGAAATTGAAAACAGAGAAGATCCCTGCTCGTTCGAAAGTCGAATTGAACAAACTGCGATGTCGGTTTTGTGGACTAACCGATGGGAGCGTCCATTCCGATACATAAGAAATGAGTTGGTTACAGCGGCTGTACGAGAGCGCGCCTCACAATATTTTTTTGATACATGCCGAAGCGATGGAAAAGAAAGAATAGCTTTTACATATCTTCCTGTTTTGTCTTTTTTCAAGGCAATGATGAAAAGGGACAGGATATCTTCATCCACAGTAGAAACACCCTCCTTTGATGAACTAGACAAAAATTGGATTAACAAGAACGAAGAAAAAAAAAAAAACTTAAATAATGAGTTCAAAAAGAGAATTGAGGCTCTAGACGCGGGATTTCTTTTTCGAGATATACTCGAAAAAAGGACTCGGGTTTGTACTGATCAAACTGAAAAAACCTGCCTACTAACACAGTATGATCCTTTTTTGAATGGGCCCCGTCGTGGAAGAATCAAAGAGCTGCCTCTGCACTTAAGTGAAACAAGCGCCCCAGATGATCCCACAGGGAATCCAGTTCCTAACTTGACTCAGTCCCTCCAGAATGAAGTTACGAACAGAGATAAAGCTCGGAGAAGAAACTTAAAGATTGTAAGGCGTTTATATGATAAATATTTAAAATCTCAAGCTCGTAGGAGAAAAAAAAGTCAAACTTTCAAATCTCGTGGAAGAAAAAACGGTGAAACTTCTAACTCTCGTGGAAGAAAGATTCTTGGACCTTCCCAACCTAGTAGCAGTTTCTGGGCTATAAATGGCATTATTGATACCCTTCTTCCAGGTTACCTTCCCCAGTCCCAAAAATCTGAACTGAGAGCGCACGGGCTAGTAACCAGAAAAGAACAAAAACAACTTAAAAGGGACGAAATAGTTGATGAAGAAGAAGAACTTTGGAACGAAGTTGATTGGGAAGAGCAAAACAACAACAAGGAAAAGCTAATCAAGTTGCAAGAAGAACTTTGGAACGAAAAGTTTGGTAAAAAAGTCCCTCGATGGGGCTTTCTATTAGTCAGCGACCTGCAGAAGTTTAAGCGCAGGCCGACTCACAACCTTCCTCCTAAGCCGGACGGGGATGCGCCCGAGCTTGAGCATGACTATGAGATTTACTCTGGGATCTTTAGAGAAAAGACTGAGGAGGACATCGAACACCGGTTCTTTCTGAAGAAGAGGAAACGTGATCAAAAAGCTGAGAATGAGATTGCTGCAAAGACTCAAAAAGCTGAGAATGAGATTGCTGCAAAGACTCAAAAAGCTAAGAATGAGATTGCTGCAAAGACTCAAAAAGCTGAGAATGTGATTGCTGCAAAGACTCAAAAAGCTGAGAATGAGATTGCTGCAAAGACTCAAAAAGCTGAGAATGAGATTGCTGCAAAGACTCAAAAAGCTGAGAATGAGATGGATGAAAACACTCAAAAAGCTGAGAATGAGATTGCTGCAAAGACTCAAAAAGCTGAGAATGCGATTGCTGCAAAGACTCAAAAAGCTGAGAATGAGATGGATGAAAACACTCAAAAAGCTGAGAATGAGATTGCTGCAAAGACTCAAAAAGCTGAGAATGCGATTGCTGCAAAGACTCAAAAAGCTGAGAATGAGATGGATGAAAAGACTCAAAAAGCTGAGAATGAGATTGCTGCAAAGACTCAAAAAGCTGAGAATGCGATTGCTGCAAAGACTCAAAAAGCTGAGAATGAGATTGCTGCAAAGACTCAAAAAGCTGAGAATGAGATGGATAAAAAGACTCAAAAAGCTGAGAATGAGATGGATGAAGATGAAGAGACTTACGAAGCTGATGATGGGATTTATCAACAGACTAAGGAGGAGATTCGGATTGAGAAGAGTATTATGAAGTTTTCTAAAGCCATTTTTACAAACGAAGAAACAACAAAAGAGGATGAGCCGATGTACGCCTACGATTATATTAGCAGGCGGCAGACGGAAATTGTGTCGGCGGGTGCAATCCAAAATTCTCGCATCTACCTACAACGTAAACGCGTTTCTTTAAGATGGATTGACCCTTTTGTTATTCATTCCCCTCTTTTTTATGACTTCAGAAAAAGTAGACTGGATATTTATTTCAAGTTTAGCCAGGCGAAGGCCCTTGTTCAAAAATTGATAGATAGGTTTAAAAGCAAAATAAGCAAAATAAGCAAAAAGGCCCCCTTGCCGCTCTTAACGCACGTAACAAAAAAGAAAGGAAAAAAAGGGAAAAAAGGAAAGAAAGGAAAAAAAGGGAAAAAGGGAAAGAAAGTAAGATAGACGAAAAAGAAAGGAAAAAAAGGAAAGAAAGGTTAGAAAGGGAAAAAGGGAAAGAAAGGAAGATAGACGAAAAAGAAAGGAAAAAAAGGAAAGAAAGGTTAGAAAGGGAAAAGACGAAACCAAGCACAGAACTGGAAATATTTTCAAAACTGGAAAAAAAAAAGAGCAAAAACGAGAAAGAAAAGGAAGATGAGGACGAACCGGGCGAGATGAAAGTAGTGCGGGGAATCGAACTGTGGGAAGATAACGTAGACAATGCGCTCGGAATACGAACTGTGTTATTACTTTGTCAAGAATTTTTAAGAAGAAAGGTTACATTGCCTTCATTGATAATATTGAAAAATGTTGTCCGTTTCTTATTATTGCAAAAGACCGAGTGGGACGACGATTTCGAGGACTTGGAAAACGAGGTTCATGTACTAACCGACAATTTCGGTGATCCTATAGTCGGGGCAAGCCCGTGGACTCATTGGCCGGAGGATTGGTTCGACGACGGTTTTCAGATCAAAATTATACGTCCTTTTTTTTTGAAAGCTTGGCACCGAGAGGAGGATGCACTATACGAATTATATGAAAAAAAATATCAAGA
>JAFEMH010003601.1:52500-87500 GCA_022495995.1 Adenophora triphylla var. japonica
ATGGGAGAAGTTGATCGTTAAAATGATAATTGAGACAACAGAAGTACAAGCTATCAATTCTTTTTCTAGATTGGAATCCTTAAAAGAGATCTATGGGATCATATGGATGCTTGTCCCTATTTTGACTCCTGTATTAGGAATCACAATAGGTGTACTAGTCATTGTTTGGTTAGAAAGAGAAATATCTGCAGGGATACAACAACGTATTGGCCCTGAATACACCGGACCTTTGGGAATTCTTCAAGCTCTAGCAGATGGGACAAAATTACTTTTCAAAGAGAATCTTCTTCCATCTAGAGGAGATAGTCGTTTCTTCAGTATCGGACCACCCATAGCAGTCATATCCATTTTACTAAGTTATTTAGTAATTCCTTTTGGTTATCACCTTGTTCTAGCCGATCTCAGTATCGGTGTTTTTTTATGGATTGCTATTTCAAGTATTGCCCCCGCCGGTCTTCTTATGTCAGGATATGGCTCAAATAATAAATATTCCTTTTTAGGTGGTCTACGAGCTGCTGCTCAATCAATTAGTTATGAAATACCATTAACCCTATGTGTGTTATCAATATCTCTACGTGTGATTCGTTAAGACACAAAAACCCCTATCGATTTGATTTCTAGGACGGAAGTGGCATGAGTTGAATATCTATTTTCAATTTTGATTCATCATTCGAGGTTTGATGAACTAAACCAGATAGTTATATGAGTGAAAGAAACGGCTTATCAATTTGCAGTAAAAGGTTGAGTCTCATTTCCTATGTACAAGAGTTAAGTAAAAGGAAACATAAGCATTAGAGGCTGTTTACCCCAAGATTGGTTGATTAGTCATCATGTCTTGAAGCGGGTTCAAAAGATCAACCCTATGGGGTTTTGACTATCTATTAGCGTACGTATTACCCTAACATGGATTGAAAAAATGAGTGGATAGTTAGGAACACCAAGATACACAAAGGATTCGTAATAGGGATTATGTAAGTTATTCAACAGTCTTTTTCTGCGCATAAAAGGAATTCAAATTGGGGCTTTAAATTGGTAGAAATGATCAAGGAGTACTCCTCACGATTCCGATCCAGAGTAGGCTTCTATCCACCGATTCAGTAAATAACTATCAAGAACGAAGTAATCCTTTCACTTTGTTTAAAGTCCCTTTTTTTGAGAAAGGAGAATAGGAACGAAAAGAGAAAAACAAGAAAATAGAAAGAGTGGATCTAATTGCACTAGAAAAACCGAGATCTTTGTCTAGTTGTTTTTCGTACTTGAAAACACTGGGTTGAAATATCTATGGATATTGCGGCAAGAAACATTTTATTCAAGGATTAAGTTATTACTCAACAAAGAAAAATTCAAATTCTTAAAAGATAAGATCAATTCAGAAGCACTTTTTTGATTCTAAATATAGCAGACAGAATTCCATTGTCTAATTGGGGACCTTACGATAGATTTTGCCTCTATCTATCCTACAAAGATATCCAAATAAATAATAGCGAACGGGTCCTTATATTTCTTTGTGACCTTCGAGGAGCCGTATGAGATGAAAATCTCATGTACGGTTTTGTAATAGCGATGGGAACAGTGATGTTATCATCGACTACGATTATCTAACAGTTCAGGTACAGTTGATATAGTTGAAGCGCAGTCAAAACATGGTTTTTGGGGATGGAATTTGTGGCGTCAACCTATAGGTTTTCTCGTTTTTCTCATTTCTTCCCTAGCCGAGTGTGAGAGATTACCTTTTGATTTACCAGAAGCAGAAGAAGAATTAGTAGCAGGTTATCAAACCGAATATTCGGGTATCAAATTTGGTTTCTTTTACGTTGCTTCGTATCTAAATCTACTAGTTTCTTCATTATTTGTAACAGTTCTTTACTTGGGCGGTTGGAATCTTTCTATTCCGCCCATATCCGTTCCCGGGCTTTTTGAAATCAAAAAAGCGGGTAGAGTCTTTATAACACTAATTGGTATCTTTATTACATTAGCGAAAACTTATTTGTTCTTGTTCATTCCTATCACAACAAGATGGACTTTACCGAGACTGAGAATGGACCAACTATTAAATCTTGGATGGAAATTTCTTTTACCTATTTCTCTAGGTAATCTATTATTAACAACTTCTTCCCAACTTCTTTCACTGTAAAAGAATACGATATTCTAGATTCATGACTTGGCCCAAACAAGAGAAAGAAACAAGCATCAAATTTTTTATAGATATTCACGATATGTTCCCTATGGTAACTGAGTTCATGAATTATGGTCAACAAACAGTACGAGCCGCAAGGTACATTGGTCAAGGTTTCATGATTACCTTATCACACGCGAATCGTTTACCTGTAACTATTCAATACCCCTACGAAAAATTGATCACATCAGAGCGTTTCCGCGGGCGAATCCACTTTGAATTTGATAAATGCATTGCTTGTGAGGTATGTGTTCGTGTCTGTCCTATAGATCTACCTGTTGTTGATTGGAAATTGGAAACTGATATTAGAAAGAAACGCTTACTTAATTACAGTATTGATTTCGGAATCTGTATATTTTGTGGTAATTGCGTTGAGTATTGTCCAACAAATTGTTTATCGATGACTGAAGAATATGAACTTTCTACGTATGATCGTCACCAATTGAATTATAATCAAATTGCTTTGGGTCGCTTACCAATATCGGTAATTGACGATCATACAATTCGAACCCTTTTGAATTTCGGGCCAATTCAAAATGGTTGATTTAAGAGCACGTCCCAATTAATAACACTCAGTTTGATCTAAAAGAATGGGCTTTTTTCTTGGTGAATAATTACAAATCCAAACTAGTGATTAGTTGGTGAAGATCGTAGGTTAATTTGGATTCAAAATCTATTTCCATATTCTATAGATCTAGAATCTTTATATATATAGATCTATATAGATTCTAGATCTATATTAAGGATTTCAAAATAGTCAAAATAGATAGGCTCAAACTACTCTTTCGGAGAAAGAAGCAAATTGAGCCAATAACTAATTCACATACATGAAAATGGAATTCAATTCATAATTAAGAACTATCAGAGTGACTTCTTTTTTCCTGGACAGGTCAATAAAGTTATGAAAGATTTCAATTTATTTCTCTCTTTTTTTATATAGAATGGATTTACCTGGACCAATACATGATTTTCTTTTAGTCTTTCTGGGATTAGTTATTATATTAGGGGTCTGGGCGTGGTATTACTTACCAATCCAATTTATTCTGCCTTTTCATTGGGATTGGTTCTTGTTTGTATATCCTTATTATATATTCTATCGAACTCTCATTTTCTAGCTGCTGCGCAGCTCCTTATTTACGTAGGAGCCATAAATGTTTTAATCATTTTTGCTGTCATGTTCCTGAATGGTTCAGAATATTACAAAGATTTGAATCCTTGGACCGTTGGAGATGGGGTTACTTCGGTGGTTTGTACAAGTCTTTTTGCTTCACTAATTACTACTATTCCAGATACGTCATGGTACGGGATTGTTTGGACTACAAAATCCAACCAGATTCTAGAGCAAGATTTGATAAATAATAGTCAAGAAATTGGGATTCATTTATCAACAGATTTTTTGATTCCATTTGAACTCATTTCAATAATTCTTTTAGTTGCGTTAATAGGCGCAATTGCTCTAGCTCGTCAATAATCACTTTTTAGAAGGGCGAATCAAAATCAAACTGTATTCTGGACTATCACATTCATTTCCTTTCTATTCTATTTGAATTCATGTATAAAAAAATGAGTGACTTTATTAGTTCGATCTATTACCAATAGATTTCTTTATTTTCTTACTTGGTATGTTCTAGTTAATCTAATTAGTGAAATTTTTGTTCATATTGAAATGAATCAAGATTGATAAGGAGTTAGTTAATGATGCTCGAACATGTACTTGTTTTGAGTGCCTATTTATTTTATGTCGGTCTATACGGATTGATCACGAGTCGAAATATGGTTAGGGCTCTTATCTGTCTTGAACTGATATTCAATGCGGTTAATATCAATTTTGTCACATTTTCTGATTTTTTTGATAGTCGTCACTTAAAAGGAGCCATTTTCGCAATTTTTATTATAGCGCTTGCAGCTGCTGAAGCAGCGATTGGACTTGCTATTCTTTCAGCAATTTATCGTAATAGAAGGTCAATTCATATCAATCAATCGAATTTATTGAATAAATAGTATAATAGTATTGATTGTATACATGAGAATATTGTCAACTAGATTAAAATGATCAGATCTACCTCGTAAATTATCTTCTTGCTAGTCTATCTATCTATAAACATAAAAAACAAAGTATTTTGGTTCGATTTCATAAGCCGATTGAGAACTAAATTGATTGAAAAACAACTCCGACAACTCATCGATTCATCGACTAGATAAATATCTTTTATATAGTTTTCTTCAGTTATAAGCTTAGGAGATTGAAATTTTTGACCGTTCAAAAAGGAGAGATCCAATGTCACATTCAGTCAAGATTTATGATACATGTATTGGGTGTACTCAATGTGTTCGAGCCTGCCCCACAGATGTATTAGAAATGATACCTTGGGACGGCTGTAAAGCTAAACAAATTGCTTCGGCTCCAAGAACAGAGGATTGTGTTGGTTGTAAGAGATGTGAATCTGCTTGTCCAACGGACTTTTTGAGTATTCGCGTTTATTTATGGCATGAAACAACTCGCAGCATGGGTCTAGCTTATTGATACGTTACCCAAAAGCATAGTTGAATTCATCTGATTTGTTTTACCGAGAAAAGCCGTACTTAAAAAAACTTTTTTACGTACGGCTTTTCTGGTCCAAGTATATCTTGTCTTTACCACGAATTCTTTTCCTTGGTTAACAATAATTATCTTTTTACCACTATCTGTGGGTTCCTTAATTTTTTTTCTTCCCCAGAAAGGAAATAGGGTAATTAGGTGGTATAGTATTTGTATATGTATTTTAGAACTCATTGTAACAACCTATCTATTCTGTTATCATTTCCAATCAGATGATCCATTAATACAACTAGTTGAAGACTATAAATGGATCAATTTATTTGAGTTTCATTGGAAATTAGGAATAGATGGACTTTCTATTGGACCTGTTTTACTAACGGGATTTATCACCACTTTAGCTACTTTATCGGCCTGGCCAGTTACTCGGGATTCGCGATTCTTTCATTTTTTAATGTTATCAATGTATAGCGCTCAAATAGGCTCGTTTTGTTCTCAGGACCTATTACTTTTTTTCATCATGTGGGAGTTAGAATTAATTCCGATTTATCTACTTCTATCCATATGGGGAGGAAAGAAACGTATGTACTCAGCAACAAAATTTATTTTATACACGGCCGGAGGTTCTGTTTTTCTATTAGTGGCAGTTCTGGGTCTGGGTTTATATGGTTCGAATGAGTCAACATTGGATTTTGAAAAATTAATTAATCAACCGTATGCTATCTCCTTAGAAATCCTATTTTATATTGGCTTTTTTATTGCTTTTGCTGTCAAATCACCAATTTTACCTCTACATACATGGTTACCAAATACCCATGGAGAAGCTCACTACAGTACTTGTATGCTTTTAGCCGGAATCTTATTAAAAATGGGAGCATATGGATTGATTCGAATTAATATGGAATTATTACCTCACGCTCATTCTCTATTTTGTCCGTGGTTGGTGATAATAGGTACACTACAAATAATCTATGCAGCTTCAACATCTTCCGGCCAACCTAATTTAAAAAAAAGAATAGCCTATTCTTCAGTATCTCATATGGGTTTCATACTTGTAGGAATTGGTTCTATAACCAATGCAGGACTCAATGGAGCCGTTTTACAAATAATCTCTCACGGATTTATTGGGGCCGCCCTGTTTTTCTTGGCAGGAACAAGTTCTGATAGAATCCATCTTCTTTATCTTAACGAAATGGGCGGAGTAGCTATTCTAATGCCAAAAATATTTACGATGTTCAGTAGCTTTTCAATGGCTTCCCTTGCATTGCCAGGTATGAGTGGTTTTGTTGCAGAATTTCTAATATTGTGGGGCATAATTACCAGTCAAAAATATCTTTTACTGTCAAAAATACTAATGACTTTTGTAATCGCAATTGGAATAATATTAACGCCTATTTATTCATTATCTCTGTTACGCCAGATCTTCTATGGATACAAGTTATTGAATGCCCCCAATTCTTATGTCTTGGATTTTGGACCGCGCGAGTTATTTGTGTCAAGCTCTATCTTTCTTCCTGTAATAGGCATTGGGCTGTACCCAGATTTTGTTCTTTCACTATCAGTTGATAAGGTTGAGGTTATTTTATCTAATATTTTTATAGAGAGTTTTCTTAAATAAAAAATTATCTAATCTTTAAATGTTATCAATCGATGTATAGCACTTAAATAGGCCTTGTTTTCTTCTCAGGACTCTTTTACGTTTTTTCATTCTTTAATAAGTTCAAAAAATGAACTTTCATTTGAATTTCAGTTTCACGGGATAGACGCTTGGGAGAACCGCGCGAATTAACACACTCCTGTATGCGCGTGGTTCTCGTACATTCATACAAAGTATTGTATAGAATTCTATACTATACTATACTTTGTAGGTATTCGTAAAAAAATTTCTTTCATTTAACTAGACATTCCCTTAAAATGAACCATAACTATGTAGTCCTATGCCTAATAGATTGACTCCAAAATAGCATATCCAAATTATCATAAAGCCTATAACTGCCACAATTGCGGAATTTGCACCCCATAAATTTTTATTTGTTCTAGTATGTAAATAAATAGCGAAGATGAGCCAAGTAATAAAAGCCCAAGTCTCTTTTGGGTCCCAACTCCAATAGGAGCCCCATGCTTCATTAGCCCATACTGCTCCCGAAAGAATACCCATGGTTAAAAAGATAAACCCTAGACTAATTACACGATCACTCCAATAATCCAATTGTTGAACCAATTGGATCTTGTAATAATTTTTAACAGAAGAAAAAGAAGTCTTTGCGACCATCTGAATTTGTTGATTCCTGGATTGAATTTTGTCAAATGAAAGTGATTCAATTAATCGTAATAACTCATTACATTTCTTTCGCCATGTAATCACTAGAAGTGCAGTTGATAATAATGATCCACAGAGAAGAGCCGCATAACTCATTATCATCATACTTACGTGCATTATTAACCACTCAGATTGTAGGGCGGGTACTAATATTCCAGATTTCTTTATTTCAGTTAAAAGACCTGAAGTAGCAAAGCCTTGGATAAAAATAGTACTTGAGGCGGTTATTCTGCTTAGATTTTTATTTTTGTTGAAATACGCGACTATATGAATAAGGAAAAACTCCATGATGATTCTAATTTAAGTATTATATCTTCTCTGTGGATCATTAATCAATGCACTTCTGATTACATGGCAAGTAATGAGTTATTACGATTAATTGAATCACTTTCATTTGACAAAATTCAATCCAGGAATCAACAAATTCAGATGGTCGCAAAGACTTCTTTTTCTTCTGTTAAAAATTATTACAAGATCCAATTGGTTCAACAATTGGATTATTGGAGTGATCGTGTAATTAGTCTAGGGTTTATCTTTTTAACCATGGGTATTCTTTCGGGAGCAGTATGGGCTAATGAAGCATGGGGCTCCTATTGGAGTTAGCTTTTGGCTCATCTTCGCTATTTATTTACATACTAGAACAAATAAAAATTTATGCAAATTCCGCAATTGTGGCAGTTATAGGCTTTATGATAATTTGGATATGCTATTTTGGAGTCAATCTATTAGGCATAGGACTACATAGTTATGGTTCATTTTAAGGGAATGTCTAGTTAAATGAAAGAAATTTTTTACGAATACCTACAAAGTATAGTATAGTATAGAATTCTATACAATACTTTGTATGAATGTACGAGAACCACGCGCATACAGGAGTGTGTTAATTCGCGCGGTTCTCCCAAGCGTCTATCCCGTGAAACTGAAATTCAAATGAAAGTTCATTCTTTGAACTTATTAAAGAATGAAAAAACGTAAAAGAGTCCTGAGAAGAAAACAAGGCCTATTTAAGTGCTATACATCGATTGATAACATTTAAAGATTAGATAATTTTTTATTTAAGAAAACTCTCTATAAAAATATTAGATAAAATAACCTCAACCTTATCAACTGATAGTGAAAGAACAAAATCTGGGTACAGCCCAATGCCTATTACAGGAAGAAAGATAGAGCTTGACACAAATAACTCGCGCGGTCCAAAATCCAAGACATAAGAATTGGGGGCATTCAATAACTTGTATCCATAGAAGATCTGGCGTAACAGAGATAATGAATAAATAGGCGTTAATATTATTCCAATTGCGATTACAAAAGTCATTAGTATTTTTGACAGTAAAAGATATTTTTGACTGGTAATTATGCCCCACAATATTAGAAATTCTGCAACAAAACCACTCATACCTGGCAATGCAAGGGAAGCCATTGAAAAGCTACTGAACATCGTAAATATTTTGGCATTAGAATAGCTACTCCGCCCATTTCGTTAAGATAAAGAAGATGGATTCTATCAGAACTTGTTCCTGCCAAGAAAAACAGGGCGGCCCCAATAAATCCGTGAGAGATTATTTGTAAAACGGCTCCATTGAGTCCTGCATTGGTTATAGAACCAATTCCTACAAGTATGAAACCCATATGAGATACTGAAGAATAGGCTATTCTTTTTTTAATTAGGTTGGCCGGAAGATGTTGAAGCTGCATAGATTATTTGTAGTGTACCTATTATCACCAACCACGGACAAAATAGAGAATGAGCGTGAGGTAATAATTCCATATTAATTCGAATCAATCCATATGCTCCCATTTTTAATAAGATTCCGGCTAAAAGCATACAAGTACTGTAGTGAGCTTCTCCATGGGTATTTGGTAACCATGTATGTAGAGGTAAAATTGGTGATTTGACAGCAAAAGCAATAAAAAAGCCAATATAAAATAGGATTTCTAAGGAGATAGCATACGGTTGATTAATTAATTTTTCAAAATCCAATGTTGACTCATTCGAACCATATAAACCCAGACCCAGAACTGCCACTAATAGAAAAACAGAACCTCCGGCCGTGTATAAAATAAATTTTGTTGCTGAGTACATACGTTTCTTTCCTCCCCATATGGATAGAAGTAGATAAATCGGAATTAATTCTAACTCCCACATGATGAAAAAAAGTAATAGGTCCTGAGAACAAAACGAGCCTATTTGAGCGCTATACATTGATAACATTAAAAAATGAAAGAATCGCGAATCCCGAGTAACTGGCCAGGCCGATAAAGTAGCTAAAGTGGTGATAAATCCCGTTAGTAAACAGGTCAATAGAAAGTCCATCTATTCCTAATTTCCAATGAAACTCAAATAAATTGATCCATTTATAGTCTTCAACTAGTTGTATTAATGGATCATCTGATTGGAAATGATAACAGAATAGATAGGTTGTTACAATGAGTTCTAAAATACATATACAAATACTATACCACCTAATTACCCTATTTCCTTTCTGGGGAAGAAAAAAAATTAAGGAACCCACAGATAGTGGTAAAAGATAATTATTGTTAACCAAGGAAAAGAATTCGTGGTAAAGACAAGATATACTTGGACCAGAAAAGCCGTACGTAAAAGTTTCTAAGTACGGCTTTTCTCGGTAAAACAAATCAGATGAATTCAACTATGCTTTTGGGTAACGTATCAATAAGCTAGACCCATGCTGCGAGTTGTTTCATGCCATAAATAAACGCGAATACTCAAAAAGTCCGTTGGACAAGCAGATTCACATCTCTTACAACCAACACAATCCTCTGTTCTTGGAGCCGAAGCAATTTGTTTAGCTTTACAGCCGTCCCAAGGTATCATTTCTAATACATCTGTGGGGCAGGCTCGAACACATTGAGTACACCCAATACATGTATCATAAATCTTGACTGAATGTGACATTGGATCTCTCCTTTTTGAACGGTCAAAATTTCAATCTCCTAAGCTTATAACTGAAGAAAACTATATAAAAGATATTTATCTAGTCGATGAATCGATGAGTTGTCGGAGTTGTTTTTCAATCAATTTAGTTCTCAATCGGCTTATGAAATCGAACCAAAATACTTTGTTTTTATGTTTATAGATAGATAGACTAGCAAGAAGATAATTTACGAGGTAGATCTGATCATTTTAATCTAGTTGACAATATTCTCATGTATACAATCAATACTATTATACTATTTATTCAATAAATTCGATTGATTGATATGAATTGACCTTCTATTACGATAAATTGCTGAAAGAATAGCAAGTCCAATCGCTGCTTCAGCAGCTGCAAGCGCTATAATAAAAATTGCGAAAATGGCTCCTTTTAAGTGACGACTATCAAAAAAATCAGAAAATGTGACAAAATTGATATTAACCGCATTGAATATCAGTTCAAGACAGATAAGAGCCCTAACCATATTTCGACTCGTGATCAATCCGTATAGACCGACATAAAATAAATAGGCACTCAAAACAAGTACATGTTCGAGCATCATTAACTAACTCCTTATCAATCTTGATTCATTTCAATATGAACAAAAATTTCACTAATTAGATTAACTAGAACATACCAAGTAAGAAAATAAAGAAATCTATTGGTAATAGATCGAACTAATAAAGTCACTCATTTTTTATACATGAATTCAAATAGAATAGAAAGGAAATGAATGTGATAGTCCAGAATACAGTTTGATTTTGATTCGCCCTTCTAAAAGTGATTATTGACGAGCTAGAGCAATTGCGCCTATTAACGCAACTAAAAGAATTATTGAAATGAGTTCAAATGGAATCAAAAAATCTGTTGATAAATGAATCCCAATTTCTTGACTATTATTTATCAAATCTTGCTCTAGAATCTGGTTGGATTTTGTAGTCCAAACAATCCCGTACCATGACGTATCTGGAATAGTAGTAATTAGTGAAGCAAAAAGACTTGTACAAACCACCGAAGTAACCCCATCTCCAACGGTCCAAGGATTCAAATCTTTGTAATATTCTGAACCATTCAGGAACATGACAGCAAAAATGATTAAAACATTTATGGCTCCTACGTAAATAAGGAGCTGCGCAGCAGCTAGAAAATGAGAGTTCGATAGAATATATAATAAGGATATACAAACAAGAACCAATCCCAATGAAAAGGCAGAATAAATTGGATTGGTAAGTAATACCACGCCCAGACCCCCTAATATAATAACTAATCCCAGAAAGACTAAAAGAAAATCATGTATTGGTCCAGGTAAATCCATTCTATATAAAAAAAGAGAGAAATAAATTGAAATCTTTCATAACTTTATTGACCTGTCCAGGAAAAAAGAAGTCACTCTGATAGTTCTTAATTATGAATTGAATTCCATTTTCATGTATGTGAATTAGTTATTGGCTCAATTTGCTTCTTTCTCCGAAAGAGTAGTTTGAGCCTATCTATTTTGACTATTTTGAAATCCTTAATATAGATCTAGAATCTATATAGATCTATATATATAAAGATTCTAGATCTATAGAATATGGAAATAGATTTTGAATCCAAATTAACCTACGATCTTCACCAACTAATCACTAGTTTGGATTTGTAATTATTCACCAAGAAAAAAGCCCATTCTTTTAGATCAAACTGAGTGTTATTAATTGGGACGTGCTCTTAAATCAACCATTTTGAATTGGCCCGAAATTCAAAAGGGTTCGAATTGTATGATCGTCAATTACCGATATTGGTAAGCGACCCAAAGCAATTTGATTATAATTCAATTGGTGACGATCATACGTAGAAAGTTCATATTCTTCAGTCATCGATAAACAATTTGTTGGACAATACTCAACGCAATTACCACAAAATATACAGATTCCGAAATCAATACTGTAATTAAGTAAGCGTTTCTTTCTAATATCAGTTTCCAATTTCCAATCAACAACAGGTAGATCTATAGGACAGACACGAACACATACCTCACAAGCAATGCATTTATCAAATTCAAAGTGGATTCGCCCGCGGAAACGCTCTGATGTGATCAATTTTTCGTAGGGGTATTGAATAGTTACAGGTAAACGATTCGCGTGTGATAAGGTAATCATGAAACCTTGACCAATGTACCTTGCGGCTCGTACTGTTTGTTGACCATAATTCATGAACTCAGTTACCATAGGGAACATATCGTGAATATCTATAAAAAATTTGATGCTTGTTTCTTTCTCTTGTTTGGGCCAAGTCATGAATCTAGAATATCGTATTCTTTTACAGTGAAAGAAGTTGGGAAGAAGTTGTTAATAATAGATTACCTAGAGAAATAGGTAAAAGAAATTTCCATCCAAGATTTAATAGTTGGTCCATTCTCAGTCTCGGTAAAGTCCATCTTGTTGTGATAGGAATGAACAAGAACAAATAAGTTTTCGCTAATGTAATAAAGATACCAATTAGTGTTATAAAGACTCTACCCGCTTTTTTGATTTCAAAAAGCCCGGGAACGGATATGGGCGGAATAGAAAGATTCCAACCGCCCAAGTAAAGAACTGTTACAAATAATGAAGAAACTAGTAGATTTAGATACGAAGCAACGTAAAAGAAACCAAATTTGATACCCGAATATTCGGTTTGATAACCTGCTACTAATTCTTCTTCTGCTTCTGGTAAATCAAAGGTAATCTCTCACACTCGGCTAGGAAGAAATGAGAAAAACGAGAAAACCTATAGGTTGACGCCACAAATTCCATCCCCAAAAACCATGTTTTGACTGCGCTTCAACTATATCAACTGTACCTGAACTGTTAGATAATCGTAGTCGATGATAACATCACTGTTCCCATCGCTATTACAAAACCGTACATGAGATTTTCATCTCATACGGTTGTATCGACTACGATTATCTAACAGTTCGTACAGTCAAAACATGGTTTTTGGGGATGGAATTTGTGGCGTCAACCTATAGGTTTTCTCGTTTTCTCATTTCTTCCCTAGCCGAGTGTGAGAGATTACCTTTTGATTTACCAGAAGCAGAAGAAGAATTAGTAGCAGGTTATCAAACCGAATATTCGGGTATCAAATTTGGTTTCTTTTACGTTGCTTCGTATCTAAATCTACTAGTTTCTTCATTATTTGTAACAGTTCTTTACTTGGGCGGTTGGAATCTTTCTATTCCGCCCATATCCGTTCCCGGGCTTTTGAAATCAAAAAGCGGGTAGAGTCTTTATAACACTAATTGGTATCTTTATTACATTAGCGAAAACTTATTTGTTCTTGTTCATTCCTATCACAACAAGATGGACTTTACCGAGACTGAGAATGGACCAACTATTAAATCTTGGATGGAAATTTCTTTTACCTATTTCTCTAGGTAATCTATTATTAACAACTTCTTCCCAACTTCTTTCACTGTAAAAGAATACGATATTCTAGATTCATGACTTGGCCCAAACAAGAGAAAGAAACAAGCATCAAATTTTTTATAGATATTCACGATATGTTCCCTATGGTAACTGAGTTCATGAATTATGGTCAACAAACAGTACGAGCCGCAAGGTACATTGGTCAAGGTTTCATGATTACCTTATCACACGCGAATCGTTTACCTGTAACTATTCAATACCCCTACGAAAAATTGATCACATCAGAGCGTTTCCGCGGGCGAATCCACTTTGAATTTGATAAATGCATTGCTTGTGAGGTATGTGTTCGTGTCTGTCCTATAGATCTACCTGTTGTTGATTGGAAATTGGAAACTGATATTAGAAAGAAACGCTTACTTAATTACAGTATTGATTTCGGAATCTGTATATTTTGTGGTAATTGCGTTGAGTATTGTCCAACAAATTGTTTATCGATGACTGAAGAATATGAACTTTCTACGTATGATCGTCACCAATTGAATTATAATCAAATTGCTTTGGGTCGCTTACCAATATCGGTAATTGACGATCATACAATTCGAACCCTTTTGAATTTCGGGCCAATTCAAAATGGTTGATTTAAGAGCACGTCCCAATTAATAACACTCAGTTTGATCTAAAAGAATGGGCTTTTTTCTTGGTGAATAATTACAAATCCAAACTAGTGATTAGTTGGTGAAGATCGTAGGTTAATTTGGATTCAAAATCTATTTCCATATTCTATAGATCTAGAATCTTTATATATATAGATCTATATAGATTCTAGATCTATATTAAGGATTTCAAAATAGTCAAAATAGATAGGCTCAAACTACTCTTTCGGAGAAAGAAGCAAATTGAGCCAATAACTAATTCACATACATGAAAATGGAATTCAATTCATAATTAAGAACTATCAGAGTGACTTCTTTTTTCCTGGACAGGTCAATAAAGTTATGAAAGATTTCAATTTATTTCTCTCTTTTTTTATATAGAATGGATTTACCTGGACCAATACATGATTTTCTTTTAGTCTTTCTGGGATTAGTTATTATATTAGGGGTCTGGGCGTGGTATTACTTACCAATCCAATTTATTCTGCCTTTTCATTGGGATTGGTTCTTGTTTGTATATCCTTATTATATATTCTATCGAACTCTCATTTTCTAGTGCTGCGCAGCTCCTTATTTACGTAGGAGCCATAAATGTTTTAATCATTTTTGCTGTCATGTTCCTGAATGGTTCAGAATATTACAAAGATTTGAATCCTTGGACCGTTGGAGATGGGGTTACTTCGGTGGTTTGTACAAGTCTTTTTGCTTCACTAATTACTACTATTCCAGATACGTCATGGTACGGGATTGTTTGGACTACAAAATCCAACCAGATTCTAGAGCAAGATTTGATAAATAATAGTCAAGAAATTGGGATTCATTTATCAACAGATTTTTTGATTCCATTTGAACTCATTTCAATAATTCTTTTAGTTGCGTTAATAGGCGCAATTGCTCTAGCTCGTCAATAATCACTTTTTAGAAGGGCGAATCAAAATCAAACTGTATTCTGGACTATCACATTCATTTCCTTTCTATTCTATTTGAATTCATGTATAAAAAAATGAGTGACTTTATTAGTTCGATCTATTACCAATAGATTTCTTTATTTTCTTACTTGGTATGTTCTAGTTAATCTAATTAGTGAAATTTTTGTTCATATTGAAATGAATCAAGATTGATAAGGAGTTAGTTAATGATGCTCGAACATGTACTTGTTTTGAGTGCCTATTTATTTTATGTCGGTCTATACGGATTGATCACGAGTCGAAATATGGTTAGGGCTCTTATCTGTCTTGAACTGATATTCAATGCGGTTAATATCAATTTTGTCACATTTTCTGATTTTTTGATAGTCGTCACTTAAAAGGAGCCATTTTCGCAATTTTTATTATAGCGCTTGCAGCTGCTGAAGCAGCGATTGGACTTGCTATTCTTTCAGCAATTTATCGTAATAGAAGGTCAATTCATATCAATCAATCGAATTTATTGAATAAATAGTATAATAGTATTGATTGTATACATGAGAATATTGTCAACTAGATTAAAATGATCAGATCTACCTCGTAAATTATCTTCTTGCTAGTCTATCTATCTATAAACATAAAAAACAAAGTATTTTGGTTCGATTTCATAAGCCGATTGAGAACTAAATTGATTGAAAAACAACTCCGACAACTCATCGATTCATCGACTAGATAAATATCTTTTATATAGTTTTCTTCAGTTATAAGCTTAGGAGATTGAAATTTTTGACCGTTCAAAAAGGAGAGATCCAATGTCACATTCAGTCAAGATTTATGATACATGTATTGGGTGTACTCAATGTGTTCGAGCCTGCCCCACAGATGTATTAGAAATGATACCTTGGGACGGCTGTAAAGCTAAACAAATTGCTTCGGCTCCAAGAACAGAGGATTGTGTTGGTTGTAAGAGATGTGAATCTGCTTGTCCAACGGACTTTTTGAGTATTCGCGTTTATTTATGGCATGAAACAACTCGCAGCATGGGTCTAGCTTATTGATACGTTACCCAAAAGCATAGTTGAATTCATCTGATTTGTTTTACCGAGAAAAGCCGTACTTAAAAAACTTTTTACGTACGGCTTTTCTGGTCCAAGTATATCTTGTCTTTACCACGAATTCTTTTCCTTGGTTAACAATAATTATCTTTTTACCACTATCTGTGGGTTCCTTAATTTTTTTTCTTCCCCAGAAAGGAAATAGGGTAATTAGGTGGTATAGTATTTGTATATGTATTTTAGAACTCATTGTAACAACCTATCTATTCTGTTATCATTTCCAATCAGATGATCCATTAATACAACTAGTTGAAGACTATAAATGGATCAATTTATTTGAGTTTCATTGGAAATTAGGAATAGATGGACTTTCTATTGGACCTGTTTTACTAACGGGATTTATCACCACTTTAGCTACTTTATCGGCCTGGCCAGTTACTCGGGATTCGCGATTCTTTCATTTTTTAATGTTATCAATGTATAGCGCTCAAATAGGCTCGTTTTGTTCTCAGGACCTATTACTTTTTTTCATCATGTGGGAGTTAGAATTAATTCCGATTTATCTACTTCTATCCATATGGGGAGGAAAGAAACGTATGTACTCAGCAACAAAATTTATTTTATACACGGCCGGAGGTTCTGTTTTTCTATTAGTGGCAGTTCTGGGTCTGGGTTTATATGGTTCGAATGAGTCAACATTGGATTTTGAAAAATTAATTAATCAACCGTATGCTATCTCCTTAGAAATCCTATTTTATATTGGCTTTTTTATTGCTTTTGCTGTCAAATCACCAATTTTACCTCTACATACATGGTTACCAAATACCCATGGAGAAGCTCACTACAGTACTTGTATGCTTTTAGCCGGAATCTTATTAAAAATGGGAGCATATGGATTGATTCGAATTAATATGGAATTATTACCTCACGCTCATTCTCTATTTTGTCCGTGGTTGGTGATAATAGGTACACTACAAATAATCTATGCAGCTTCAACATCTTCCGGCCAACCTAATTTAAAAAAAGAATAGCCTATTCTTCAGTATCTCATATGGGTTTCATACTTGTAGGAATTGGTTCTATAACCAATGCAGGACTCAATGGAGCCGTTTTACAAATAATCTCTCACGGATTTATTGGGGCCGCCCTGTTTTTCTTGGCAGGAACAAGTTCTGATAGAATCCATCTTCTTTATCTTAACGAAATGGGCGGAGTAGCTATTCTAATGCCAAAAATATTTACGATGTTCAGTAGCTTTTCAATGGCTTCCCTTGCATTGCCAGGTATGAGTGGTTTTGTTGCAGAATTTCTAATATTGTGGGGCATAATTACCAGTCAAAAATATCTTTTACTGTCAAAAATACTAATGACTTTTGTAATCGCAATTGGAATAATATTAACGCCTATTTATTCATTATCTCTGTTACGCCAGATCTTCTATGGATACAAGTTATTGAATGCCCCCAATTCTTATGTCTTGGATTTTGGACCGCGCGAGTTATTTGTGTCAAGCTCTATCTTTCTTCCTGTAATAGGCATTGGGCTGTACCCAGATTTTGTTCTTTCACTATCAGTTGATAAGGTTGAGGTTATTTTATCTAATATTTTTATAGAGAGTTTTCTTAAATAAAAAATTATCTAATCTTTAAATGTTATCAATCGATGTATAGCACTTAAATAGGCCTTGTTTTCTTCTCAGGACTCTTTTACGTTTTTTCATTCTTTAATAAGTTCAAAAATGAACTTTCATTTGAATTTCAGTTTCACGGGATAGACGCTTGGGAGAACCGCGCGAATTAACACACTCCTGTATGCGCGTGGTTCTCGTACATTCATACAAAGTATTGTATAGAATTCTATACTATACTATACTTTGTAGGTATTCGTAAAAAATTTCTTTCATTTAACTAGACATTCCCTTAAAATGAACCATAACTATGTAGTCCTATGCCTAATAGATTGACTCCAAAATAGCATATCCAAATTATCATAAAGCCTATAACTGCCACAATTGCGGAATTTGCACCCCATAAATTTTTATTTGTTCTAGTATGTAAATAAATAGCGAAGATGAGCCAAGTAATAAAAGCCCAAGTCTCTTTTGGGTCCCAACTCCAATAGGAGCCCCATGCTTCATTAGCCCATACTGCTCCCGAAAGAATACCCATGGTTAAAAAGATAAACCCTAGACTAATTACACGATCACTTCCAATAATCCAATTGTTGAACCAATTGGATCTTGTAATAATTTTTAACAGAAGAAAAAGAAGTCTTTGCGACCATCTGAATTTGTTGATTCCTGGATTGAATTTTGTCAAATGAAAGTGATTCAATTAATCGTAATAACTCATTACATTTCTTTCGCCATGTAATCACTAGAAGTGCAGTTGATAATAATGATCCACAGAGAAGAGCCGCATAACTCATTATCATCATACTTACGTGCATTATTAACCACTCAGATTGTAGGGCGGGTACTAATATTCCAGATTTCTTTATTTCAGTTAAAAGACCTGAAGTAGCAAAGCCTTGGATAAAAATAGTACTTGAGGCGGTTATTCTGCTTAGATTTTTATTTTTGTTGAAATACGCGACTATATGAATAAAGGAAAAACTCCATGAAAGAAAGATTACTGATTCATATAAATCACTTAGTGGAAAATGGCCTGAATAAATCCAACGAGTGACTAAGAATCCTGTTAGACATAAAAACGTAGTTATGATGCCCTTTTCGGATAAATCGTATGGTTTTAGGATTGTCGTAACCACTAGGTTTATCAATCGAATTGTAATTACAATTGAAACAATCGAAAACGACATATGAATTAATATATGCTCTAAGGTTGAAAATATCATAAAAAAAAAAGAGTAATCCCTTACTTTAAAGTAATTAATTCAAATGGGGAATTGAATTTATTATTCATTATAATATCTATTATATCGATTTTATAAAACAACATGCCGCTACTCGGATTCGAACCGAGATGCTATAGCACTGCTTCCTAAGAGCAGCGTGTCTACCGATTTCACCATAGCGGCTTACTCACATCCATTATAGCTTATTGCTATTCAATTGTCAAGATTGACAGATTTAACTCAAGGAAAATTTTTGGAATAAAGATTCAAATTGAGAAATATCAATTAGTTGAAAGGTCCAAAGGTTCATATTTTTAGTTTAGTCAGAACTAGAATTTAAAAGAAAATGTTTTTTTTAATAACGTGTTTCTAATTTACTAGATTTCATAAATTTGAAACAATAAAATCCATTAGTGGAGTTCTTTTCTGGATTGTGCTGAAACCAGAAGATATATCAACTATATAGTAATTCAGAGAAGTAAGAAGTCAGAATGTTATTCAAAATAAAAACAATTACTTTCGCTGTTTCTATAGTGAATTTGAACAAAAAAGAGTCTCTCTCATCCTCTATCAATATTCTTGAGATAGATAGAGAAAAATTTTTTGATTATTAATGAATTTTTTCATTATATGAAAGTAGGGTCATGGGGAAGATAAGCCTCCCCACCAACCACAAAAAAAATAGACTACAATGTTTTATTACTTTGTCTAGATAGGAACCCGAAGCCTTTTGGCTTCGGATGCATTCTCAGCCAATCCGAATTAACGGTTTGGTTATACATAAATTTCCAGCCAGTCACAATTTTTAACGCGGACGTATATCCCTTCCCTTTCCAAATATTTTTACGAATACGCTTTTTTGCGATAGAAGTACGTTTTTTTGGAACTGCCATTTCAAAATGAAGGGGTTTTTATTGTTATACTTAAATGTCAAAGACATCTATTATTCAAAACGACTGGTTAATTACTATTCATTATTTAGATGCAAGATAATATATCTATACAAATCTATAGAAAAGAAATAGATAGAAAGTTCTCCCGGGAATCGAGTGATTCCCGGGATAACTTTCTTTTTGATTCTCAATTTGAAAGTATTAATTTCTTAAAGTCTTGAGAGAGACTCTCAAGCTGCGGGTCGTCTAAATCAATCAATGAAATTCATTTTTCAAAATTCAAAATTAGTATCATGATAATTCAAATTATCGTTTATCAACTTCAGCAACTCCGCATAAAACATTTGACGGAAACTCAAGGCCCAAAATTTTTCTAGCTCTTGAGGATTTTTGAAGCAAGCCAAGTTGTTCAAATTTTTTATGTCCGGTTCCTTGTTTTCTTGAACCCAACGGCTGTTGCAAAACTTACATTTGTCATATCCTAAACGTGGGTGATCAGAATATTTTTTGATTTTCAAGACGATTCCCGGGCCCAGTTCCCTAAGTAAAGAATCAAAATGTGGCTTCATTTTATAATATTTCCCATACACCTCATCGATTGCATTCACTGCGTTGCTTAAACCCTCGAACAATCCGGCGAAGGTAGATATATTGTCAGATCTAATTTCCACTTGATATCTCATCTGAAAAATGACTCTCAAGTAATCGAGAATTTTACCGCGCTTATCCTCCGGTTGCTTGTAGACCAGCGATAACAAGAATGGCCTCATCCTGTGGACCAGGATGACAGCGTCTCGATGGAGATCTTTGCCCTCTTTAAGCTGCATGAAGCAGCATTTCGAAGGATCAACCCTAGGGTGTCCCGAGTTCAAGTAAAGACACCATTTGTTCGCGAGGAAATCAAGATCCTGCTGAATGAGCGAGTTAAATCGTTCATAGGCTATCGGTACATCAGCTGGTGTCAATTCTCCAGCTTCCTCTAATATCACTTGCAACTCCCGTAGTAACAAACGCTTTTTATACGCCCCGAAATCCTCTGAATCAAAATCTTCGAAGGAATTTTTAGTTATTTGCATAGAAGGCCCCTTTCGATTTGCATCGACCTTTTTTTTTTTGAATGGAAATATCCAGTTTAATTAAACGAACTACGATCAAACGACCAAACTACAACTCGAACCGATAAGTAGTTGACTCTTGACTGATCGTATCCGTCTTACTAGCACTTTCAATGAAAATACAAAAATAATCTATTGAGTGCTGTTTTCATTCTATGTCATAACCATTCAAAAACAACCAAAAAAAGAAAGACAAAATCTGAATTGATCAACTCTTTTACGAAAAGAAAAATACGACAACAAAGGTCAAATTTCTCTCCAATTCGAATCCTGGACTTATTCACTCCTGACTGCAAATTCTTATCCTTCTCACTTTGAATTAAAACAACAATGATTAATATATTCATTATTCATTAGATGTCATATCTTATCCGTCTCACTCTCACTTTGAATGAAAACACCAATGATTAATATATTCATTATTCATTATATGTCATATCTTATCCGTCTCACTCTCACTTTGAATGAAAACACCGATGATTAATATATTCATTATTCATTATATGTCATATCTTATCCGTCTCACTCTCACTTTGAATGAAAACACCGATGATTAATATATTCATTATTCATTATATGTCATATCTTATCCGTCTCACTCTCACTTTGAATGAAAACACCGATGATTAATATATTCATTATTCATTATATGTCATATCTTATCCGTCTCACTCTCACTTTGAACACCAATGATTAATATATTCATTATTCATTATATGTCATATCTTATCCGTCTCACTCCCACTTTGAATGAAAACACCGATGATTAATATATTCATTATTCATTATATGTCATATCTTATCCGTCTCACTCTCACTTTGAATGAAAACACCGATGATTAATATATTCATTAGTCATTATATGTCATATCTTATCCGTCTCACTCTCACTTTGAATGAAAACACCGATGATTAATATATTCATTAGTCATTATATGTCATATCTTATCCGTCTCACTCTCACTTTGAATGAAAACACCGATGATTAATATATTCATTAGTCATTATATGTCATATCTTATCCGTCTCACTCTCACTTTGAACACCAATGATTAATATATTCATTATTCATTATATGTCATATCTTATCCGTCTCACTCTCACTTTGAATGAAAACACCGATGATTAATATATTCATTATTCATTATATGTCATATCTTATCCGTCTCACTCTCACTTTGAACACCAATGATTAATATATTCATTATTCATTATATGTCATATCTTATCCGTCTCACTCTCAGTTTGAACACCAATAATTAATATATTCATTATTCATTATATGTCATATCTTATCCGTCTCACTCTCACTTTGAATGAAAACACCAATGATTAATATATTCCGACCACGATTTTTTCTTTTTTCTAGACATTTCACCTCGAAATAAGAAATTGTATTCTACTGGATATTCAACTAAGAAATAGAAATTCAAAAGAAAGAGTGGATTCGATCCTTTCTATGGGTACTTCTTAAACGCGAAGGTCTTCTCTATACACCGGAGACTTTCACTTTATCTATAGAAATCTATAGAAAAGAAATAGATAGAAAGTTATCCCGGGAATCGAGTGATTCCCGGGATAACTTTCTTTTTGATTCTCAATTTGAAAGTATTAATTTCTTGAAAGTCTTGAGAGAGACTATCGAGGCGCTGGTCTTCTAAATCAATCACCGAAATTCATTTTCCATCCTCAGAAAAAAGCGATCGATATCGGTTAGATACTCTCGCAACTCCGCATAAAAGGTTCGACGGAAACTCTCGGCCAAGAAACTTTCCAACTGATCTGGGGTTTTGAAGCAAGGTAAAGAGCTCAAAATTTTTATGCCCGGCTCTTCCACCCAACAGCTGTTGCAAAATTGACATTCGTCATATCCCAAACTCGAAAAATCATAATAGTTACTGATTTTCAAGACGATTCTCGGGCCCAATTTCCTAAGGCAACACTCCAAAGCCGGCTTCAATTTAAAATCTTCCCCAGACGTGTCCTCATCGATTGCATTCATCTCGATCCCTAAAAGCTGGAAGACTCCGGTGAAGGTAGATCTAGTAGATCTATCGCCAGACGTAATTTCCACTTGAGATCTCATTAGAAAAACAATTTTCAAGTGATCGAGAATTTGACGACGCTTATCTTCCGGTTGATCGTAGAGCCGCAAGAATACGTAAGACTCCATGTTGTAGGCCAGCTTGACAGCGTATCGCTTCAGAACTCCGGCATCGCCAAAGCTGCGCCAGGCAGCATTTTGACGTATTAAGGCTATGGTTGCCCGATTGCCTTAAAAAACACCACTTTTTGGAAAGCAACTCAAGATCCTGCTGAATGAGCACCCTGCACTGCTCATAGGCATTTTTTAGCTCCTTTGGCGTCAATTCTCCTTTTGCAGCTAATATCGCTTCCAACAACTTTAGTACTAGACGGTTTTGATAGCGTCTAAAATTCTCAGAATCAAAAAAATCAAAATCTCCGAAACACGTCTTGCTCTTGTTATTTCTCATAACAATCTCCCTCGATTTTTTTATTTTTAAAAAATAATGAATGGAAATATTAATTTCCATTAAAACAATGAAAATTATTGATTAATAATCATATTAATTATTAATCATTATAGAATGATATGACCAAAAAAACAACCAAGGTCAAGCTACAACTCGAACCACGACTTATTCACTCGACTGCACATTCCTAACGGTCTCACTCTCACTTTGAACACTTACCTATTAATAATCATATTAATCATTATATAACAATATGACCAAAAAAACAACTAAGGTCAAACTACAACTCGAACCACGACTTATTCACTCGACTGCACATTCCTAGCGGTCTCACCCTCACTTTGAACACTACCGATTAATAATCATATTAATCATTAATCATTATATAACAATATGACCAAAAAAACAACCAAGGTCAAACTCCAACTCGAACCCCGGAGTTATTCACTCCTGACTGCACATTCTTATCCGTCTCAAATGATTAATGAATATATTAATCATTCATCATTATATAACAATATGATCAAAAAAAACAACGTCACTGGATCTACAAACTGCGGCTCATAAGTGTAGGGTGATCATTCAGGAGGATCTTGAGTTGATTTCCAAAAAATGGTGTTTTTTAAGGAAATCTGGCGACCATAGCGTTAAGACGACAAAATGCTGCCTGTCGCAGATTGGCGATGCCGTAGCTGTGAAGCGAGACGCTATCGAGCTGGCCCACTACATGAAGACTTGCGTAGGATTACGGCTCTACGATGAACCGAAGAATAAGCGTCTTGAAAATGTCCATTACTTGAAAAACTTTTTTATAGTGAGAGGCGAAGGGGCAACTATGGACGATACATCTACCTTCGACGCAGTCTTACATCTTTTATCGGTCGAGATGAATGGACTCGATGAGCACATGTATGGGGAAAATTTTAAATTGAAGCCGGCTTTGGAGTCTTTCCTTAGCGAACTGCGCCCGAAAATCGTCTTGAAAATCAAGAAATATTATGAGGAATCGAGTTTGGGCTTGACGATGTCAAATTTGCACCAGCTGTTGGGTGGAAGAGTCGGACATAAAAAGTTTGAAATACTTACCTTGCAATAAAACTCCAGAAAAGTTGGAAAGTTTTTTGGCCGAGAGTTTCTATCTAACCTTTTATCAGGAGTTGGCAGACTATCTAATAGATATCCATAGCGATTTTTCGGATTATGGAAAAATGAATTTAGGTGATTGATTTAGAAGACTTTCAAGAAATTAATACTTTCAAATTGAGAATCAAAAAGAAAGTTATCCCGGGAATCACTCGATTCCCGGGATAACTTTCTATCTATTTCTTTTCTATAGATTTCTATAGATAAAGTGAAAGTCTCCGGTGTATAGAGAAGACCTTAGCGTTTAAGAAGTACCCATCGAAAGGATCGAATCCACTCTTTCTTTTGAATTTCTATTTCTTAGTTGAATACCCAGTAGAATACAATTTCTTATTTCGAGGTGAAATGTCTAGAAAAAAAGAAAAAATCGTGGTCGGAATATATTAATCATTGGTGTTTTCATTCAAAGTGAGAGTGAGACGGATAAGATATGACATATAATGAATAATGAATATATTAATCATTGATGTTTTCATTCAAAGTGAGAGTGAGACCGCTAGGAATGTTCAGTCGAGTGAAAAAGTCGTGGTTCGAGTTGTAGCTTGACCTTAGTTGTTTTTTTGGTCATATGTTATATACTGATATATGATGAATATGAGTAGTAATCGGTAGTGTTCAAAGTGAGAGTGAGACCGCTAGGAATGTTCAGTCGAGTGAAAAAGTCGTGGTTCGAGTTGTAGCTTGACCTTAGTTGTTTTTTGGTCATATGTTATATAATGATATATGATGAATATGAGTAGTAATCAATAGTATACATCTATGTATAGAAGAAAAAGTATAGCTTATTCTGTTTGTTTACCGCCTGACCCAATAATTATTCCTGATTCCATAATTGAATCAATTTCATAGTTTTAATGGAAATTAATATTTCCATTCAGGGTGGGGGGAATTCGAGGGCTTTTTATGATAAATGGAAGGAGGAGGACCGGTTTTGAAGATTTTGGTTCGGACAATTTTAAACGCTATCAAAACCGTCTATTAATTCGGGAGTTGGCAGCGATATTAGATGAAAAAGGATACTTGACGTCACTGGATCTACAAACTGCGGCTCATAAGTGTAGGGTGATCATTCAGGAGGATCTTGAGTTGATTTCCAAAAAATGGTGTTTTTTAAGGAAATCTGGCGACCATAGCGTTAAGACGACAAAATGCTGCCTGTCGCAGATTGGCGATGCCGTAGCTGTGAAGCGAGCCGCTGTCGAGCTGGCCAACGACATGAAGACTTGCGTAGCATTAAAGCTCTACGATCCAGCGACGAATGAGTGTCTTGAAAATGTCCATTACTTGAAAAACTTTTTTATAGTGAGAAGCGGATGGCCAACTATGGACGATACATCTACCTTCGACGCAGTCTTCCATCTTTTATCGGTCGAGATGAATGGACTCGATGAGCACATGTATGGGGAAAATTTTAAATGGAAGCCGGCTTTGGAGTCTTTCCTTAGCGAACTGCGCCCGAAAATCGTCTTGAAAATCAAGAAATATTATGAGGAATCGAGTTTGGGCTTTGACGAATGTCAAATTTGCACCAGCTGTGGGGAGGAAGAGTCGGACATAAAATTTTTGAAATACTTACCTTGCAATAAAACTCCAGAAAAGTTGGAAAGTTTTTTGGCCGAGAGTTTCTATCTAACCTTTTATCAGGAGTTGGCAGACTATCTAATAGATATCCATAGCGATTTTTCGGATTATGAAAAATGAATTTAGGTGATTGATTTAGAAGACTTTCAAGAAATTAATACTTTCAAATTGAGAATCAAAAAGAAAGTTATCCCGGGAATCACTCGATTCCCGGGATAACTTTCTATCTATTTCTTTTCTATAGATTTCTATAGATAAAGTGAAAGTCTCCGGTGTATAGAGAAGACCTTAGCGTTTAAGAAGTACCCATCGAAAGGATCGAATCCACTCTTTCTTTTGAATTTCTATTTCTTAGTTGAATACCCAGTAGAATACAATTTCTTATTTCGAGGTGAAATGTCTAGAAAAAAAGAAAAAATCGTGGTCGGAATATATTAATCATTGGTGTTTTCATTCAAAGTGAGAGTGAGACGGATAAGATATGACATATAATGAATAATGAATATATTAATCATTGATGTTTTCATTCAAAGTGAGAGTGAGACCGCTAGGAATGTTCAGTCGAGTGAAAAAGTCGTGGTTCGAGTTGTAGTTTGACCTTAGTTGTTTTTTTGGTCATATTGTTATATAATGATTAATGATTAATATGATTATTAATCGGTAGTGTTCAAAGTGAGAGTGAGACCGCTAGGAATGTTCAGTCGAGTGAATAAGTCGTGGTTCGAGTTGTAGCTTGACCTTAGTTGTTTTTTTGGTCATATCATTCTATAATGATTAATAATTAATATGATTATTAATCAATAGTGTTCATCTATGTATAGAAGAAATAGTATAGCTTATTCTGTTTGTTTACCGCCTGACCCAATAATTATTCCTGATTCCATAATTGAATCAATTTCATAGTTTTAATGGAAATTAATATTTCCATTCATTATTTTTTACAAATTCGAGGGCTTTTTATGAGAAATGGAAGGAGGAGGACCGGTTTTGAAGATGAAGATTTTGGTTCTGAAGATGAAGATTTTGGTTCTAACGATTTTGAACGCTATCAAAACCGTCTATTAATTCGGGAGTTGGCAGCGATATTAGATGAAAAAGGAGACTTGACGCCACAGGATCTAAAAACTGCGGCTGATAAGTGTAGGGTGATCATTCAGGAGGATCTTGAGTTGATTTCCAAAAAATGGTGTTTTTTAAGGAAATCTGGCGACCATAGTGTTAAGACGCCAAAATGCTGCCTGTCGCAGATTGGCGATGCCGTAGCTGTGAAGCGAGCCGCTGTCGAGCTGGCCAACGACATGAAGACTTGCGTAGCATTAAGGCTCTACTATCAACCGACGAATAAGTGTCTTCAAAATGTCCATTACGTGAAACGCCTTTTTATAATGAGAGCCGAAGGGACAACTATGGATGGCGATACATCTACCTTCGACGCAGTCTTACATCTTTTATGCGTCGAGATGAATCGACTCGATAAGGAACTGTATGGGGAAAATTTGAAATTGAAGCCGGCTTTGGAGTCTTTCCTTAGCGAACTGGGCCCGAGAATCGTCTTGAAAATCAAAGACTATTATGAGGAATCGAGTTTGGGCTTTGACGAATGTCAATTTTGCAACAGCTGTTGGGTGGAAGAGTCGGACATAAAATCTTTGAAATACTTACCTTGCATGAAAACTCCAGAAAAGTTGGAAAGTTTTTTGGCCGAGAGTTTCTATCAAACCTTTTATCAGGAGTTGGCAGCCTATCTAATAGATATCGATAGCGATTTTTCGGATTATGGAAAAATGAATTTAGGTAATTGATTTAGAAGACTTTCAAGAAATTAATACTTTCAAATTGAGAATCAAAAAGAAAGTTATCCCGGGAATCACTCGATTCCCGGGATAACTTTCTATCGATTTCTTTTCTATAGATTTCTATAGATAAAGTGAAAGTCTCCGGTGTATAGAGAAGACCTTAGCGTTTAAGAAGTACCCATCGAAAGGATCGAATCCACTCTTTCTTTTGAATTTCTATTTCTTAGTTGAATACCCAGTAGAATACAATTTCTTATTTCGAGGTGAAATGTCTAGAAAAAAAGAAAAAATCGTGGTCGGAATATATTAATCATTGGTGTTTTCATTCAAAGTGAGAGTGAGACGGATAAGATATGACATATAACGAATAATGAATATATTAATCATTGATGTTTTCATTCAAAGTGAGAGTGAGACCGCTAGGAATGTTCAGTCGAGTGAAAAAGTCGTGGTTCGAGTTGTAGCTTGACCTTAGTTGTTTTTTTGGTCATATGTTATATAATGATATATGATGAATATGAGTAGTAATCGGTAGTGTTCAAAGTGAGAGTGAGACCGCTAGGAATGTTCAGTCGAGTGAAAAAGTCGTGGTTCGAGTTGTAGCTTGACCTTAGTTGTTTTTTTGGTCATATGTTATATAATGATATATGATGAATATGAGTAGTAATCGGTAGTGTTCAAAGTGATAGTGAGACCGCTAGGAATGTTCAGTCGAGTGAAAAAGTCGTGGTTCGAGTTGTAGCTTGACCTTAGTTGTTTTTTTGGTCATATGTTATATAATGATATATGATGAATATGAGTAGTAATCAGTAGTGTTCAAAGTGAGAGTGAGACCGCTAGGAATGTTCAGTCGAGTGAAAAAGTCGTGGTTCGAGTTGTAGCTTGACCTTAGTTGTTTTTTTGGTCATATGTTATATAATGATATATGATGAATATGAGTAGTAATTGGTAGTGTTCAAAGTGAGAGTGAGACCGCTAGGAATGTTCAGTCGAGTGAATAAGTCGTGGTTCGAGTTGTAGCTTGACCTTGGTTGTTTTTTTGGTCATATCATTCTATAATGATTAATAATTAATATGATTATTAATCAATAGTGTTCATCTATGTATAGAAGAAAAAGTATAGCTTATTCTGTTTGTTTACCGCCTGACCCAATAATTATTCCTGATTCCATAATTGAATCAATTTCATAGTTTTAATGGAAATTAATATTTCCATTCATTATTTTTTAAAAATTCATAAAAATATACTATTATGACACATAAAAAAAACAAACCAGGTTTTGAAGATGAAGATTTTGGTCCTGACGATTTTAAACACTATCAAAACCGTATATTAATACGGGAGTTGGAAGCGATATTTTTTGAAAAAGGAAAATTGACGCTAGAGGACCTAAAAAATGCCTATGAGCAGTGCAGGGTGCTCCGTGAGCAGGATCTTGAGTTCCTTTTCAAATGGTGTTTTTTAAGGAAATCTGGCGACCATAGCGTTAATACGACAAAATGCTGCCTGTCGCAGATTGGCGATGCCGGAGCTGTGAAGCGAGACGCTGTCCAGCTGGCCAACTACATGAAGACTTGCGTAGGATTACAGCTCTACGATCAACCGAAGAATAAGCGTTTTCCAATTTACAATTACTTGAAAATCTTTTTTAAAGTGAGAGCCCAAGGGCTAATTATGTCTGGCGATACATCTACCTTCGCCGCAGTCTTCCAGCTTTTAGGGGTCGAGATGAATGTACTCGATGAGGAAATGTATGGGGAAAATTTGAAATTGAAGCCGGCTTTGGAGTCTTTCCTTAGCGAACATGGCCCGAGAATCGTCTTGAAAATCAAGAAATATTATGAGGAATCGAGTTTGGGCTATGACGAATGTCAAATTTGCACCAGCTGTTGGGTGGAAGAGTCGGACATAAAAAGTTTGAGCTGTTTACCTTGCAACAAAACTCCAGAGCAGTTAGAAAGTTTTTTGGCCGAGAGTTTCTATCAAACCTTTTATGCGGAGTTGGGAGACTATCTAAGGGATATCCATAGCTATTTCGGATGATGGAAAAATGAATTTAGGTGATTGATTTAGAAGACTTCCGGCTCGATAGTCTCTCTCAAGACTTTCAAGAAATTAATACTTTCAAATTGAGAATCAAAAAGAAAGTTATCCCGGGAATCACTCGATTCCCGGGATAACTTTCTATCTATTTCTTTTCTATAGATTTCTAGACATACAGAATCCTATTCGATAGATAATATATCTGGGCTTGTCTATAATAATAGGTAAAGGAAAGATTTTCTCAAGATTCTTCTTCAGCTCCTTGAGATTTTGATAATGGGTTGATTTAATTTGAAAATTGACTACTTGAATAAAGAAGTAAACACTTGAAATCTTAGATCAAAACACTAGGTATGGTTGATATGAATGAAATCGCGTGAGAACTCCCAGTTCGTATTGCAGTAACCGCTCAACTTGCTAGGGGACATTTCTTTTTCCCAGTTAGTTTCAATTCGATCCGTTTCGGAAAAATTTTAAAATTTTTTAGTTTCGTTATTATTATGAGACTCAATCCGACTACTTCTGGTTCTGAGGTTTCGAGGCTTGAAAACAAGCCAGGGCGTATCGGCCAAATCATTGGTCCGGTGCTAGATGTAGCTTTTCCGGCGGGCAAAATGCCTAATATTTATAACGCTCTGGTAGTTAAAGGTCGAGATACTCTTGGTCAACCAATTAATGTGACTTGTGAAGTACAGCAATTATTAGGAAACAATCGAGTTAGGGCTGTAGCCATGAGTGCTACAGACGGTCTAATGAGAGGAATGGAAGTGATTGATACGGGCACTCCCCTAAGTGTTCCGGTCGGTGGAGCCACGCTCGGACGAATTTTCAATGTACTTGGAGAGCCCATTGATAATTTGGGTCCTGTAGATACTCGCACAACATCGCCTATTCATAGATCTGCGCCTGCTTTTATTGATTTAGATACAAAATTATCTATTTTTGAAACCGGAATTAAAGTAGTCGATCTTTTAGCCCCTTATCGCCGTGGAGGAAAAATCGGACTATTCGGCGGAGCTGGGGTGGGGAAGACAGTACTTATTATGGAATTGATTAATAATATTGCCAAAGCTCACGGCGGTGTATCTGTATTTGGCGGAGTCGGTGAACGTACTCGTGAAGGAAATGATCTTTACAAGGAAATGAAAGACTCTGGAGTAATTAATGAACAAAAGTTTGCAGAATCAAAAGTGGCTTTAGTTTATGGTCAGATGAATGAACCGCCGGGAGCTCGTATGAGAGTTGGTTTGACTGCCTTAACTATGGCTGAATATTTCCGAGATGTTAATAAACAAGACGTACTTCTCTTTATCGACAATATCTTCCGGTTTGTCCAAGCAGGATCTGAAGTCTCGGCCTTGTTGGGTAGAATGCCGTCTGCTGTGGGTTATCAACCTACCCTTAGTACTGAAATGGGTTCTTTACAAGAAAGAATTACTTCTACTAAAAAGGGGTCTATAACGTCTATTCAAGCAGTTTATGTACCTGCAGACGATTTGACCGACCCTGCTCCTGCTACCACATTTGCACATTTAGATGCTACTACTGTACTATCAAGAGGATTAGCTGCAAAAGGTATATATCCCGCAGTAGATCCTTTAGATTCAACATCAACTATGTTACAACCCCGAATCGTTAGTGACGAACATTATAAAACTGCGCAAAGTGTTAAGCAAACCTTACAACGTTACAAAGAACTTCAGGACATTATAACTATCCTTGGATTGGACGAATTATCCGAAGAGGATCGTTTAACCGTAGCAAGAGCGCGAAAAATTGAGCGTTTCTTATCACAACCCTTTTTTGTGGCCGAAGTATTCACCGGTTCTACGGGAAAATATGTTGGTCTAGTAGAAACAATTCGAGGCTTTCAATTAATTCTTTCCGGAAAATTAGATGGTCTTCCTGAACAGGCCTTTTATATGGTAGGGAACATCGATGAAGCTACGGCGAAGGCTATGAACTTAGAAATGGAGAGCAATTTGAATAAATGACCTTAAATCTTTGTGTACTGACCCCTAATCGGATTATTTGGGATTCGGAAGTGAAAGAAATTCTTTTATCTACTGATAGTGGACAAATTGGCGTATTACCAAATCACGCCCCTATTGCCACAGCTGTCGATATAGGTATTTTGAGAATACGCCTTAATGACCAATGGGTAACGGTGGCTCTGATGGGCGGTTTTGCTAGAATAGGTAATAATGAGATCACTGTTTTAGTCAATGATGCGGAGAAGAGTCGTGACATTGATCCACAAGAAGCTCAGCAAACTCTTGAAATAGCTAAAGCTAATTTGAGCAAAGCTGAAGGAAAGAGACAAACAATTGAGGCAAATCTAGCTCTCCGCCGGGCTAGGACACGAGTAGAGGCTATCAATGAGATTTCGTAAATGTGGGTGCGAATAATCAAAAAGATTCGATTGCGAAATTTTTGGTTGTTTTGTTTGATTTTGTCAATGAAATACAATCAAATCTAATCAAGCGGAATCAGATTTGGATGCAACGAAAAAAATGAAGGGCAGAAAATCACCCCTTTGATTGAGCCAATTCCTAATCAATTTCGACCTCTTATTATTGACGAAATAGTCAATTACAATATCCCCCGTGAATATTGATATTGATTCGATAAGGGCTTATTCTATCTACGTGTCCCGCAGAATCTTTTAACTATCCAAGTCAAAATCAGACGAATAGAGTTTTCTTTGTTCATAACATATACTCACTTAGATAGATACTAAAAGCTATACTAAGTGATTCTCGACTCGATATTCATTAAGAAAATTCCAATATCTTCTTATTAAGAAGATATCTTTATAAATAATAAGAACATGGACAAATAGGAAATCGAGAGAACCATTCTATGACAATTCTAAGCTTTCCTCTCTTTTGGTCCCTTTAATAGGGCTAGTATTTCCGGCAATCGCAATGGCTTCTTTATCTCTTCATGTTCAAAAAATAAGATTGTTTAGAACCGATGGAAGAAACTCTCAGTCATTTTGTTTTTAGACTTGTATCAGAACATAGGTATTTGTTTGAATGGAATATAATATAAGCGGCTTCCGCCGAAAAAGTCTTATGGCTGAAGAAAGAGGATATATGGAGAAATGGAGTATGGAGATATATTGAATGGGGTCATAGGAAGGATATGTTCTTAGTTTAGATCTAATCAATTTACTGAATTACTTTTGAATGAATTACTCCTAAAGGTTCACATCAAACTAGTACTAGTTGATGAGAGTTCCTTCGGAAACAAAAAGACTAAAGTCAACTTCATTTGTGGTATTCTCTCAATTCAAAAAATGCAAGCGGGTCAAGTATGAATTGTCGATCAGAACATATATGGATAGACCTTATAACGGGGTCTCGAAAACAAGTAATTTCTGCTGGACTCTTAGCCTTTTTTAGGTTCATTAGGATTCTTGTTGGTTGGAACTTCCAGTTATCTTGGTAGAAATTGGATAGCTTTATTTGCGTCTCAGCAAATCGTTTTTTTCCACAAGGGATTGTGATGGCTTTCTATGGGATTGCGGGTCTTTTTTAGTTGCTATTTGTGGTGTACAATTTCTTGGAATGTCGGGGGTGGTTATGATCGATTCGATCGAAAACAAGGAATAGTCTGTATCTTTCGTTGGGGATTTCCCGGAAAAATCGTCGTATCTTCCTCCGATTCCTTCTAAAGGATATTCAGTCCATCCGAATAGAAGTTAAAGAGGGTCTTTCTGCTCGTCGTGTCCTTTCTATGGATATCAGAGGACAGGGAGCGCTTCCATTGACCCGTACTGATGAGAATTTGACTCCGTGGGAAATTGAACAAAAAGCTGCGAAATTGGCCTATTTCTTGCGTGTACCCATTGAAGTATGTTGATAAATGGTAGAAAATTTCTTAGCAGGAGGGGAAAACTCAAAAATGTTATTTTTCTATAACATATTTCTATAACATAACTTAACTGAACTTAACTGAGGTTTCTTCCGAACCTTCAGTTGAGCTAAAGGAGGTTTCTAGGGGACAAGTATAAAAACTCTGTTGGTTTTTGGGTCTTTTATATGGATGTAAATCTCCACAACTCAAAAAAATAATATATAACAAAAAGTAATAAATTGAAAGAATGGATTCATCTCACAATCAACCATTGGGAAATCCAAAATTTGCGCCCCTTTCTTTCTATCTTTTCAATTTGAAGTCCAATCTATCTCAAAAAAAATAGATAAATACAGACTTGTTAGAATTGACACTTTAGATTGAGATAGATCATATCTTCTCAAATTGTTTTTTCACTCGACACGCCTTAATTTCTCTCTTTTTGTCCTCCTTAATGCCCAAACAATTGAATTCCTTATAAGGATTACGGATAACTAGCCAATTTAGGTCTTGGGTTGCAGCTCTTTTTTGATCATCACAATAATATTCGTCAGAAACTTTCCTCCATTTTCTTCTATTCCTGATTTGGCATAGTCAGCGAAATTGTGGGAAAATCTTAGAGATTTTGATAGAATAATAGGAGGGGCGTTCTTTCGGCTCAAAATCGGAATAATATGCATTACTTAAAGTAGTTCTTTCGGGCATTCAATCAAAGCAGATACTTTTGATGAATTGAGTTGAGATATTGGAAAACAATCTTTTTGATTATTTATTCATTAGAAAAAGTGGATTCGTAGTCCATTTCTAGACTCTTTCTAGATTCAAGAACTAAGTCCGAAGTCAAAAGAAAAAAGAGTGAATAAATTCCTAGGTTTTATACCTTAGAATAGAACTCGTGCCTAAGAGAAATATTCGCTAGATGACATACAGTTAACGAATGAAATTTTCAGTAACAATTCAGAGGTGAAATAATGGCAAAAAGAAAGCATTCCCCCATCGTTTATATTTTGCATTTATAGTCTTTTTACCCCAGTGTATCTCTATTATTTACGAAAAGTCTGGAATCTTGGGTTACTAATTGGTGGAATACTAGCCAATCCGAAAATTTTTTGAATGCTATTGAAGAAAAGAGTATGATAGAAAAATTCATCGAATTAGAAGACCTTATCCTCTTCGACGAAATCATCAAGGAATATTCGGAGACACATCGACAAAACCTTCGTATAGGAATCCACACCGAACTAATCCA